>JAODKN010000127.1:7084643-7106582 GCA_026774425.1 Petrocephalus zakoni | reverse complement strand
GATTGGTTGATTAGATAATTGCATTAATGAGAAATTGAACAGGTGTTCCTAATAATCCTTTAGGTGAGTGTATAATATATATATATATATATATATATATATTTAAAATAAAAGTCCACTTACAGGGTCCAGGGTTGTGTTTGTTGATGATACGGCAACTGAAAGATTATAACCTAACTGGGAAGGAACCAGCATTCCGTGCTCTAGATCCTCATAGAAGTGGATGCCATTGTTAGCAGAAATATGGTATTCCAGATCTCTCCATGACAAAGTCTGGAAACAAATTAAATCCTCATTGGAAATATTCCTTGATTTACACACCCGTCATTTGCGATGAGCCTGAGTAAAATGAAACATTACCTGATTCACATGGAACCCAGCATTTTGCGGTATGAATAGCGTGATGTTTGTTGAGTGAGATGACAATAGATTCAAGAGTACCTCTGCTGCTGGGGAGGAGTTGGCATAATCTAGCAGAATCTGTAAAAAAAAAAGACATAAAAAAAGTCAGCACCTTTCACAGCACCTTCACACTGCAAATATGGGGGGGGGTGGTGCTCTCACCGAGTAAAACACAGAGAAATTGTCGTAGGTAGCCACCACGCTTGCCAGGTGTCCGTTGCAGAAGAGGCCGTCACCGATGTATCCAGGTCCACAAACACAAGTGACGTCTACAAGAAACCAAAGACCAATCAGTGACTCCGAAAAGTTGTGGAGTCCGGAGAAATGCTTTCCTGCCCACCTTGGATTCTATAGCAGTAAGCATCATATGTGCTGTTCAGAGTGACGGGACTCTTGTACAACACGACACCAACGTGGTTGTTTCCACATCTGGGGGACGGAAATCTGGTGGGGTAGCCAACTTGTTCCCCTTCGAGCCATCCTGCCACACACAGGTGCATTCCAAGCTGTAGAAAGATGGCACAAGACATGCTCATAGTATCATCTTTAAATGTAAGACGCACGTTCCTTTTACACACCAGATGAGGGCCCAGGCCTTTTCTTGTGGGTCAGCCAGTCATCGTGCAGGCTTGTTTGTAGATGCAAGTTCCATCATGGTTTGTATAGGTAATGCCCTCATTACCCCTAAGAGCCTTCGGTTCCAGGAATAGCCTGATGCTACTGCATATCCCACAGAGGATCTTAATGCTGCAGTTTCTGCTGATTTGAATAGCAGTATTATTATGTTCCTGCTTTTCAGGCCCCAGTACTGCCTACATTTATACCTGGGCATTTACTGGAAGCTCAGCCTAGATGCACTTAAGCCCAGTCTACTCCTTGACCCTATGTTGGTGATATTGTGCTATTTACCATGAATAAGCCATGGTATCTACTGCACAAATGAGCATTGCTGTTCATTGGAGCAGTTGTTTGTTTCTAGTGTTGTTGTCATGGTTGGCTTTAAAGTCTCTTATTCACTGTTTGAAAAGGAAGCAGGCTGGTGGTGATTCAGAGAAGCAACCCAAAGCAGTAGGAAATGATGGGGAGCTGGGTGTTGTAAAGAATGAGGAGTGGATGAGTTGGGTGTTGGGTGTTGTAAAGAATGAGGAGTGGATGAGTTGGGTGTTGTAAAGAATGAGGAGTGGATGAGTTGGGTTGGGTGTTGTAAAGAATGAAGAGTGGATGAGTTGGGTGTTGGGTGTTGTAAAGAATGAGGAGTGGATGAGTTGGGTGTTGGCTGGACCTGCTGGGCGTCTGAGAGCTGGGAGAAGGTGGCCAAAGAGGCATGCTCAGCCTGGCAGGCAGCCTGGGCTTCCGTGTAGTTCAGCTTGTACAACCCCAGCGGTGACCTCTGGTGAAACACTCCAGCTGTATTTCCTGAGAGACATCCAGAGCAAAGCCTTGTACGTGGGATCTTATCAAGCAGGCGTCACTGAGTCATGGTTTCCAGCATATTAACAGTCGCTGAACTGTTCATGGCTCATCATGTTTTGGTATGTGCAGTGACAGTGAAGAATCTCATCTTATTCTAAAGAAGGTCCAAATGTCTCACCATGAAAATGCAGGTCCTTGCAGTCAGCCTTTGGGTCACAGCCACCATTGTCCTCTAAGCAGCGGTCAGCAGGAGGTACCACCTTTTCAAGACACTGGATCCCATTTCCCACGTAGCCCCGCTGACACCGGCACACTCTCTTGTTCTGACAAGAGTCATCATCATTTCCGATCACAATTCGCATGTAGCTGATTTTTTTTTTGTAATGAAGGCATTATTTTGGGCGGGGGAGAGAATGATATTTCATTTCGGTGTATGACTGACTAGATGAATAATTAAAAATGTGAATGAGCTAGCTACTTACAGGCCCCGCGTACAAACAGGCGGCAAAATCGCTGCATCCCCCGTTCGGTTCCTCCATGCACCTGTTGATGGGCGAGCAGGCATAGCCGTCTCCTGTGTAGTCGTGCTCGCACAGGCAAGTGATGTTTACACCGGTCTGGGTGCAGCTCGCATGGTTGTGGCAGCCACCGTTATCGTCGCCGCAGAAATTGGGAGCTGGGGAGATGGTTAGGGTTAGGGCCGAGGCTAACGCGCTAATGGGGGCTCGTGGGAATTTTACTTACACAATGGTTCTGTGGGCATAATGAAAAACCATTGGTGCATAGAGATAACCAATCAGATTGTAGAGGAGGTGGGACCAAGACATCTGACTGGCTAGTCCGACATCTGCCACAAGACCTGATTGGGTATGTCTCTGAACCAATCATTTTTCATTCTGCCCTCAAAACATGTTTGTGTACGTAAAACTCAGTCAGTGTCGGAGCCCCAGAGACGAAGTGGCTGGTCACCCGTGCAGTTCCAGCCGTCGCCCTCATATAGCGGCTTGCACTCGCACATGTTGTCGCCTTGGCAGATGGCATTAGGGTGACATGGGGGGCTGCAGAGTGGCTCCATTTCTGCCGCAAAACCAAGAAAGCACAGAGATGGGTCACTTAATAAAAGGCCGGGTTTGTTGTTTCTGCCCCCCCCCCGGCAAATGTTTCAAAAACTAAATAAAAAGCTAACAGTCAGAAGATAGTAGCTAGCTAGCTGGTTAGCAGAACATGCTGCTTCTCCTAAGTAAGGAACGTGTGTATTTGTTTTTTAGTGTAATGACAGTCTGGGGCAACAGGCAGCCCCCAAACCATGGGGGCCCCATGCAAATGCCTGGGTTGAGTAATAAACAGGGCATTGGTCACAGGAATGCTGGCCGTCGTACGTGACGTGATTCACTCAGGTTTCATTCTGCGGTCTCTGTCTGATGAGCTGCACTGTGTGTGTGTGTGTATATGTGTGTGTCTGTGTCTGTGTCTCACCTAATTTTGCCTCACACCGGGTTCCCGTCCAGCCCTCCTGGCAGAAACAGCTGCCATCGCCCTCCATGCCGTCCTCACACTGGCCATTAAGGGAACACGTGCATTCTGGGAAACACAGTCCTTACTCAGATTCATTCAGCCAGAATAAGACACAGACACATGTAAAAAAAAAGACGAGAGCAACTTATGGGGTCAGTGAGCAGCTCTGGAGCAGGTGGGATTAAGGGTCTTGCTCTGCCTGCTATAAACCCATAACCTGGACATGGTCACACAGCCCTAATCCACTGAGCTGCACACCAGCACACTGCCTCATGTCTCGTGGTTTTATCCAAGGCAGCTCAGGACACATTTGCAATGTAACCCATTACTCATCACACAAATCAGGCACAATATGGGCTGAGCACTTTCCCAAGGCCACAGCAGTAGCTCCTATATTTGAACCTACAGCCTTCCAGCTATAAGTAGCCACTCGGTGTCAGATTTCACCCTTCGGTGTTAATACACACGCGTGCAGTTGGCGCCATAATAGGTCGGCAGGCAGCGCTCGCAGGCGGTTCCCGTGAAGCCGGGCTGGCACGCGCAGGTCCCCTGGCCCTGCATGTGGTCGCTGCACACCCCATGGTTACTGCACGGTGCCTCCAGCCCCCCGGGACACACTGCAACACACACCAGACTTTCACTGCACAGTTGCCAAATATCTCTCCGGCACAAACCATCACCACTGAAAACCTTTATGAGCAAATAATACATTAGAACTACATCACACACTCATGCATAGGCACTGATTTAAATTTCTATTATAATAATTCAAGTTAAATCTGTACAGCTTTTTAACATGTGATCTACAAGTGAGGGAAGCTTGGGGTCAACCAATCAGGGCTGAGGACCTTGCTCAAGGCCCAATGATTCTAACGGCTATGGCATTTGAACCAGCAGCCGTCCAATCATATAATCCTAACCCAGAGAGCCACACACACCACCTCCTTTCCATTCCATTCATACAGTATTGCTCACCGGCCTAGTGGTAATACATTTACACTGCTGGCCATGGGAATTGAACCCACAATCTTCTGGACACTAGCACAGGCCCCTAACCGACTGAGCCACACCCCACCTACATGGGGCCAGACAGCTCACCTTGACAATCTCTGCCGTAGTGGTTTTGGCAGCACTGAGGGACCCACTGCACTTTAGTACAGACGGGCCGGCATACCCTTGGCCTTAAGTACCCCCTGTGAGAGGGAAGGGTAACCCTGCCGTTGAAGCATGCCGTGATTTCACCCTGAGAAGACATTGCAGGAATCAGGTTCATATAAAAATAAACAGGCTGTATGCATAATATTATACTAATATACAAAATATTATAAAAAAAGAACAAATAAAACTTGTTAAACCTCACAGTAAATCTATATCCGGACGGACATTTGGGAATTATCCAGCAAATCCCACACGGGCCCTAAAAAGACAGGATATTTTATTGTAAGTCAGAAACAAAGAAAGCTTTTAGATTTAAAAAGTAAGCCTGAGCACAGACTCACATTAATCTTTTTCTCCTTAAAAGTATCACAGCGGGCTCCAAGACCAGGAGGCTCCAGGAGCTGGTCAATCCCATGCGCGATTCCCACATCGAAGGACAGGTGGCGCTCTATGACCCTGGCATTTCCATCATCGACCAAAATATCCCCCTGACAGACAGAGCACTTGAGGTAAGCAAAAATTGCATAGATATGAAGATTTTTTTTTTTTCAGATTTCAGAAAAACAACCAATCCATAGCATTACGTTATCCACACCATGCTACGCTAAACATGAAACAATTACATTGCTTATTTAACAGTGCTAAAGCAGCGTCTTCTGCTAACCAGCTAGCTACCTACCATCTTCTGACTCGCAAGCTATTTATCTATTCTTTTGGAGACGGGGACCCTGGAAGTGGCACTTTGAGTGAGCCCCAGAAACAACAGACCCCCGCCCGGTAAATACTCACGACTGTCCTTCTGTCGCAGCTGAATGAGAGGCTTGAGCCAAACATGGTTCTTAAAGAGCCTTTTGTGGGCAAAGCTGCGGCCGGGAGCTGGAGATGTTAACAAAGCAGTTTCCATTCTAAATGCAACACATACAGCACTCTCCATTTAAATGTTACATATCATTTGAAAAAACTGGTTTTACCTTAAAAATTGATTACATTACATTAAAAATTGTGATATGTGGATCAAAAATGAAAATTTTCCACAATACTTTTAATTTATCAGGGCGATACTTTCTGTCTTAGCACTGTTACAGTTTATTGTCATTGTTATTATGTATTTTTACTGTCTATTAATGTCTTACTGCCCTTTTCATTGTCTGTGTGTGTGGTGCCTAAACCTGTGACCTCCTTCAGGATTAATAAAGTATCCATCCCTCTATCTGTAGCTACCTTATCTCCTCGGATGATGTGTGCCTTGACGGTGGCAGCCAGTTTGTCGCGATGCTCCTCGCTGTACAGCCACCTCCTCCTCTCCTCCGGCAGAGCGTGGAAGACGGTATCGCTTGGCCACAGCATGGTGAAAGGATGGTGCCAGGAGTTCTGCACCATGGCCATCAGGTCGGCCTCCTATAGTCACACACAGACAGGCTTAACCCCCAGGTGAAATGCATGCTGGGGCTTCTCCTTAGCTAGCGAGGCCCGAGTGATGAACCTCCCGGGGTTCGGAGCCTAGGCCGGAAACGAGGGGTGCGAGGCTGTTATTTGATACTAGATTTGAAATAAGCCAGGATGGGGAGCCAGTCCATCGCAGGGCACGGACGTTTTTGGACTGTGTGGAGAAGCCAGGGAATCCGCTGAAAGCCCCACGATGACACATGGAGAACATGCAAGTGCCACGCACACGGAGTCGGGGTGGCACCCTGCTCCAAGAGGTGCCAAGCAGTAGTGCTGGCTACAGGGCCGCTGTGCCTCTCCCAAGTCAAGTCTAGTCTGGTCTAGTCTAATTCTGGAATGTTCTATTCATGTTTTATGTTTATTCACTCAGACTGAGTTACAGCACATCTACCAGACAGGCGTACTGTAAGTAAATCAGCAAACAGCAAGCACGCGGGCTGCCGGTTGGGCACTGGGACACACACCTGGAGCAAGCGGCTGAATACGGTGTAGCCGTAGGCCTCTGCTGCCGCTGTGACATTCATCTGAAATGTAAAGAGATGCGTCACTGCGTCTGCAGCGGCACGGGCAGAGCAGCGACGTGCCGCGCTCAGCGTACCGTCTCTGGCAGGCCTCTGCTTTTGTTCCTAACATCGTACGGGGTGAGGACCTTGTCGATGAAATGTATGACCCCAGTGGTGGTGATGTAGTCGCTGCTCACTATTTTTGAGTCCTCGTTTATGTACAAGGAGTCCTGTGTTCAAAAGGGGAGGGTCCGTTACATTTTGCATGGAGACGTATCCATGACGATGCTCGTATTCATTGAGAGCGGACAGAAGGAGCACCTCTTGGACACTGATGCGTAGCGGATATCCAGAAAGGGTGACCACCTCACTCACAGACTGGAGGTCGGACTGAAACAGCTGCTTACAGCCAATTATATGGTACCTCAGCAGGTCTCCAAGGCAACTGCTGTTTATCCAGGGCTCGACCTGCCGGTACACAAAGCCTTGGGAAATGGACATTTTAACGTAACTGCCACATTATTTCTTAATCTTATGAACAAAGATTTAAAATATAATTAGGAACATTAAATCAAATTTAAATACTTACACATATAGTATATTTATAACAAAAAAAACATTCAGTTAAATAAGTAATGAGCCAACAAAATGTACAGAAACGATAAAAAATACCGTAAAGTTTTGAATATATTCCACATGTGGGACAAACAATGTGAATGGGCCTTTTTGCTTTAAATCGCCAATCCTCATCTCCTGTGAAAATATGAGTAAATAAATAGACATATTCATGAAAAGACGGAACAGAGTCTCCTGCTTAGCGTGAGTCTTGGTTTGGCTTGAAGTCGTTTAGTGTACCACTCTCACCTCTAGCCTTTTGTTCAACCAGGAGGCCTCTGGGTGTCGTCGGACCTCCTGAGAGAGTGAAAGTCAAGTGACAAGATTTGTCAGGAACTGGGGAGGTTAGGGGTTTTGCTCAAAGGCACCATCAGTCTAGTGCATCAGTATACAAGTACTGAAAAAGTATCGCAGTACCCTGTCGTTACAGACGACACCTTTTCCTGCTTTATTAGTATCGGTACTATACGACGAGTACGAGAGCGGCTATTCTCTGTGAGCTGAATCGCTGTGTGACAGCGGGTCAGCAGCGCTCAGCTTTCTGCCCCTCTCCCTGCACGCACAGTGAGCGTGCCAACCACACAGCTTTCACAGACAGGGCAGTAGTGATGGGCGAGATAACTCCCTTTTGGGACACAGCTCGTTTGATCCAGTTCACCTAAAAGATTTGTTCTGATTGGTTCACCAGCTCATTCAGTGGCACTTCCTGTTTGCATAGAATAGATCTTAAAACTTGTTTTCCGATTAGGCTAAATAATGCTAAGAAGTGAGGTAAATATCACCAATAAGTCAAATGAGAAAAGTAATATTTGTTATTGAATTATAATCTAAGTCTTCTCTTCTCTAAAATCCAATTGCAGCATACGGCTGGTCACTGCACATATAAGCCATGTACTAGGCCAGTGTATTTCACTCACGACTGAGGCCATTTGCTCACTGTAGGCATCTACATTCAGTCCCAGGTTTAGTTTTCAGCCAATCACATGCTCGCTTACAGCACGCCCTTATATGTCTCATATGGCCATTGTTGAGGAGGGTAGTAGCATTCACGTCATATTTATGAAGACAAACAGATGAATGTTCGCAGGAAAGTGAATGTGAGTGATTCCTTCCTGTAAGGGACTGGTTCCCCAAATGTCACACCATTAAAAGAGAGCCATAGCTACAAGTACTGCTGCCAACCGTCCACAGTCTGGTGACAGAGCGGCCGTACAAAGCAAAACAGGACAAGCACACTTCAGTTTGAGAGGCAAAATTAAGGGCAATGATAGCCTAACTTTTTAATTGGACTTCATCTTATTTGGTAATCTTTTTAGCTAAGGTAATCATGGCATGCAGTACATTTGTGTAAATATTCTCTGTTACTAGCAAATGTGCCCAGTAAAGTGCAGACCTCTGTCAAGGAGCTGTGTTGCTGGTTACTGAGTTATATCTTACTAATTTAATGAACTATAAAAGAAATCGCATAAAAAATATAGGGGACAAAATTGGATACCATGTAAAGTTCAATAACACCATGACCCTAATCTAATTATGTACAATAATAGTGTAATTGGCAATTTTAAAAATGTATTCAAACATGTTCAATGACTTTATAGCTCAGCAGCTGCAACTGAATAAATGTTTTAAACATATTCATTATTGGCTATATTTTATTTGACTGATATTGACAAAATGTTATTTAATAATAATAATTTTAAGTTCCATGTTCTCTCCATGGTCTTCTATTTATCCATCAACTTTCTTGATGTTTTAGATTTTTTTACTGTGGTATCATTTCAGTATCGGTATCAGAAGATTTTTGGTAGGTATTGTGACAACACCTCATTAGTCTGGCAGCTCTAGGATTCAACCTGGAAAGCTTCCAATCACAGCCATACCTGCTGAATCACACACCACCAAAATGCTGCCAATTGTGCCCTTGGAGGTACCGGGGGGTGGACTCACATAGCTGAGGGAGCCTCTGCAGGTCAGGCCGTCGCCTAGGAAGGCCTTCCGGCAGGTGCATGTCCTCTCGCCGGGTCCGGTGTATGTACAGCCCGCATTTGGGCTGCAGTCGCCATTGTTCTGTGAAAGCAAGAGGAAGGGGAAGGTGCATCTGGTGAGTGTTCCATCATAGCTTTACTCTTTCCGACTCTTCAGGCTTCTGGTTTGGTGGCTGTGGTGTCCCCTTGCCCACCAAGAAACAGCAACATGATGGTGGCAGAAAGTGTGCAGACAGGCAAACAGGATACCTTTTGCTGACGTACTCTCTGGACAAGTCCTGGCCTGGGTTTGGTAGGTTTCTGAAATCTACTTAAGTGTCCAATGAACATCTACAGCCCTCCACCTAGAGTGGGCCTGTTCCCCAGGAACCAGCTCCTGCTGATCTGCTTTCACAGATTGGTCTGAGTCTAATGTTCTCGTTGACCCTGCTCTGCTTTTGGGAGCATCAGGCCAGGCCTCGAGACAGATACCCAATAAATAACTCGCATCAATCTGGAGGCATCGTCCATGCACCAGGAATCAGAATCAGGATTACGGCCCGAGTATGTTCACACATGCAGGGAATTTGTCTCCGATTGTCAGTGGCTCGCATATAGACAGCAAGCACAGACACAAACACTTCAACAAAGTACATTCCAAAAATATGAAAAGGTATTCATTTTTGGTTATAAATCACCAAATTTGGTATACAGCATAAGCCTCATATTTTATAACAGTGTACATCTTATATATTTATAACATTTATAAAAGAGAAAGGCTTGGAACAGATTTGTTTTTCAGAAACTAGCTGTGTTAAAATGTTTATTAGGAGATCCTCCTTGTAAAATTTAGCATGTTTGCAAAATGCATTTCTGACGTCGTTTTCGCTAACTCTAAAATAATTTTACACAGCAGGCATTGTAACAGTTTAACTGTTGGCCAATACCGATAGTTGGCCGATACAATCAATGCATCTCTAATGCAACCTGCATTTATGGTGGATAAGTGTGCATATTATTGCAAGGAATGTGGGAGTAAATATAATATATGCAGTACGACACAAAAAGGATGGTGAGTTATTGTCGCACCCTGCTCACCCTTTCCGTCTGATTCTCCTGTCTTACCCCTGGCCTGGCTCTAAACAAGCCACTTCTGATGCTCCTTTGTCTTACCTCTTGTTCCTCTCCTCATGATAACCATTTACAGCTGCCACTTGTTTGCCCCTTCGTTAGTCTAGTATTTAAGTGCTTCCCAGTCCTGTGCTCCCCAGTACTGTCATTGTTATCTGTCTGTGATCCAGTGTTGTGTGTCAAAGTGCCCTGCTTGGGTTTTCCCTGTAGTATCGCTTGCCTTCTGATCGTGCCGTCACTATAGGAGGTGACAGTTATTTGCAACAATGAGGCATTGTTGCAATGTGGTAATGGGGAAGGGGGAGGGGGCAGCTGATCCGGGGCACTTAGGTCAGCTGTTCATGAAAGTGAAGGATTGTGGGAAGAAACTGCTCTTGTAGCTGATCATTTTACAGCACAATGATCTGTAGCACCTGCTTTAGGCATATTACCAATATATAACCAAGACGTGCATCTATACACACACAACATATAAAATGAGCTGTTTACCGTCTTGCATGGATTTATTGGCTGACACTGGTGCCCATCTCCAGAATAACCAGCCATGCAGTTACATGCAACCTGCGAACCGAGGAAAGATGAGTTAAGTGGCATCGTATTGCTCCGAGGATCACAGCTGATATAGAAAGCTCTCTTTTGCAACAGCTTTAAACATGAACGTGCGTGTGAGGATCGTCAGTCGAGGAAGGGCTCGTCTCACCTGGTTCGGTCCAGTTTTGAGGCAGTCTGCGTTTGTGTGGCACCCCCCGTTGTTCTCCAGACAGCCGTCGATTTCTGTTTCACAGGAACAGGCAATCGAGAATTGTGACTCTTTACCATCAGGCTCAGAGACTGCGGCAAGCTCCGGCCCTTATTACCTGTAGGATACTTTTTCTTGGAAGAGACAGCAGTAATGTGGACTGTGGGTCTCTGAGGACTGGGTTTAGTAACTCTGCACTAACGCATCATAGGTCTGCAAGTTCGTTAAATATGATTTGTTTGTTCAGTAGATATTTTTATATAAAGTAATGGTATTTTAATGGTAAAGTAATTGGGGGTTAGGGGTCTTGGTCAGGGATCCAATGGTGACATCACTTTGTTAATCCTGGGATTTGAACCTACAACATTCCGATCACAGGCACAGACTCATAACCTGCTGAGCCACACACCGCACCCCAAAATGCTTCAGCTGAGCAACGGTGGGATCTGTCACCCCCAAAACAGGCAGGCCCTGGGCCGTGACCCCCTCTCTCCGGTCGCCCGAGTCGCAGGCCTGACTCACCCAGACACACGACCCCATCCCCCACATAGCCGTCCAGGCAGCTGCAGATCCGCTCCCCCGGCAGGGTCTTCATGCAGCTAGCATGTGGCGAGCATCCGCCGTCGCTCTCCTCACAGGGATCAATCTCTGCTTGTGATAGATACACATCCACCGGTCAGCGCCTTAAAACCGCTGCTCCTAAACACAGCTGCCATTGCCTGCCCAGACTGAACCGCGGCTCTGAAAAGAATTATACTGCCCAGTGACTGTACAACACAAGCAATACACACCCTTCCAATATGGATCATGGAAGTTAGATATCAAATCAAATTGCTGCACGATGTTGTGAAATTTAAAATGGTGCCAAGAAATCACATAAGGATAATGAAATATGGGAAGAGGAAAGGAAGCTATTTGCACAAGTACATTAGAATTTATTCATTTTCACATCTCATCTTGTGCTGCTTTTTAAAGACATGCACACATGTAGAGGTGAGCGTATAGCTTGGGGTCTGAGTGCATGGTCAGTCCATTTATCCAGCACCCCCAGGCATTACTCAGAAAGCTAAGGACCTTGCTGAAGGGCCCGATGTAGATGTAGATATTCTGCCAAGCATGGGATTTAACCCGCCGACCTTCTGATCGCAGACACAGAGGCTGAGCCCTCTGAGCCACACCACACACACCTACATATACCGTTAGTCACAGCGGGAGCTTTCAAGTCTAACCCTAAGATCCAAAGGCTATAACTTGAGCTCACCTTGGCAGGTGGTTCCGTTGCCCTGGTAACCAGCCATGCAAGAGCAGGTGGGAGGGGATGCTGGACCGTCGGCAAGGCAACTGCATGACGATGAAGACCTGTTAGTATGAGTCTAGGTGGAGAGTGATGCTCTGCATTGCATAGCAACCTTTAATGTGGTCGTAATAGCACAAGGGCTCGAAATACCACCCGTCCCCTCACACAAAGACTATACAAGTGACCTCTGCTGTGTGCATGATCCCTCCTCAGCATTAAGGCAAGGCAAGTACATTTCATACACTGAAGCAATTCTAGGTGCTTTGCAGAGAAAAAGATATAGTAATATAGACAAGTAATTAAATGTAGTGAAAGAATTTATAGCGTGGAAAATTGGGTAAAAAATAAAGTAAAAGAAAGTATAGAGCAGTGCCTGAATAAATCAAAGGCATGGCT
This sequence comes from Petrocephalus zakoni, assembly GCA_026774425.1. Classification (NCBI taxonomy): domain Eukaryota; kingdom Metazoa; phylum Chordata; class Actinopteri; order Osteoglossiformes; family Mormyridae; genus Petrocephalus; species Petrocephalus zakoni. The sequence continues at coordinate 7,094,003 of JAODKN010000127.1, read as the reverse complement.
AAATTAAATTAAACGTTTTCCCATCCTGGGGGCACACAGACTTACTTCCACTTCTATATTCCTAATGTTCGGTTAGGAATGACCAATGGAAGCACATTCACAGGCTTACTGCCGGCATCATTTCCTGCAGCATCAGTTGCTCGAGTGTGGGAATGACATTCTGTCTGTCCCAGCAGGAAAGGGAAGGCGCACTCACTTGGCATTGTCGTCGCAAACACCCCCGCAGGCGTCAGACGTTATCTCTGCCGAAAGTACCCGGCAAAAACGGGCCAAGTCAGGGAGAATGAACAGATAAAAACAGCATTACACCAAATGACAAGCTATGGTTATACCGCACTACACATACCTTCCCAATGCATTATAATGTATTCATAAAGCATTATAAACCCAGTTATAACACTTTAAAAAGGCATAACACATTACAGTCATGTGTATTATGCATTATGAATGCTCATCTTATCTATAATGCACTATAAACACCTTCATAATGCAGCACAAAGCATCATTAATTGTTATTCTGGTCATTATAATGCATTATGAGATCTTCATAGAGAATGTTATTATTGCCCTTTTAATGGAAACAGTATTGAAAAGCTATGAATGGTGCAGCTTTTCCATTATAGCGTTCAAAATGTCTTCTTTATGATATGTTACATATGGGGTCATGTTTTAAATGCCAGGTTTAGATATGGTATCACTTTTATTAATTTAGATGAAATCCCTGCAGTCAGGATTCAATCAGAGGTGAGGTACAATCAGAAAACAGCGTCCAGCAAACGAAGTAAAAATGATCCTTGAAACAGGAAGCTGGTGATGTGATCTTATGGAATCTTGCGCTCATAGTCATCCTGCTGTGACTCACCCAGAGAACAGCTCACGCCCTTCCAGCCCTTGTGACAAAGGCACCTTCCGTTTCCATCCACGCCGTCCAAACACTTGCCGTGACTGCAATTACACACTGCACATGGAAACAAAGTGCACGACATTGACAAGTATTTCAATATAATAACATTTATTGACACTTGTGCACCCTGATGGCTTTAGCTCAGTCATCTGGAATGTTCCTCTGCCAAGCAGCCATTCTTCGCCAGGGAGGTACATGTACATTTTCAGCTTCTTCAGGCTTTAAGGCATAATTAACGATGCCTGAAATAGTGGAGCTCCTTGTGAAGGTGCCCAGCTATTTCTGGATGCTTCTGTTGGCAGACAAGTGGGCTGTTTTTGGGGATGGTGTGTGGCTCAGCTGCCAAATCCGAGGGCTGGCAGACCAGTGACCCAGCCGGGCCCTCGAGGGAGACCCCTAACTCTGGGGGTGCTACACATTGGCTGGCCCTGCACTGTGACCCCCCCCCCAACCACCCCCCCCAAGCTTACTCTCACTTTGCTCTCACAAACAAAATGGGGCAGGTGAAAAGAACATTTCCTCACAAGAATGAATACAATATCACTATTATTTCAAATTATAAATCCAAAGACAGATCACCGTCCAAAATCGGCAATATGTTCAGCATCCAAAGTGACCACAATCCAGTTAGCCTTGTTGGCTAAAGAAGGCCTGGCCTGCATCTAAATTTAATCCTGTTTCTATCTGGTTCTTTGCTATTTCCCTGGTCTCATCTTCACATGGAGAGGGACACGTGTTGTAACTGACACGTCTGCTCCATGTACAAAAACGCTTTACAACCTGGGAGCAAGATGACAACTTACAGGCCCCGTTAGCCTGGGTCGAACATCATAAACAGCGACTCTTAGTCACAGTCAGACTGCACCCTTCTTGCTCAGACCAGGCCAGCTCACAAAGGCAGAGGAAGAGCTTCTTTCCCTAAGCTATTTGGATCATTAATGAGGAGTGTGTCTAAGGCCCATGTGTGACCAATGCTCCTCTACAGTCTACTCAACATGTACATGTATATACATATACACAGCAACTGTACTGATTACATAGGTAAATGTTGACTTGCTTATTCAATTGACTGTTTGCACTACTGCCTGTCACTTTACTACTAATTGCAGACTTTATTTATTTATATATCCATATTTATGGATATTTATGATCAATGTTTATTGTTTTATCTCTCAGACTCAGGCAACCAAGCATTTCACTGCACTTTAGGCTGAGTATGTGTATATGTTTAACATTGTATGTGACAAATGAATCTATGATTGATTGATTTATTGATTGACTGACTGACTGATTGACCACAATCTGTAGCATAGTCCGTCACAGCTCAGCACACGACTATTCAGGAAGGCCGTTTTATCAACGTGGGCCTCTTACGAGACACGGAGGAATGCGGTCCGAAGTCAGCCACGAGGGGGAGCGATGTGACCGGCGCTCGTGCTATCACCTGACTTGCAGTCCTTGCCGTATCTCCCGGGTTCGCAGGCTTCGCAGGCCGTCCCGTGGAAGCCCTCGTAGCACAGGCACTCGCCGCTGCCGAAGGCGCCGTCCCGACATGAGCCGTTACCCGAGCACCAGTTACCCAGCTTCCCTGGGCATTTGAAGCAGCCGTGCCCGAAATATCCCGGGCAGCAGGAGTGGTCCTGAGACAAAGGCGGGTACGGTGAGTCCATCTGGCCGCGCCGCAACTCAAACAGTGAGGTGCGTAGTGATGCACGGCGCTCGTACCACTGTCCTCTTGAAACAGCTCATCAGGCAGCCAGGTACAGACTTCACGCTCGGGTAATTCCTGTATTTGCAGTTCGGTTCCATGTTAGACGGGAATGCCGGCGTCTCCTGAAAAGCCGTGCATCCGGCAAAGTCTCACTGGCGGCAAGGAGATCACCGACTGACATACCTCAGGGCGGCCGAGGAACGAGCCGAGACTTACGGGCATGGAGTTATGTGGACATTTTGGGGTCCTTCTGCAGGATCCACATTTTCCCTAAGAGATTCAAACATGCAATACCAGGTTATCACACTCAGTGGCTTCCAGCCATTTCAGTTATATAAAGACTAAAGTACAGATCTAGTCCACCTGAAAATGATACGCACAACTTAACTTCAATGAGATGACTGCTGCGAAAGTGGGATGCTTACTCTGATTTTTCTCACTGCGTCTTTGATGCAGCGATTCTTGTGAATTTCAAGGAGCTGGGAAATGCTGAAGACAGCCCCGTTCCTGGTTACGGTGAAGTTTCCATCTAGGGCGACTTCATTGGCAAAGGTCTGCAAAGGGAAGGTGAGGCACACGTCGAGTCAATCCTGCTTATCGAGGAGCTAAAGCTCCCCTGGAGTGGAGGCCGTGCCGTGTTACTGCACCTCGTTCAGATGGTTAGTATGAAACATGATCTGGTGGGCGGGGCCCAGCAGCGTGCTCTTCACCGTCCCGTTCCTGAGGTCATCGGGATACAGCCACTCACCGACAATGACGTGGTACCTGAGGGCATCTTCATCCTATTGGGATCAAATACTGATAAACAAAGCTGAAATAGCGAAACATTACATTACCTTAAAAAATTACATTAAAAAGTATTTAGAAATCAAATTAGATTTTTAATTACGGTACCATAAGGTAACATTCTGGAAACCACATTACAGCTGCTAGTTTTACAAAGTATAGATTTTTTTTAAGTACTGATTAAAAAGCCCAATGAAATACATTTTGGTATAATTGGTAAAGTTGACATACCAGCCCTGTGGAATTCCTCTCACTCATATGTTTCCTAATGGCGTCATCAAGTGGGACAAAGATGGTATATTTTTGCGACTGGATGATGTCTGTCAGATTGTAAAGCTGTCAAAAAATAAGAATAACATTTCCACTTAACATAATCACACATACTGTACAGGCAGTTCTCAACAATGTGTCAAAAATATACTAGTAGTAAGTACTAAGGAAGACATATAAGATACACTATATGCACAATAGTATTGGGACACACCTCTTAATCATTGAATTCAGGTGTTTCATTCAGATCCATTGCCATAGGTGTATAAAATCAAGCCATGCAGTCAGGTTTACAAACATTTGTGAAAGTCACCAACGCTGTTAAGTAAATAATTGTTCCAAACTTCCTCTGGCATAAACCCCAGCACAAAAACCAGGTGCCGGGAGCTTCATGGAATGGGCTCCCATGGCCGAGCAGCTGCATGCAAGCCTCACATGGTCACGTTACCTGCCTGACTGCATTGTGCAAATTGTAAAGTTTGGTGGAAGAGGGGTAATGGGCTAGGTCCCTTAGTTCCAGTGGAGGGAACACTACCAATATATTTTGGACAATTCTATGCTTCCAATTTTGTGGGAACAGTTTGGGCTTTTTCTATTCCAGCATAACTATGCCCCAGTACACAAAGCATGGTTGATAAAGACATGGTTTGATGTGGAGGAACTTGACTGACCGACACAGAACCCTGACCTCAGCCCCATCAAATATTTTTGGGATGAACTAGAACAAAAAATGCGAGCCAGGCCTTCACGTCCTGGCTCAAAAATGCTCTTCTGGATGAATCTGCAAAAATTCCCACAGACACACTCCAAAATCTTGTGTAAAGCCTTCCCAGAAGAGTGGCAGCTGTTATAGCTGCAAAGGGGGGACCAGCTCTATATTGATGCTATGGATTTTGAATGGGATGTCATACAAGTTCCTGTAGGTGTAATGGTCAAGTGTCCCAATACATTTGTCCATTTGGTGTAAGTAAGAAGAAAAAGGTAACAAAAATATATTTTCTGTGTATGTCACCTGTCTGCATTAATGCTTCCGTAAGCTCTAAATATCTTGGATCAGTCCAGATGTGCGTGAGTCGGTTTTACATACGTCTAGAGGCGCTTGTATAGCCAAGTCAATGCAGAAGCTACCTGGCACGATGGAAAGAATGGTGACATTTCACCTCTGTAAAACCTTCATCTTACCAGCGCAGCCTGCCTGAACAGACTGAAAGCTGGAGTTTGGTTCAGCAGCTCTGTCAAGGTGGGAGGCATCGGGGGCATGTCAGAGAGTCGAGGCATCAGAACCTGAGGAGAATCCCTCACCAGTGTCATTGTTATTAACCTGCCATCATCACATCACCATTGTATCATTATAGCCCAATGTGGAGTGGAACAGAATAGAATAGGATAGAATTGAGCCATTTACACAGATGGGTCTCTTGTGTGGTTCCCTGATGGTGGAATGAGCTGCTGAACCAATCTGGCCATCAGACTCCCTCTCCACCTTCAAGAAACGCCTTGAGACCCATCTGTTCCATGAATTCCCTTACTATCCTGATTGTTCTTTGAATGCTCTTACGTTGCATTTACCGGCCCTTGCTTTGTCTTATTAGGTTCTTATTAGGTTCTGCACTTATGCCTAGTGTAGCATGTTTGCGATGTGCTGTTTGCCCCACTGTACACTGCTTTGGACTGAAGCATCTGCCAAATATGTGCATGGAATGCACAGGCACAGCAGAACCAGCGCATTGCAATTCATGCATGGTTCCCTCAGCCAAACATTAGGCCAGGCTACAATATTACAGGGTACCTTATCAATGACGTGGATGTACCCGCTGGTTGCGGGAATGTCCGGGATGAGGATGGTGGCGTTCTGTACCATGACCTCCTAACAAATAGGAATCACATTGACACACTTTGTCCAAATCCACATACTGTGCAGACTAAACACTAAACGATAAATAACAGACAAAAACACATTCATACCCGATGAAGAAAAACATCTTGCTACATCGTGCAATTTTACAGTTAATGATTATTAATGAACAGAAGCTCCTAGGAAACACCAGTAATGATCGTTATGTGTTAATATAATGCTAATCTTATGAACATAAATTTAGAGAGGCTGATGAATTTTAGGTTGGACCTCTTGGGTGGGCTGCATCTTTTTTGCCCACTGGCATCGCTAGGTTCCAGGAATCTAAGCTTAAAAAATAAATTTCCTCAGTAAAATACTGAGCTATGTAACTTGTAAAGCACCTTTCAATTATTAACTTTAAATAAAAAAAGTTTTCACGCAGCATTATTGTTGCTTAATAGCAGAGCGGCATGAATATGAATCAAAAACAATGCAACATCAATTAGAGTGGCATAACACCAATAAAACGATAACAATAGCTAACATACCCCACTATGCTCCTTTATTTCCCATTTGGTTTGAGGGTTGACGGTTGCCAGCTCCATATTCACATGCTTCTTCAGATCCTCATACGAAAAAGCGTCTTCTAAAAAGTGCACCCTGGCAACACAAATTGGCAGCTAAATATGCTATTGATGGTTGGCAGCTAATTTGCTGGTATGTGCTGTGCTACTTACTTGAGTAAGTACGGAAGCCTGTAAGGGTCAGTCCAGAACTTTACTTCATTATCACTTAGATTGTTGAAAGCATCCTTCGACGGCACCAGTGCTGTCACATTGCCGTTAATGTTCAATGGAGAGGATTTCTATTTAAGGAAAAAAAAAAGAGCAATGCGATGCAATTGATCAGAAACAGCTAACAGCTGAAAATGCATCAACCTTTAATACAGTAAACACAATTGTAAATAAAATTCAATGGAAAATGAGTAGTGTACCTTGATGAAGTAGTTAAAAGGATAAAAGTCTGAATTAGCATCCAGCTCCTGACCAAACACATTAGAAAAATGACAAAGACACAATGTCATGACATTTTATCAGGCAAAATGTACTTAGTAAATAATTTTAATGAAACGGACCACATATGACTTTCACCAACAATTAGTATGCTGCCATAACACATAGTCCCATCTCCTCTGTAGTCAGCCGGACAGATACACATGTACGTTCCACCTTCCCGCAGCTCGCAGGAAGCCTAAATGGAGGGAAATTCCTCAGTGAGCAGCTATGAGACGACATTTTAACCAATCTGCAGAATACGTCCGACATTTATAGACGATTCACATTGTGAATGCTTTGATTCACTGTGGTCAGGCCATTGTGGCAAAAATTCTCATATTAGCCACAGCAAACAGACTGATGCAATCGATGGAATACTGATGCTATGGTAAACCAGTTAATTACTCCAGTCTTTGCACTTCGCTCCTATTGGCTGAGAGGTGCTGCTAGCAGTGACAGGCTAAATGGGTTCACCAACCAGAGCATGGCAGCCTCCATTGTCAGTCAAACAGGGGTTGATGATGTCACAGGATATGCCATCGCCCTGGTAACCTCTGTTACAGATGCATTCGTGCTGCAAACAAATGAAATGCCGGCTGTGTGTGAGTTTCCTGGCAGACGGAAGCATTTGTGAAACCCAAAACATAAAAAGCAAGGTTTCACCAGGTTTTCTTATACATTTTAATGACTATTTAAATCAGATTCTAAGACACTATGTGTTTGCTTGTCTGCATTTGATGTATACACTTTTCCTGCTGTAAGCACAAGAATTTCCCACTGGGATGAATACATTTTATGTTACTACTTGTTATCTTAATTCAGGGTCAACTAATTAAAAGCCGCCAGTCAAAGGCAAGATTTGTATGGCGTTGTTTTATCCCAAATGGCAAATTTCTGTCAAGCTAAAATCATGCACTTATAGCTACCTCTCCAGGGCCCACGAAAATGCAGCTGGCATTGCCATGACAACCACCACGACTCTCCTGTAAACAGTTATTAAGTTCCACACAGTACATCCCATCGCCAGTCCAGCCCTGGTTGCAGAGACAGGATACATTTGCAGGGCCCGCGTAGATGCACTGGGCCTGCGGAGAAATAAGAGGACCTCTGTAGAGGGCTTCAGGCTTGGTATTTTAAGCAGAATATTTTATGGTCCTGAGCAAAGCAAAAACAGGAAACGCATATGTATCCTGGAAAGCAGAGCAGAGGAGAAAGAGGAAGCGAGCAGAAGCGCTCTCTGTGTGCCGAGGCTGGCAGACTTACGTTTTTATCACACCCCCCTCGGCTGGCACTGAGGCAGGGGTTAATGGGGGTGCAAGAGTCTCCATCCCCTTCGTACCCCGCTGTGCAGATGCACCTGCAGTTCAAAGGCAAAAACAAAACCCCGCTTTTGTTATGCTGACATTCCTCGGTGACCCTGCCCAGGATAGGCAGTTAGGCGTTTAGATGGATAGATAGCTGGATGGGTGGAGCAGGATAGAGAAAAGCAGAATGCCTTTGTTGTTATTGTACACAGTAGATCCAGCAAAATGTAATAGTGAGTGATACAAAAACCGAGCAGACAGAAATGTATAAATTTTGCATGCACAAGAATATGAATAAATATATGTAATAAATATATATAAGGTGTGAGGTATTTTTGTAATTATATAAGCAGTGTAGTATTAGGTATAATAAATGATCCTAGAATTAAATATAATTCATATAAAATATACATATAGTATATATATATACAAGTATATATGATATACATGAAGACTGTAAAGGTAACAACGCCTTTCAAGCATGAATATTGGACAGCAACTAGATCGATAGATGGATGCAGTAATCCAACAATGTCTTCTGCTTTTAACACAGGAAACTGACATTGGGTGGAACCCAGAGGAGTCGCAGTCTGCGTGAATGTGACAGATCTGAAAGGCGCCATCAGAGTCGCAGGGCTTGGCCGTCTTATCACAGAGCTCCCCAGAGAATCCCTGCTGACAAGACCCCCTTCTGCAGATCCCAGTGCTGCCCGGCCTGTTGTCACAAACTCCATGTACACAGCGGCACTCTGAAACAAACAAAAACACACACAGGGCACAGAGTGACACTCTGAAACAAACAAAAACACACTCAGGGCACAGAGTGGCACTCTGAAACAAACAAAAACAAACTCAGGGCATAGAGAGACACTCTGAAACAAACAAAAACACACTTAGGGCACAGAGTGGCACTCTGAAACAAACAAAAACCCACTCAGGGCACAGAGTGGCACTCTGAAACAAACAAAAACAAACTCAGGGCACAGAGTGGCACTCTGAAACAAACAAAAACACACACAGGGCACAGAGTGGCACTCTGAAACAAAAAGAAATTCAGGGCACAGGGTGACACTCTGAAACAAACAAAAACACACTCAGGGAACAGAGTGACACTCTGAAACAAACAAAAACACACACAGGGCACAGAGTGACACTCTGAAACAAACAAAAACACACACAGGGCACAGAGTGGCTCTGTGAAACAAATGGAAATGAAAGCAAGTGTCAGGCCTCCTGAGGCTATACTCTCTTAATCACAGGCCTTCATGCAGGTAGAAGATATTACAAATGATACTGAAAATAACTTTTTGTTTTATTAGCGCTCGCATCTTTGTGGCTCATTAAACTGGTCGACATGCCATATTATGTTGCTAGGGTGTTTTTACGCACAAAATACTATGATATTGGGATTTCCCACTTAGCCGGATAACCTGTCAGATTTAAGGTACTTGTAGTCCCCGGCATCGCTAAATGGTATTCCGACTTGTTGTACT
>JAODKN010000127.1:7041892-7058578 GCA_026774425.1 Petrocephalus zakoni | reverse complement strand
ATAAATAGCACGCAATAAACTGGGATTAATGAGGGTGGGGTATGTTATTACGAGAGTACTTGTTATGTTTCCCAAAACAGCTGTATTACCATACTGGGAACTTCGCAAAAAAATTGTTCAGGAAATATACTGGGTACATGTCAATAAAAGGAAAAGGGGTGGTATGTGGCTCTGCGGGCTAGCTCCCTGTGTCTGTAACTAGAAAGTCACGGGTTCAAATCCTGTGACAGGAAGTTATGTCACTATGTGGCCCCTGAGTGAGGCCCCTAAGCTCCAGGGGCTGGCTGACCCTGTCTTCCCAGTTCTGTGTTACTAAATTAATTTAATTGAATAAATGTGATTATTATGTATAAAATATAAATGTGCTGTAATGTAGAAGGGGTCTGACTGCTAACTGAAAAACCACAGGTACTGTGAGAAAACCACGAAGGTGTGTCACACTATAATACCGTTAACTTAAAATACAAAGCCCACCCAAAGAAAGTCTGAATAAATGCAGGGATAACACGTGTAAGAGGCCCCGCAGTGTCAAAACGAACCCTCACTCACCACTGACTCGTCTATCCGCTGCAGGCTATTGCGACTCATGTCCAGCGTGGTCAGCGACTTCCAGGTCGGGATGACAGCCGTGACTGGGCAGTCTGAGGCCACGCCCTCTGCTACCCATTGGGCAAACTCTGAGGCCTCGGGGACCAGGATATCCTGCAGGCATGACAGGTATGTCTTTGTGCCTGAAGCAGACACTGCACGGCACGAACCCAAGGCGGGGCCCTCGGCGCTTAAATAAGGCCGGTACTCACCGGTACACAGTAGGGGTAGCACAGACTAGTCGAGAGACCGACTTTACTGCACCACAATGAGGTTTTGAGTTTGATGTCAACTAGTCGCAAATCACATGTTTTATTTCATAACCCTTTAGCTTTTGTTCATTACGATCAATAGTCTACTGGAGAATACGGTTTAACTAAACTTATACATGTGAAAGGGGATGTAACAAAGTATATATAATGTAACAGCTGAGTTGCGGCTTGTTTCTACATTTGCGGTTCTGCATAAATTCAGTGTATGAGCCACTGGCAGTGAATACAGATTGTTTCCAGGACTGGGGAAAAAAATCAATGTCATCATCAGCGACTAGCCGAAGTCGACTTGACTTTCATCACATTAAGGTCGACTTTAACAAATCATAGTCATAGTACACAGTACTAGTACTTGTTTTTCTCAATTTTAAGCACTGGGCCCCGCTGGCACCATGCAAGTGACACTTTAGCAAGAATTAGCGACCAGACTGATCGACTCGCACCTCAGCAACAATATAAAGCATTCACATTTGTCCTAAATGGCGCTCATGCAAGTCAAGCGAGAGATCGTCTTGTTTTATAAATGTAAAGTGTTAAAATTAACTACGGATGTGGTTTGTGACCAACAACAGTCGCCCCTACAGACCCAAACTTTCCGATCACCCAGAGAAGCTCCTCACACCTCTACGCCGCACTTCCTCTAGTTACCGGAATAAGGACGTGACGTACCGTCATGGCGGCCGCCGTGTGGTGGACGCTCATGGTCACCAGCGCAGGCCTTAAAGACGGCAGGCCCCGGATCTGCTTGGACTCGCACTGATTAATCTGCAACGACAATGACAGTAAAGAGGCGCCTTGGAGCGCTGGCTAATGGCGCACTGCTGGATGAGGCCGCACCTCAATCTGAAGAAGGGACTTGAAGACGGACAGGTCAAAAAGTAGGAGGTGCTCCTGGATGTTGCTGGAGCCCACTGCCCCTCTGGTGCCGGGTATCTGCCAGTAAAGAACAGGAACCTGCTCAACGCTGATGACGCTGTCATCCTACCATAAATATCCTTTTATTAAAAGCTCAGATCAGGGTTTTCAACCTGGGGTTTGCAGAACAGATGTAGCATCAGCATCTGCTCATTCGATATTCAAGCTCCCCCCCAGTCCTAAGCTCTATATGCTATTTGCGTGAGGGACAGTGTGTGCCCCAGCAGGTTAGGACTGTGTCTGCGACTGGAAGGTCAGGAGCGCGAATCCCGGGGCGGCAGAGTGATGTCACAGCTGGGCCACTGAGCAAGGCCTTTAACCCCCATTTATTCCTGGGGGTGACTGACCCTGCTTTCTTAAAAACGTTGTTTTGGATATTAGCATCTGCTAAATAAACATAAATATTACATTTTATAATAATAATATTAATCCCATATGTCAATCACTTTCAGCAGCATTTCATGTATGAAAATGCTATATGATTATTATTATAGTTAGGGGGTCCCCGTTTTCATTTGGGGGTCCCTAGTTTAATTATGAATGGGAAGCCCTGCCGTGGCCTGAGGGGGGTGGAGCTTCACCTTGAGATATTTGAGTCGACACGTGAAGTCTAATATGTGGCCGAGGTCGGCCCTGGTGTCGCCGTTGGTGCAGGTGGGCTGGGCGAGTCGCAGCTGCTGGGTGACGGCGTAGAGCTGCAGGGGGCACAGGAGGAACACCTCGCCCGCCACCAGGAGCTGCTCGCCTGCAGAGAGCGGGGACACTGCTGCTTTTGACTGGTCCTGACCGGGCAAATGGCAGAATTCATTCTGAATCTACTCTTAAAAAAAAAAAAATTTACAACAAATTAAAATAATCCCATGCTGGTTAAGCAGAGCGACTGGAAACCAGAAGGTCATGGGCACAAGTCCCAGCATTAATGAAACGGCAAGTTAAAGAAAGGCGTCTGCTCTGAGACTTGAACCAGCAACCCCGCAAATGATGCTGACCGGACCACCACAAGGGCTCAAGGGCCTTAAAGTAAATGACTAGCTGCTCAGACGCCGGGCTGGAGCCCTAATTCACAGGAATCTGCGATGCTTGGGGACCCAGGCTGAGGTACCTTTGTTATAGAGTTCCTCCGCCAAGGCGGCCGTGATCCCATTTATTTCCTGGAAAAAGGGGGACAAAGCAGAACCAGTCAACATTCAAAATATGCTGCCTCCCCCCCCCCCACCCCTCCTTACTGCTTTATGCGGAATTCATTTCCGAATCTACATATTTGCTGTGGTCATAAGCTTCCTTGCCCATGCAAATAAACCTCCTGGAGATAATGAAAAAGATTCCCCTAGAAAAGGTAGCCTCCGGTCAAAGCAATAACGGCAGTGAAATGAAACACAACACAGAATGTAAAGGAGCAGATGGTGTCCTCTTCTGGGGAGTGCGATGTTACACCCCCCCCCAGGCCAGTTTTGGACCCTGTGCAGTAGAATTCAAGGCAATAATGGAAAGCATATGAAACACATTCCAGGTTTAATGCTCTCCATTGCCATCACATGCATGTTTGCCTGAGCACCAGCCATCAGGAATCTATCAGCAGCATCTGTCAATGGAGAGACTGTCCGATTCAAGTAGCCACTGGGTGGTGGCTGGACAGAAGCTCAAGCAGCCAGTATCGATTACTGTACAATACGATACCTGCACTGTCTTATCTTATTAATGCAGACTACAATACTACAAAACCACATGGAAGCAGCTAGCTGTACTATGATACGCATCACTATACAGAAGACGTCTTTAGATTATTTTATTTATTTTTTTACTTTTATGGATTAATAATAAACATTATCATTCTTGAGCATTATGATAAACGTGATTACCAATTTACAATACAGGTTACTGGAGACACTGGGGTCAGTTGAAAAACACGCACTAAAACAGACATGATTAGAATGCATGAATCAATAAATCATACTTACATATAAGTGGAAATGCAGAAAGCAGGATAAGACTTTGGGTGCTGCCAGGGGGAATTTTCCTAGCAGGGTCTCAAGGTAGATTTCCAGATCCTTCTGTCTTTTTTCAACCAAGCTTCTGGAATTTTTACCGATCATTTTCTTCGGCGGCAGCAAGTATTTGTCGATATTCTTTTCTGCTGTCAGCTTGGGAGGGGAAAAAATGTGCACAAGGAAATTAAACCAAGAGGTACTCTACCTCCATCCTCAGAATAAAAAAAAAATGTGTGAATTGAGGCCATAGCTGAGATACACAATTATAGGCTATGAAATGCTTGGTTTTTTTTTTATCTAACACCTACTATGTTGGGTGACTAGGGATAAAAATAACTGCTTCAAGTTTCAGCAAAAGACAACCATGGTTAGCAGCAACCCCACCTCCACTAAGGAGTTGGTCTATCCCTTTGGTGAGTCATTATTACCAAAGCAGAGTAAAGGATAAACCATTAGCAAAAAATGAGTAAAGGGGGAGAAAAAAAAAATCATACAGACTGGCCAAATTCCAGCATTTTTCTTAATGAAGTTAACATCTAAAACGTATACTGACAAATCACCTTTTCATGTAGGTCATAGAAATCACTGTAACGATGTTTGATAGTCCACTGATGGCAGCCCACCGTGACCTCAATAATGTACACCTGGGGGAAAACAGGCAGCATCTGTATTTGCTTATGGACAGAGCAAATTTGCAGAAAAATGGACTTGCACACAAAACAGTGTCCGGTTCAGAACGCATCTCACACATGCCATTAAGCACTGAGATCTGGCGACTTCCCGCGGTAATCATTTGCTGATAAAGGTGGACAAAGGTGCCAGTTAAATTTTACGTAAGTGAACAAAGTAGCACAGAGATAGCACTATCATGTGTTAGGGCTGTTCGGCTCTACATAAATCATATACTTTTTAACCAGAAATGGTATTCTAGCAATAATTTTCGACAGATGATTGGACAGAAGGATTATTATATTAAGTACTACAAAAAATAACCTTTTGCAACCAGGCAAAAAAAGTAAAGAGTGCATGGCTGGTTTCAGGACGATATCTCGACGGCTGAATATGTGATCTGCATTATTTCAGCCGTACATTTACTCGGACGAAGAGTACCAACAGTTTCTACCCCAAATCACCAGATCGATCGGCTGCTGAGTGCTGCGAGCCAGATCCACACAGCAAGCGCCATCGCACCGCACTCCCTCCGTTTACGTTCATTTTGGGACTTTTAAACTGCACAATAGGCAGCTCCGCAGCCGCGGATCGGACGCATCCCGAGTCACGCCGACACCTCCCCAAAGACGTGCGGCGTTTCGCATAACGTGCAGAATTCGGAGCTGTCGGTGATCATCAGCGACCTGACTGCACCTAAAATATATGCGGGGGAAATATACCGCACGGCTAATCAGCGTATAATGTGTAAGGATACGTACGGAGGCTTCGCAATAAAGCTGTCAGTCTCCCTGCGGCAAAAATGCCGGCGGAGCGTAAATAAATAAGACTCCCTCGGACTGGCAACCAGCCACTCAGCCCAAGCCGATTAAAGCGACGCATTTTATTAAATAAACCGCTGATGTTTTACATATAAGCAGCCGCTAAGGGGCCGCGGGTCGGGATGCACCGGGCTGAGGACGCTGTCATCGGGACGTACGGTGTAGTTGTCCACCAGCTCGGAGCCCACGATGCGGACCCTCCGCCGTTCGACGGGCTCGTCGCGGAAGGCGGCTGCGTCCATCGTCGGCCGGGGTGCGGGACGTCAGGGTGCGGGCGACGCGCGGGATTTCCCGGCTGACATGTCTTCTGTGTGTCTGCGTGTGTGGTTTTTTACGGGGCTGGGAGGGGAGATGACGGGCCTCCCGGCTCCATCTTTGTTGTGCTGACGGAGGATTCAATCCGAGAAACTTTATTCGCAGCGTGCGCGGCGCGGCGGACACGCGCCCCGGGGCGCGCCGCCGCCGCGCGCCACTCGCACCTTCGGCCCTGCGCTGCCAGCACGTCAGGGGAAGCGGCCGGTAACATATCCGCACTTACAGCCTTACGCGTGTGTGACACCCAAGTGAGGCCGCGAGAAACGGGCTATCCAGCGGAAAATGAAAGGGAAAATAAATAAAAACTTAAAATAGAAATAAATGTCAAACGTTGAGAAATGGTATTGTTTAAATAGGAGCGCAAGGAATACGACAGACATCATACCAGAATACTAAAATAACCCGATGACTTAAGTGTCCGGGCCCTTCTGTGTCATACATATCCGATACCTTAAGTAAAAATACATATGAATTATTGTTATATGGATGCATATATAGATCATAGTGAAGTTCAGGCAGGTTTGTTAAGCAAAAATAAAATTTTATCATCATTATTGTTAGTTGGTTGGTATATTATCTTTCAACTCTTATATAACACTAAAAAGTAAGTTTTTTAAGATCTCTATGCCACCCTATTCATTCATCCAGTGTTACGGTAGACCTAAGGGACTTAAAATCTTGTTCCATCTCTCTAAGGTACTTCTCAGACAAGAAGGAGGTAATTAAAACTAGCTTCCACACCCATCTACGAGTCACACATTTCGATATGATTACCACTACAGTCAGTTTGAGGCGATTAACTGTGGCACCCTAAGTACCCAGATATACAAAGTGTTTAACACTTTGGTACTTATTTACTAAAAGCTATACTAATTTATTAATGGCATATATCGATCTTGTCAGACACAGGCAACAGAAACGTACTACTCCAATTAATAGTCATGACGTAAATGTGTATTTAAGTTAGGCCTAGATAAATCTAGTAGCATAAAAAGTTAACATACACCATATGTGATGAAGCATTTATGTGGATGCCAATAAAATTATAATATATATTATGTAATAATAATAATACAATAATTATTATTATTAATGATATAGATTAATTATTAAAGGACAATACTAAAAGTAAAAAAAAATACTATCCAACTGTAGGGCATCACAAATCACTTTTTGGTATAATTACACATAATTTTTGTTCAAAGTATGCTATGACGTTAAAGATGTAATCTCACCTATTGATAACTCTGCTGTGTTTTTAATAGCATTCTGCATCATACGTCACAACCCTGACCGGGATAACAGATTACAAGGTAGATGGATATTTTACAATGCAATTTATTTAATCCATCTATCTTCTTTAAGTGCTTGTCCTATTCAGGGGTCCAGAGCCTATGGATGCAAGGCTGGGAACAACCCAAGTTGGGGCACCAAGCCATTGCATGGCACACTCACATCTATGGGCAATTTGGCGACTCCAGTCAATCTCAGCATGTTTTGGCACTGTGGGGAGACCCCACAGGGTTTCTCCATGCAAACAGAGCCATGGCAGAGACTCAAACCCTCGTCCCAGAGGTGTGAGGCAACAGTGTTAACCACTACATCACCATGCCACCACAATTTATTTGAAATTTATATATATATATATATATATATATATATATACACACACACACACACACACACACGTTACACATCTTGCACAATTCTCAAAATAAAATTATCTTTACCCAGACATTCCAGGCTGGTACCAAGTTCGGCCAATCAGCTGTGTAAATGGAAATTTGTTATATTTGTTTGACCTACAAGGTCTGGACTATGCCCTACATCGTCCTTCATACTATTTTGCAGTTCATTGTACAACTGTACAGGAGGACATACACCAATGTGCCAGCTAGCCTTATTCCCCTCACCCTCTTTTTAATGTATTACTTAATGAGCGTGTAATATATTCTAAAAATACCAGCGTAGTATATAATGATATCAGCTTGCCGTTTCGGTTTTTATTGCAAAAAGTAATTGAGAAGCACACACTGACATGATAGGTGTTAATAAGTTACACATTTTAACTATTTGTGGTGGTACTTCTTTTTCAGCAACACAGCTTGCTCAAAGTTTTTTAAAATCCTACCGCGGCAAAAATTGTATCTCTCCTGGTGCACAGTATATTGTTTTAATGAGATCTGGTTTTATAAATAAATGAAACGTTTGAAAGGGCCATTCTGAAAAGCATTTGACACATTACACATAATGCAATTACTCGTGATTCTGATATCAGTTATGCTTATTAAAATGTATTCTTTAATTTGGTTACAAAAAGAAGCATCGGTTTTCAAGGCGAAATGCCTTACCCATTAGCTGCAGGCGACTGACTCACTATAATGAAATGGCCTTGCCCTATGTAACGAGCTCGGCTTGACTGCTACTGTACGTGCCCAGCTTTACTTGTACCAAAACAATCAGTTCATATTTAGGGATGTGTACAGGCTTATATGGAGCTTTAAATGCTGAAAACAACCACTTTAATTCCACATACACGTTCCGTCGATTTGCGCGTAACAGATGAATACTGTAATTATTATTCTTGTTGTTTGTAAAAGTAATGCAGCTATACGCTAGGAAACACGACTCTTGCTATTCAGGTAAGTACTTACGCTATCTGCTACGGCAATACACACAGAGAATCGCCAGAGCTACGCACAAAAGTCGGAGCAGGCAGCGCGAGGATAACGCGAAGGCTCTTCGGAATGTCCAAAAAAGAGCAGATCGAACCACTGCACAAAGGGGGGGACTCGGATTGTATTTCTTCAAATAATTCCATATCTTGTAAACATCGTGACATTATTGTACTTAATATTAAAAACTATTATAAAATTAGTATTCATATTCTGGTTATGAAGTGATATAATAGTACTTATATTTGATTTAATTTGTGCGTGAGAATACCTGACACCCCTATGCGTCCGACTTAGATGAGCACGCCCCATTCTATATATAACGGAGAGCAGCCTGGGGAGAATAATTGGTAACTGATAGATATAGGAGGACGCGAGCTGTGGTTCCGCAGTACTTTAATGAGGCGTGATATATGGTACGCATCCCCTTCGCTCTGCCTTTGATCCCCGGCTTGGTATCCCGTGCCTCCCGTAATTACTAAGAAAGCGGATAGACAGCCGAGCACAGGAAGGCGAAAAGGGGGTGTGATCCGCGTCGTAGCGAGCCGCCGAGCGGGGGTCAAGCTGCCTGTGCGGGAGGCGCGCCACCAGGCTATGTACTACGACAAGCCCGTGGTGAAGAAAAAAGCGCAGCGGGTGGTGAAAAGGTAGGCTAGTCCTGCCGGGGTGGTGGCGTGCTGAGCCGCGGCGGGCCCGGAGCCCGTCACCGGAGACGCACCAGCTCTTTGTTCGGCCCCCCCAGCTGTCAGCGGCCGGGCAGATTATGTGAATGAGCGCGGGAGGCGGCAGCACGGCCCGGGCTTGGCAGCTGATGCCGATCGCGGAGGAGATGTGCGGCGGAGGATTCGTGTGTCACTGGCGGGGCGACGGCGGCGGCAAAGCCCCCGGGGAGGCGCGGCGCGACTGGCACCAGTGCGCACGGAAGGCGCGGAGGTGGGGGAAGAAGTGCGGAGCTGCGGGGCGCCAGGCGCCCTACGGACGGCGGAACCGGCCGGGGCGGCGAGCCTCGCTGCGCCCCGTCAACCGCCGCGGCGACGGGGCGCCGGGGATGCGGGCCCCGAAGAACACCAACCAGTTCCTCATGCACGAGAAGTACCAGATGCTGCACATGCGCTCGGACTCGGTGGGCACGGACAGCGGCTCGGACTGCGAGGCGGACGCCGCCGACATGGACTCGTACCTGGGCATGCTGGAGAACGCCCGCGGCGGCCTGATGGACGGCCCCGATCCCTTCCAGGCGCCGGCCCGGTTCTGCCCGCGGCGGCTGGCCAGGAGCCTGGGCGATGTGCAGCAGGAGGAGAGCATGCAGTACTTCCCCTCCGAGGACGACGTCATGCAGAGCGAGGACTTCATGCAGAAAGACTTCATTGACTTTTGCGACAGGGTGACATCTGTAGCGCCCTACGCTGTGTAATATAACGATGATTTGCGTATCGTCTTTTTTTACTTGACTTTACACGGACAAACTGTAAAAAAATGTTGATATGTAAATTATTCTTCATTGCTCGCCAGCTTTTTTTGTTGTCAGTATTGAAAATAAAAGGGTGGGTTGAGTAGGAGGGGAGCCACACGGCCAGTCACACCTGGTGTTTGCATTCGAGGACGATCGCCGGCCTGTCATTGTAAATACCACCGTCTCCCCGTATAATAAATGCTGGATAAACTGGTGAACAGTCTCGAATGGTCTTTTGGCTGCGCATCGGTTTGTAAACGCATCTCGTAACTTTATGACCATTAATCTACAGGAATCTACATGATTGGGGTTTTTTTTGCACAGACACACTTAATGTAACAGAATTTAATTTGCATTACGGAGTTTTCCGTCACCTCAGCGCCCATCTGAACTGCTTCCTGAATTGTACGCTAGTTTAGTTAATGTTTGTTAAACTCGACCTTGACTGAGCCAAATATATACGTGCGCGAACTAGTTAATTGAAATATATTAACCCAATTTTTACAATAGTAGGCAGCAGTAACCTATATAATATAATTGGAAATGAAGGTTGGCGATATTGCCAAACCATTTTAATACACGTCAGCCATCTTGGTCTGCTCCAGACAGCTGGAGAACTATCCGGAATAATGTACCATACAGCAAATGGCTATTACCCATTTTCTTTGTATTTTACATTTTATCGTCAGTCGGCCTTGTTTTCCCGTTTAAGCGATCCCATTTTCGTGCATATATTCCACTCCGAAGAGCTGTTGTGATTGTATTGGGGAAATAAGGAGAAAGTTTTCTAGTATCTAATATAGTATGCATCATTTACAAATTGTCTAAAATAACCTTTTCAACGGCACATCACGTATACCGCAAACACGGAACACACAGAAACACTGATAATCTCATTTCAGATTAGGCCAGCATGTGTTATGTAAAACTTTCCTAACATGATAAAGCCCCAGTTAAGTAACATTTGTCATTCACAGATTGTGGCAGCATTCTCAATTAGGCCAAATAGGTTACCTAGCCAATCAAAGGTTCTTTAGGCATATAAATATTAAAATATACAAAAGTAGGTGCAGACTTTAACAGTGTCAAAACTTTGGATCTGTTTTGTTGGGTTTCACTGTTCTGCAGATGCAGTGTTTTGTCTATATGAATCAGAACTGAATGAACTGTCTGTCCCGTGTAATCATGCCCAGTGCACATATGTGTCACTCCCTGCAACAAGGACGAAAAAAGGGACACTTTTCCTTTAATTACACTAGCTACTTCGGAGGTGACCGCGTTCGGGCCGAGCGAGAGGGAGGAGAATCTTTTGAGACCGTTGTGGGGGAGGGGGGGGGTCACACTGAGGCTCATCTGTAACACATTCCTATTTCCATTCTTTATTACACACTCTGGAAGGACTTCAGGGGCCAAAGATACAATTTCACCTATCAGCAAGATGGAACTCTTCTCAGGTCTAAGAAATAAATTTTTTTTGGGGGGGGGGCAGGATTGAAGAGTTACAAGTAATAGGAGAGAGGCAGGGGATTGTGGGCTGGGCTACGGAGCAGCAATGGCAGGAAGGCTTCTGTCATGCCTCTGTGCTTTATCAGTAATCCATTGAGAATCTCTACCCCTCCCCCATGAATCCCGAAGCCCGCTTGGGCAGGATTATACACAGAGGTAAAGATATAAAGAGAACCGTAAACAGCTCTGTCCTGCCTCTCTCTCTTTCTCAGTCACTCTCTCACTCTCTCTCTCTCTCTCACACACACACACACAAACTCACAAGCAGCCCAGCAAGTGTTGGGCCCCTCCCCGAGATCCCAAATAGCCTGTCAAGGCTTAGCAATCAAACACAGAGCAGTCAATGATGACAGGGCCAGTCACCGGACAGCCCCCTAAAATGCTGACCTTGTGGTAATTCGAGCCCTTATTTAATTTTGAACTGCTGGAGGCAGAGGGGTGCACAGGCATGTAGTATGGCTGGGACGTGCTTTTGGGGGGGTGGGATGGAGGTTGTGGAGCAGGGAGGGAGGGTGTTGGTGTGTCAGGCTGCCAGCGTGCGCGTGTGGAAAAGTACTACAGCTTGTGTGTGTTTTTCAACTTTGTGGGTGTGTTACACAGAGGAGTCGCTGTTAGGACAGTTTCTTTTCCCAACCAGGGAATGCGGTCTGCGTTATCAATCAACAACGTATCTGCAACTTATACATTGATAAAAGTGCAGTTAAATAAACCAGTGCAGTCAAAAATTAAAATGCAGAGGCTCCCATTTCTGACAGTATTGTTTTTACCACTGTATATATCACAAATCAGCATGAAGTAAGAATGTTATAAAACTGTATTTTTCTGGTTTTTTAAGTGAACAGTTGAATCAAACTGTTGCCTGCCTGGTGTTTTTTCGGTCAGTCCGTCTCCTTAGTGACCGTCTTACAAAGGTAACGATGGCACTTGCCGATCTGAATGGCACATTCCTCCTGTTCTCCTTCGTCGCACTGTTCAAACAGGGGTCTGATGGGGATCCTCCAGAGATTATTACGTGCTAGAAGATAAAAACTCCATATTTATCATGAGTGACAGATATCTAATTTCTGTGACAGAAGTAGAAGCAAAATTAATTCCCATCCATGTTCTTTACCAGCCCAGCCTATGGGCGGAAGGCTGGGGACAACCCAGGACAGGATGCTGACAGATTACAGGGCACCAGCAAACACCATTTTTACCCACTTTCACACCTACAAACAATCTGGCAACTCAGATTCACCTTAGCATGTTTTTGGACTGCGGGGGGAAACTGGAGCACCTGGAGGAAACCCCATGACTACACGGGGAGAACATGCAAACTCCACACACATGGAACCTGGGCGGGGACTCAAACCCCAGTTCCAGAGGTGTGAGGCAACAGTGCTCACCACTGCACCAGACAAAATTAATTGAACAAATTAAAAATATAAGCATATAAACAACTTGAAACAGTGTACAGTGAATGGTAATACCACCAAAATAAATCATCAGAGTCCTCGTGTAGATGAGGATATTTTGAAATGATGGGAAAAGGAGATGCTCTGCCATCTTATTTTCCTTTTATGTTATTAGACTGAAAAGGAGGACGTGATCCCTAAGAGACGGCTTACTAAGAAAAAAGAGATACCAAATATGGTATGTCGTGCACTGACTTTTAGAGAAACTCGAAACCACCTGTTTAAGCACACACAAAAGTTTACTTTTTAAGGCAAACACCTTTACTATTATCCTTAAGGAATACTATTCTGCTAGAGAGTTTTTCATGTTAAACTGTGTCACTTTTTGCCTGAGCATGTTATGCCATCACCAACCCCCATCCAGTCGGTGTGTGTGTGTGTCTTTGAACATCTGTGTGTCAGCTGTTAATGGGTTTTTATATGTAAGGCAGGGGGCCGGACCTGCTCTGTCCAATCACATCACTCTGTCAAGGCCCTTCGCTGTACGGTAACTATGCAGAGACCTTGGGAGTGCGCTGAATTTATCCAGTTGATACTCTTGAAAGGAAGCACATATTCCCCCCCCCCCCCACACACACACGCACAAAGCCACCATAACTCCCTTCATTCTTCAAAATACCTTCCCAGTTGTTTAATTTCTAATGTCGAGCTTTACAAAACATTTCTTTACACGTGTGTTTGTCAAATATTGTATTATGAAAACGTAAGCGACTCAAATGCTCTTTTAAAAAGATATAAAAACCACGAACATACATTCTGTTTATTAATCTCGATCTAGCAGTTTTGTCGCATGGAAATAGTTATTACCACGGTTTTAACACTGTCGAAAAGTTGGTATGACAGTGAATCATAATCCATTATTGAAAAGCGGGCTTCGCTTTTAAAATACTGTAAAACTAGATCTTTTCCTACAAACATATGTAAAGCGATAAGCAAAAAAAAAAAATGGAAAAACTAATTGCATTTTTTTCCACTTCAAACAAATTTAGGGATAGCTAATCTTGTTTGATAGCTATTGGCTTTGATTGGCTGTAGAATACATTTCGATAGGCTACTATTGCATTGCAGTTCCAGGTGAAAGAAAAAAATGAATTAATTAAGTGTTTAATCACAGTATTTACACAAATGCACAATACAGTTAAGCCGTTAGGTCCCTGGACCGAGAAGCTACCCCGCCCCCAGGTTACTATCTGGAGGCAGGGGGCTGTGAAGTTCTTTTTGTTATGAATTAATTAACCACAATGTCGTGTTTACAAGTACAATGAAAGAATAACGTAGCCAGCGGAGCAGGATGTGCGCATTAATCGTACTCGGCGTACCCAGTTCCGAATGTGCATCTAAGATGACGGTGTTTCAGGATATAGAACGCAATAACTGTGCATTATTGTCAATGACAAAAACGTGCACCTCGTGTCATCACGCCCCTTCCCTTCCCCCAATGTTTGTGCTGAAATTGTGCAACCCTGCGGAGAGCTACGTGCAAGACGAGCGGGGCGCTTCTTCCGTACAATGTTACCCCCCGACACCAGCAGCGAGAAGCACAAAGCGCTCGCCCTCACTTGGATCAGATATGATCGCATTTTATAGAAAGATTAAAAGCCACCCAAGTCACACATTTTCTTAATTTTGCGCAAGCTTTAAAAAGGTGATCTCCCCGATTTAATTGTCGCATATGCCCGCCGTTTCTGACACAAAGCGAGAGCTCGTTAATGCAAACTAGTGCGAGGGCAAATGCCCTTGATTAAACAAACGCCTTTTAGCCTGCTTATTCTCCATAAACTTAGATGCTGACACAGCGTTTAGATTTCCGTGCAGGGCTGCGCGTTTCACGTACTCGCCCGAAGCGCCTGGGGGCAAACAGCTATTCATGCGCGTAAAAGCGCCCAAGCGCCGCTAGGGGTCGCTGCAGAGCGCCGCCGGCGTTAAACGGGCGCAAACCGCCGCCGCACACCGCACCGATTTATCTCCAGGCGAGAAACCCCCGGAAACACAAACATTGTGCTTTGAATGTGCTGTTATTAAAACAAACAAACAAACAAATAGTACAGACCACATGAATAGTAACAAAAATACACACGACTTTATTAGCGGTTTTAGTAAACAGACCATTATAGTTTCTATAGTTTCTAAAAAGGAAAACATAAAATAAGAACATATCTAAAGCTATATATATTGATAATTTATACCCCTTTCTATTAAAAATCTATAGTATATAAAAGTACATTCTTGAGGTTGGACTTAAAGGTCATCCTGTGGTTGGGAAGACGGGGCGCCATTGAAGAGCGGCGAGTCTGTGTCAGCTTACAGAACTGCAGCAGGGATCAGCGCCTTGTCGATGTAATATCCGGCGTGCTGGGACACAGATACGGGGCTGTGCATTTAACCACGACATCTGCATGTCTTCATGCGTTTTGTCCGCATTCCACATGCATGTGCGAATGAATGAGTGTCCTCTAGTGGCGGCTCGACTTGTACACTACAATAGTGGACGCCAACGCATTACACGGGATAGTAATTTATATCGGACGGTCGATCTAAAACTCTCAAATCTCTTACTATAAATAAGATTGGAGACAAATGTACTAGTCTACAAAATGCATATCATTACAATTTTTCAAACATGTAGTGTGAAAGTATACTTTATATTTACATCTAAAGAAGTACACCTTAGCTGTAAGCTGGCAACATAGCACAGAAGTGAAAGCAAGAGAGTTGGTAAACCTAGGTCAAGCTGTTAAAATCGTAAGATTAGATGATGTAGTAAATTAATTCAAGATACTGAACAAACACCAGTTAGATTCAGAGATATAAGTGAAATTAAAAAGTCGCCATCTGGCGGTTTTATGGGCTAACCTCAACTAAACCGCAGAGAATTTTTTATTTAAATATTATAGCTTTGTCTTCTGTAAATTCCCACTGTGTGTGACGGGGCCCCGCAATGGACTGGCATTCAGGCCAGGGTGCCTCTCAGCCTTGTAGCCCATGCTGTCCGGGCTAAGCACAGACCAGCCATAACATTAAAAGCACCTACCTAATATTGTGCAGGTCCCCCTCTTGCTGCTAAAGCAGCTCTGACCCCTCGAGGCATGGACGCCACGAGACCTAGAGTATGAAGGTGTCCTGTGCCATCTGGCATTAAGATGTTAACAGCAGATCCTTCAAGTCCTGCAAGTTGTGAGGTGGGGCCTCCTTGGATCGGACTTGTTTGTCCAGCACATCCCACTGCCTCCAGCGCCTTTCCTTCTTCCCATAGTGCATCAGGGTGCTTTACCCAGGTAAATCTCACACACACACACACACCCGGCCATCCACAGGATGTAACAGCAAATCTGATCCTGTGGGATCAGACCAGAAGGACTAGCCTTCACTCCCCACACGCATCAATGACCCTTGGGTGCCCATGACCCCAGCTCTGGTTCATCAGTTGGCCTGGCTTGGACCACTCTTATTAGGTACTGCGCATTGCATACCTGTAACACCCCACAGGACCAGCTGTTCTGCAGATGCTCTGACCCAGTCGTCTAGCCATCACAGCGTGGCCTTTGTGTGAAACATACCCTTTTACGTCCTAATATGCTAATAATTATTGTTGAATCCAGTTGTCAATCTGGGATTCTAAACTTCTACAGGGCCAGCCTGAACCATCTGAAAAATCTGCTAAAATGAGTACAGCGCACCATGCATTATTACTACCGATTTAAGGGCTAGCAGCAGCCACCACACAAGATCTGTGATATGCTGCATATGACAGAGATACTAAGCAGTCAACCTGAGACCCATCTATTTCTATAAGCATGCTAAAGGCATCTTTGAAGTGTTGTACTTGGTATGAACCTTCTCCAAGTACACCTGGAACCTGTGTAAACATTTACACACGTGCATCTATTTATATTAGGGCTGTCAAAATTAACGTGTTACCGCGGATTAATCCATCATCATGATTAATCTGATTCAAATTTTTAACGCAATTAACCAATCTGCAGCGCAGAATGACTCAAAATCCCTGAAATGTCTCTGTCAACGCATTTCG
>JAODKN010000127.1:7015823-7031292 GCA_026774425.1 Petrocephalus zakoni | reverse complement strand
AAATGCTTGTGGAAGATGGGTGGTTGGTCATAGTGAACTGCATTGTGAATTGTCATAGCAGTAAAACCACTGAATTAAACAACTGTCTCATTTCAGTCACGGAAGTATAACCCATGCATTAAGCGATATGGCATAGGCACATAGAAAGCTACATAAGTTAATTACTTTACAACAGCCACTCACAGGGGTTGTCTCTCCTTCTCGTATAGTGTACCCCTTTATTCCAGACCCCATGTGCTTAAGCACATGGTTCTACAAATCAACCCAGGCAGAACTACACTAGCAGAGGAACTGTTGAGATCATATCCAGTGTTCCAGGTCTGTAACTGGGGTGGTGTCCACACAGTCCACACTGCAGTTGCGAGCATCATGCCACAGTGCTTTCATCTTTATGGTCAACCCTAAACCCGGGATTATACTTGATTTTTCTTTTTGAATTTATGTTCTCCTGATGAGTGTTTTTGAGCATCTTGTTATGACCAGGAAATTGTCTCAGTAAAACTGGTAGGTTTAATTAGATTGCACTTAGTCATGCAGGAGCTGTCACACCTTTGTAATTCTACTGCAGAGGAAATTCTGTTACTGATATTTCATGCATTTAGTTAAGGGTGCCACCCATTATGCAGTAAAATTTGATAGGTGGGATACAACAGTAGAGAACGGATGGCATCTCAAACAAAGCAAGTTCTTTACAAATTGTAGCCAAATTCTGTTGTAATTCTATTACTGGTTCCTTTAGGGTTTCAGAGACTTGGCTGGTAGTGAGAATGATCAGTCTATTTCTTGTGTAAACTGGAAGCCTCATTCATGTGCCTGTGTATACTCGGATATCTTGAAATGCATGAATACCTGTAATATATTTTAATTTAATCCCAAATATAGAAAACGATGGAAGAAGCTTATGAAGCCGAAATTAAACTTCTACAGGAGGAGATTGCAGAATTGCAAGATCAGCTGGAAAACAATGAAAGCGAGGTCTCTCCTCAATTTGATATGGGCATTCCTGCAATTTTGTAAGTTAACCGTACTTTGTAATTCACACAATTTATCCAATTTAAGCCAAAGCTATTGTGTGTTTATCAGACTGTTATTATATATAAAATAGGACCTTCATGTGTGTCTAACAAAGTAAGTGATTTAACATGGTATCAGCGACCCTTGATGAGAACGTGGATGTGCTTATTTCAGGACATCTCTAAGGGGAATGTCCACCACAGGAAATGGGAAAGGTAATACGGATGCAGTTTCAAATCTTGTGATGGAACTGGAGAAGCTGGAGAAAGATCTTGCCCGCCAGACCAAAATGAACAGAATTGTTCTGACGGAGTGCAGAGTGAAGACCCTGGAAAAAAGTGAGCTAATCTTAAATTCAGATTTTACTATACTGGTTCTTTTTCTATGGAACTGCAGAGAAAGTAGCTGATTAATGCTTCATCATACAGTAACCACATTACTGTGACATTACATTGTTACATTATTGTTATGTTATTCAGTGACTAGGTTGCCTGTAAATAAAGGAATTTAGCAAATAAGTCTATGATTTCTGTTTCCAGGTGAAAGCAAAATTATCCAGCAACACAGACTTACTGGTTACTGCTGTCATCTGTCCTTCCAGGTGGAATTTGAGTTGACAGATGTCCAGGTAACTTCATTTTAGTATTGTTTTGTTTCCTGTTTGGTAGTGTGTAAAAGTTTGCATGCTCTAAATTAATTTTCTGTTAAATTATTTTGCCAAATCTGAACCTTATTTATTACTTAATATATTTTTTCACTTATTGTGGTATGTTTTTTGATATGTGTATATTGTGTTGTATCTGTAGCGTCTGGAAGTATTGCATGTGGACCTTGCAATGTCGGTTTCCTAACACTAGGTGGTAGTATGAAGCCATGTACTTTATTTATGGCTATATTTCTCTAACTTGTGCTTTTCCTGTTGGACTGTTTTGGGACGATACCTGTCCGTCAGCTAATGTTGTGCTTCAGCAGATCATACCCATTAGCTAATGCTGTGGTTCAGCAGGTCATACATCTTTTCGTTTTATGTTGCTACAGAACTTCATCCAAAAGAGCTTCTGCCCTGCCTGCTACATAAAAACAAACTTCTGTTGTGACTTGTGACAGGATTGTTTGCATTCCTATGTGTGCATGTATTTGTATGGAACAATATGCTTTTTAAGCTTTTACCTTATAAAATCGATATTTTAGCAAATGGAACGGTTAAATATCCAAGGTGTAAGGGCTATTTAGCCTTATTAGGATTTTTGCGCGTTACATTAATGTTGAGTTTACATTTACATTTTTAGCAGTTGATTGTCAGCTTTTTGTTTTCGCTTAAACACTGTTCGAACTCTATGAGCACTGCCCTGAAAGCAGATGTCATTTTCTTGCAGGAGAACAATGGCCCTCAGACTGTCACCAGCCTTAATATAGTCGTAGATGGCTCAGACTTTGGTGAAATCAGCACTTTTGTGTCACAGTAAGTACTGCTGTGCAGAATCCTCTTTTGGTCAAGTTTGAAATGATGGATTTTCTAATAATGACTTTGAGCTGTTTGAAGAACTCTATTGTGAAAGGAGCATTACGTGTGATGACCTGCAGTGAGAGAGGAGCAGAAGCATCAAGCTGCTTCTTAAGACCCTGAGCTGTTATAGCTTTTGGCAACTGGGGTAAATCAAATGCTAATAGGGTGAAGCAAATGCAGGTCTGATAGCTGCGGGCGTGGTCAGTCTGCAGAAGGTTCCAGGCGAGAGACGCCGTTTGTGTGAGGCCCGTGAGCTCGCATCTGGCCTGTCAGGCGCTCCGGGAGCTTCATTCCCGAGAATTCCTCTCCAGGAATGAAAGGAAACCAAACTTCCTCCACCGTCCAGTCCTGCTAAAGGACCATATAATAAGAGGCATTGTTTTCAACCCGCTGGGGGAGGTGGAGCTTCTGCACTGGTTTTCAGATACTTCTCATGGGCTCATGAGCCCCCCCCCCCCTTTTTTAAATTCCAGGTCTTAATTTGTAATGTGATATATTTTTTAAATATGTTCAAATACTCATAGTTCCAATTTAGAGGCCGGTGCCAGGGGGGCTGTAAAACCGAGCGTTACCGCAGAAAGGAGTCTCCTCTTTGATGCTGCGTCTACCTATCTGCAGCCCCAGGCATCTTCACTGATGCTATGGTAATATGTTTTCAAGACTTGCTCTTGCTTTCTCTTTTTTCTTTTCCTGTGGAAAATTCTCTGATCACATAAAGGCACGTAACAGACCATTGATGTGTCTCCTGAGCGGAGCACCAGGCTTTGACCAATGTGCAGCTCGATGTATCTCTGACTATATACTATGGACACAGCAGAGCGGACAAAACCCAGGCGGATCTCTTGAATGTGCTGCCCAGCCTTTTTAATTTGCTGGACAAAGCCAATACATGGAAAATGGAAAGGGATTTTGAATGTTTTCATAGTTGTTTTATGCAGTGCTATACCATCCTTTGTCTGGCAGTGCCTTCTGATTTGTGGTCCTGCTCTGGAGAAATACATTGGTTTGACAAGTAGCCATGTTCCTTCTGCTCACAACACCCGCACATCTGTCTAGCCCTTGACAGGGCAATGAGACTATGGTCCTTGGCTTGTCTCCATTAAGTGAAACATCTGCCAGATCTCCTAGCTAGACCAGAGAACTACAGGTCAAATCAAGGTGTGTTCTAGGAGTCGGGGCATAGTTGTCGCTACATAAACAATAGAAATATATAAAAACTGAGTTGCAATGAGCTTATAGAAGATTCATTGGGGTTTTGGGGACCACTTGTATGACCTGCATTGAAGGAGCCTTCTGCCTTTGACCTAATGGAAGACAGAGGTTACTTGCATTTTCTGTCCTAATTCTGTCTGGTAGCTCATCTCAACATTGAAAGTCAAAAGAGTAGATGGGCAGTAGAGTTTGAGATGCATGATGAATTGCTAACATACTGGTATTGGCTGATGGACTGAAGCCAATGTAAAGAACAATATGTCAATGTTATTTGATAGTGCCGGTAAACATTTAGACTTTAGTTGATAATCACCAGAGCTAAAGTCCCAATTACTAAAATAATGGTGATTTATATTGGATGATCAGCCATTTTCTGTAGTGGAGAACAAGGGATTTTGTCAGCTCATTCACCACTTGGAACCTCTCTACAGTCTTCCAAGTCAGTATTACTTCACTGATGTCTCACTGTCTGCATTACATGATGTTATCGCTACCACCTTCACAAGGCCTTAAGAAGTAATGTCACCAACATCAGTTTCACTACTGATTTGTGGAGCTCCCAGGTTAACTACTTATCATTTTTGGTTATCAATATCCATAATACTAGACAGAAATATATTGGTTATTTGTATGGACATATGAGTAGGTCGCCTCACAAGGTGACCAATAGAGGAGGACCATGGAGACTGAAATCTGATGAACATGTCCATATAAACGTAGCGCCACAGCTGTTCCACTTTCTGATGAGACGTAGTTGACACGCATCTGATTTTGGTTAATTTTTTCAGTGGGGAAGTTTACTACTTACATGAGTCACGGTACAGCACTAAAACTGGTATTTGCTGAAATGTTTGAATATGTTTTATTATTATTGCATTACAGATGTAAATAATGGTGCATTAATACGGGTTGAGTTGTCATGCCAGGGTTGAGTTTTCCCAGGGGACTGGACTGCTGTTGCCTTAAAAAGATATGGGGTGATAGTGGTACAGGGGAAGGACGTAGCCTTGGCAAGGGGGGATTATGTGTGAACCGGCCGCGTTGTTCCCATGTGGGGAATCACGGTGTGAGAGCAGCTGCTCCATGCAGGAGTTTTGACAGGAGCGCAGTCTGTACACTATACTGACAGTTTGTAAGTCACTGGGCTGTTTTCCTGTTTCGGGGGCCTACATCCTTGTCTAAATTATAACCAGACCTGTTCTTCCATGCTTCTAGGTTGTTTTTCTGTGTTAATCTGACAACCTGATATATCATTTTGCTTTATACTCCCTAATGGGTAACAACTGAGCTGCAGTCTGATGTGTGTTCGGTTGTGCACATTGTAGTATATATTTTTCTTGTAAACCTTATTGTGAGCTACTCTCTGGATGCTACTCAACAAGTCTTTGGTATTAATCTGTTTATGAACATTCGCAGGCTTCCATTTTGCATTTTGTGCTAGGGCTGAGCGGAATGTTGACTTTTTATGGTATATCAATATATTTTCAAACAAGCTACAGTATAGAATGGAACCATAATGTTTATATCAATATACTGTACTTTTATTGCCCACTAAAATTAGGCTGTCGAGGTTAGCATGTTGTTGTTTATTTTACAGTAATACTGCCCAATCATCCCTTTCATTGCATGAACACATGCAGTATTTCCATACCTAAATGGGGTAATGGTACAATCCAAGTTTTTTAAGAGACCTGTGGTAATCCTTGGTTATTAACAACGCGAGGGTGTCGGTCGTGATGATACTCAGAATCCCTGAATTCACAGCTAAAAATGAAAACATTCCATTCACCGTGTCTCACAAGGAAGCTGATGGAGGGGAAAAGCGAGGGAACGTTATTTCTTGGGTTCGTTTTATTTGAAAAAGTAGCAGACAGCTTAGAGTATAAAAATCATAATTTGCAACATTTGTCTTATTTTCTATTATTAAGCGAATCATACCAATTTGTCAGTTTTGGTCATTATTGCTGGCTCATAATTAGATTTTAGTGAATATTCAGTGTTAGCAATACCAGAGCCAACTATTGAACCAATGAAGATGATTCCATTGCAGTGGAAGATGAGGATTTTCGCAGGTCATTCACCACTTAAAGCCTCAGTTGACGTGGGTTTGCTGTAGTTGCTATCCACACTCACAAACTCTATGAAGTAAAATCAAAGAAGTAACAAGTAATGTCACTGACATCAGTTTCATTACAGATTTGTTGAGCTTATAGGTTAAATGGTTATTATGTCGGTTATCAGTATCTGTAATATTAGACAAATATATATCAGTTTGGGCCAAAATTTCCACTCTGGTGCACCAGTAAGCGAGTACCTGAAATGCGGAGCAGCACTTACTTTAGCCTGTGTTAAAGGTACAGGATCGTCAGCTGGATAGATCACAGGCATGCAAAATCTGTGTGAGAACATGCTTTAGTTAAAAGACTGCTGTCATCATGTTTGTTGTTTCTGTGTGGATATGAAAGCTCTGTCGGCTGGTTGCCGTGAAGACTAACATGGCCTGATGAACCATCCTTGTGGGGTCAAATCTTGTGGCTGGTGGAGACATTATGTCATTATTGGGCCCTTGAGCAAGGCCCTTAACCCCTGATCAGCTCCTTGGGGTGCTGGACACTGGCTGACCCTGCCCTCTGACCCCGAAACTTGCTCTCACCTGTATATACATGTATATCTACATTTACATTTATAGCATTTGGCAGACGCCCTAAGCCAGAGCGACTTACATAAGTATGTCTGTGTATCGCAAGAAGAGCAAGATGGCCATGTGACAGCTACCTAATTTCCCCACAAGGATGAGTAAAGTACCTTCTATGTTCAGTCATCTATTTGCCATCGGGCTCTTTCACTGGTTCCCTTAAAGGGAAGGTCAGTGCTCTTGACTGGTACTGAGATAATTATCTTGATCCTTGACGTTCTTCTTTCTTTGGTGGGCTTTTCAGATGCCAGTAACCTCGTCCTTAGAGCACGTATGTTTTTGTGATCGTGCCCCTTTTTGTATCCACACAACTGTGTCTAAACCCCACCTGAGCCTGTGGAAGATGTTGCTCTGAAGTAGGCATGAAGTGAACTGCTGGGGGGAGAACAGTGGCATTTTGGCCGTGGACTTTTAAGGCTTTTTAACAGTGGCATTTATGTTTTATTGCCTGCTAAAAGGTTTTTTTTATTATTTATTGTTGCTAACACCCATCGCTGCAAATTGTCTGAATTTGGGTTTCTAATTTGCTAACATGCAACTTCATAACGATATATAGCTAATTGAGGCTAATTTGTAAATTATTTAATTGAAATATATATTTTGTTTATTTAGTTGTATACTTATATACAGTGCTATAAAATTATATATCGTGTATCCCATGGCTCCTACATTGTTTTTAATGTATATTCAGCTATTGCTCCTTAGCATTTTTAAGGGTCAGGTGATCCTGATTGGAGAAAAGATACTGACAATTGTTGATTTATATAAAGTGCTTTAAGAACCACTATTGCCAGTATTTTTATTCACAATTTAATACAAGATTTTTGCAAATATTAAATGAAATGCTAAATGCGTTGAATGCCACGTTATGACATAACACACTGCATTTAATGCATTGTTAATTGCATTCTTTGGTAGCGGCCTTTCGGAGGCTGCGTTCTGCTATGTAACCCGATTGCTGGACTCAGAACACATCTGGATCACATCGCATGGTCTGGCTTCTTTGTCCTGGCTCATAGAAGGGGAAAAATACTGGAGATAATGATTCTGACACAAGTCTGAGCAGCATATTTTTATACAGCCCAAAGACGGCTTTTACAATAGGTAAATTCTAAATAAACCCCGTGATTTAAAAACTTGTTCAAATTTATTGCCGATGTCTGGCTTTTAAATGGTGGCAGAGGTTTTTTTTTTTTCTTTTTTTTTCCCCTCTATGGTATAAAATTTGACAAACAAATATATTTTTGAAAGGGAGAAGCATGTAAAAAGTGAAATCTCTGTGTGTAATCCCTGTGTTTTTCTGGAAAGAAGTTTTCAGAAGTGATACTGCATTATTATATACCATATGTTTGTGAAATATGTCGTCCATAGCAAGACTCTATTACTAAAAGCTGTTAAATGTTAATTGTTAAAAGTCTAAAATGTCTAATATTGATCCATCTTAAGTTTCTGACAAAAGTTTTGCCCCTGCCAGACACTCGTCATTTAATGTCTGTATAACAGAAGGAGAAGCCTCTTCTGCTGAAACCATTTACAGAAAATGCTGATAATCCACTTTGCAGCGAGCACCAGACAGACTCGCGTTGGGTTTGAATGACTTTTCCTGCCTTCTCGCGTGTCTTCATCCAGGCCAGGCTCTTCGATGGAAGTCGCTTGCTAGTCCTCGCGGCCTCTGCTGTGAACACTACGAAATTAGCCGCTGAATATTAGTCTTGTATGGAGCTGTGGCTCATCCTGTGACAGTGGCTTCTGAAATTTAATCAATTGGAATGGACACCTGTGTTATACCTGATATTTCTTGGAGTAGACAGTCAAAGTGGGAGAATGGCTTGAAATGTTAAAGATAGGATATATTAATCAGATGAGTATTAGTATGAGCACACGAGGCATCGCATGTCTCAGTTTGATGGTTTGGTGCTTCTTTGTTTGCAGCTCTTGAGTAAAAATTTAATTGTTGAAAGGAAACCCATGCAAGTCCAAGTGTGTATTTGTCGCGATGCATTGTGAGCACTGCTGCTGTTGTTTTCAGAGCGGAGGACAGCAGGAGCCTCGTACCTTTCTTCCGCACCCTCCGGGCCTTCTCCGAGTGGTGCGAACACCGGAGCCGGACCTTCAGGCACTTCCAGGTAAGATGGCACCTGGTTGCCACCCTGTCAGGTGAGGGGTTTTTGTGTTTGGCTAAAGCATGCTAAATTATTAGCATGCTTTCTCCAAACATGGAGAAACATGGAGGGCCAAACATGCTGTCACAGTTCTCCATCCTGAGACGTTTCTATGTGCACTGAGACTTGATTTGTTCTTCTCTTGCTGGGTCCACGAAAATGAAAAACTGTTGTGCCCGGCTCTGCCTAGCTCCGGTTGTGCCCGGCTCTGCCTAGCTCCGGTTGTGCCCGGCTCTGCCTAGCGCCGGTTGTGCCCGGCTCTGCCTAGCTCCGGTTGTGCCCGGCTCTGCCTCGCGCCCGTTGTGCCCGGCTCTGCCTCGCGCCCGTTGTGCCCGGCTCTGCCTCGCACTGTTCTCCCTGTGCAATGTGAGCTTCAGGGGGCAGCATTTTGTACTTTGCTTCTCAAAGTCTGTTTAAGGACTTGAAGTTTTGATGAATAAATAAAGGCAAATTTGCTGGTAAAGAGTTTGCAATATGCGGCTGCTTTAAAGGGAAAGTCAAGAATCAGTGAAAATTTCTTGCCTTCCTAAAAAATATTTTTGTAGCACCAATATAAAGCTTCGTAGGAAAGTGGGAATATACGTTATACATCCCCTGTGCTGGTAGCTGGTAGATTTACAGTCGACTGTTAAAGTTGATGATAACATTGATGAAGTTTTTCTGCTTGCAAGTTGGTAAGAAATGTGTTTTTTAATTTTATAAGTATATTTTTTAACTGAAGGTTAAAGAAATGTATATTCATTTGATAAGTTTGTGTTTAGTATTAAAGTAGCTGTAAAATATAACGGCTAAGACTAGTGGTTTGCTTTTTGTAGTCAGAAAAATAAGCAGCTGATTCTGGAGTTTTTAAATGAATGAATTTTACGAATGACTCCAGAGGAACAATGGCAGTATAAATGACAGCAGCTGGGTTTACGGGACCCGCGAGATTTGGACCCAGAACTGGAGAGCTGGGGCGGCTGAATAGAACAGGTCCCGTGCAAGTCGACAGAAGACCCGACTGCCAGCAGTAAATGACGGGCTCCGTACCCGAGGTCAGGTCCTCCACCTGACAGCCCAGGCGTCTGGGCGCTCTCCACGCCGGGGTGACGCAAGTCTGCCGTCACTGCCAGAGCGCCTGTGGTTTCTTTCAAAACCGCCCATCAAATTTCCAGCTCCGAACGCAGTTGGAATCGGCCCTTGAATAGTTTAAAGTTTTAACAGCTTGTGGTTTTGAAGCACTGAAGGACCAGTGTTAAGTTAAGCAGGACTTTGGTCTAACAGTTGGGCTGATGTTTCACAAATGCTGTAACCTACCTGTATGCTGGAAAATGCACAAGATGAAAATTCCCTGGAAGTGTTACTGAAGTGGCCGTTTGCTGAGGTATTTTTATAGCAGGATTGTGTTTTAAGAACTGGACATATGAAATGCTTTTGTACATAGTGCTTTCTTAAAAACAGATAATGGGCATAATGGACAGGTGGAAACTAGGTGGCTCAAATTTTATAAAACCTTTTTTTTAATGTTGCAAACATTCTTTTCATATGATATTCATGAACATTTCATAGCTTTTCCCTTAACAGATGTATTTCACGTTTTATTGCCATTATTGACTTAGGTAGATAATATTAGTTCATATTTCAAGGTGAAATAAATGTTTTATATTTAAAAGGCAGAAGAACATGTTGAATTGCTTGTGTTTAACTGGTTTTCTTATTTACTTTCTGTCACTGAAATGTGATGGTGGAAACAAATGGTTTCTGGTTGAAAGGGGAATATAGTCATATTAATAAGAGTAAGAAAAAACATACATGTAGAATCAAAAGGCAAATGTAATATGGACGCAATCCCATTATTGACTTGGAATAATTAGGCTGCCAACTTGGCCAGCTCAAAGGAATAATGTTAAGTCCAATTTTCCATATTGGCTTATGCGCAGATTTTTGGACCGGCTCAGCTGTGTTCGTTGTTAATAGAAATCCCTTCATATTGAAAATGATCAGCAGAATTCTCACATCGCTCCGAGCTTCCAAATCAGAGCTTTCTCATAGTCCAGACCAAGAACTGGTTACCAAACTGAACCAAGGCTGCCCTATAGGATACATACCTCCCTGAAACATATTAATGTAAAAAAAAAAGTTCATTTTTATTAAAATAATTAGACAAAATTAGCTATATCACAAACGTTATACCATACCGCCTACTTGTTCACATAGGTAGTCATTTCTAAATTTATTCCTTGCAGGTTCAGAGAAGTAAACAAGTTGGGGGGGGTGGGGACACTCGTTATAACTTCTCGATAAATTGTCTCTTTGAGTAACTCACATTACAGTATAAGTGTTTTACACATACCTAGTAAGTACATTTTGCTTTTTGAATTAATACGTTGAAATTAAGATCCTAGGAAAAGCAAAAACTTTCAACTTTTGGTGTGAGAGGACAGGAACAGTAATCAACAAAGGATGGGTGTATTTACTAATGAAGGTGCATCCTGATCTCATTCAGAATATCATTTTTTCTAGTCTGTTTTGTAAGTCAAGGAGGTCTGAACATCAATGACAAAATTCAACAAGTTGACAATTACATGACTTGCACAATGTCTCAATGCCAAATGTAGAACAGAATAGCAACACTGCATAATTTCAAGGCTTGCTTTCAGAAGATGCCGAAAAAGCTACTAGGCACGTATCCGTTTTTAGTTATGCAGTTAATTTGGAAGACGTACTTGAGGATTCTGCAAAACTGGGTTTCTTCAAACTCACTTTTAATTAAGCTATGTACAGAGGTGTTTCAGTAGTATCGTCCAACGGGCAGGGACTTCAGGCAAGTGAAGCTGTTTGGGTATTGGGCTAAGCCCACTGGGTTGCCGTCAAGTCTGATCTCGTTCATATTTTCCCGGATGTAATGGGTTGTGTTGCTCTTGCAGAATGTTTCGTCGCTGATGGCTGTGATGTTGTTGTTCTGCATGCAAAGACACAATGGAGTTTGAGAAGAATGGTGTTTTGCACCCAAAATTATTTTGTGATGCATATTGATCCTCTCCTGACTTTTGGTGCAGCATTGTGTATGTGGTTAGCATGAAAATAAGTCTTATAATGAGGCTATAAGAGACTGAGAGAACTTGCTGTCTGGAATAAGGGTAAATGACCAAAGGATAAACTGTTGATGATCTGTGGACTAGAATGCAATACATGTACTATGCTGATTCCTAGTATACTTCAGTGAGATGCATTGCATTTGATATCTGGGATGATCTTTACCAATAATGCCCTAAGACTTTAGAGCTCCAGTCACGGATAACTTACATGTAGATGCAGAATGCGTAAGCTCTCTGGGAGCTGTGGGACGGCCTCTAGCTCGTTGTTAGCCAAATAGAGGTATACCAACTTGTTGAGTTTCTGCGGAAGGAAAGCACACAAATTAGTTTACTCTAGTTCTCATCCCCCATCATTGTAGCCCTTATTGGAATATGAATTTTATGAATTCCATGACAAAATGAGACATTGTTGTTTTTGCCATATCCTTGTCTATAGATATGTTCTTGATGTTGATATGTGCTTGTCATATTTTACCTTGAATGCATTGGCCTTCACGCCCTTAGTTCTAAGCCGGTTATGATTTGCATTGAAGGAGGTCAGTTTCGATGGCAGCATGGGCAGCTTGACCAGCCTATTCTCAGCTAGTGAGAGTTCCTCGAGTTGGTTGAGTTTGGCGAAGGCTCCATCCTCGATCTCCGTTATGATGTTTCCCGTCAGGTCAATTCTTTTCAAAGTTACTAGGAGTCAACCAATGCATATTCAGTTTTTTAGAAACTTCTTTAAGAGGTATCGTTGTCTCTTTTTTTTTATACAGAAGAAAATGCTCCATGTTAGCAAGTCTATTCTTATCAGTGAGCACATCAAATCTGAATTACTAACTTCCACCAAAAGTCCAATATACATCTTTAGTTTCAGGAAATAATGTGGAATATTGATATGCCTCAATATTAAGAAACTGATGGCATTATTGCAAGACAGCTTACAAATGTCAGCAAAGTCCTTGGCAGTGATCTTTTTGATCTTGTTGAAGCGAGCATACAGGTATGAGGTCTCCTTGGGCAGGGCGGGAACAGAGGTCATCTCTGGGGTCACCTCCTCACAGTATACTGAGCCAGAAAGGCATACGCACAGCAGACATGTAGGCAGCTCTGCAATGGGTCAGATAAGGTCTTTGTGAATGTGACGAGCTAACAGAAATGTAAGAGGAACAAAACAACCTGGTCATGTTGGAGTCTCAGGATTTTGTTGCAAACCAGTTATTAATCGTGGGGGTACCGGATGTGCAGTGGCATCCTTTTGGAAAATAAAAAACTCAACAGCTGTTTGGACGCCATTAACATCTGTTTCTAAACTGCAGGTATTGCTGTGGTATTGCAGTCATTCTTTATAGTTGGCCTATAAATGTCAGCCCACCTGTGCACTGCTGAAGTGTTTTCCAGAGCTGTGTGAAGTTATGAATAATCTGGCGGGTTTTTGGAACAAGTTCTGGTTGATCGCAATGCCAAATAATCATAGCTGTCAAATGCTACTGTAGCAAGACTGGAGAATAGTGGGTCGCAGAGAAATGTCTGCCATAAGACGGGGAATAAAGAGGCCCCCGGGAGACTCGGGAAAAAAACAAAACAATGCTCATGGCCATGCAGCCAAGGATGCTCTAGAAAGCAGCCCATGCTTGAGCTCACAGGGAGAGACATACACACAGGGCTGCATGCGTGCGGCGTCTGGCAGGTTCCTTTGAGGCTGCCTTATAACCGACATGTGACCACTAGTGCATGCTGCACAGAGCTAATATATCGGGTCTGTCTGGCACTGAGCCGGCAGCCGGGCGCACTTACCACTGCCGTCACCTGCAGACGGGTTTCCAAAGGGGTCATCCGGCAAGTCGGCGGGTGGGAAATCCGGACCGAGGTCGTAGGCCAAAAAAGCCGCGGCCTCCTTCTGTCAATCAGTTTCAGGGTTAGTCAGAAGTCCGGGCCTGACCAAGCACATGCATTTGGAGGCCGAAAGCGCAAACAGATGCCAGCTTTGGCTTCCCACCAATTCCTGATGTGCTGCCTGAAATGAAAACCTCATTATTTGGTCTTTAATATTTTATTATTTTTGTAAAAATTACAATAATTGAGAGCATTGCTAAGCCTGAGACGTAATCACGAGACAAGTTAACCTGTAATCACCTCATATGTTACTTGCCGTAACCCAGGTGCTGTATGATGAATGTACACTGTTTATATTATCATTATAATTATGGCCCTAATCCAACAAAAAGGACTCATCTGTCATAGCTTAGACGGAAGACAACTCTCTGTAGCCTTTTTGACAGGGGGATGAAACTCCTGTGATGGTCATTAGTTGATTGTAGGGTTGTTTGAAATACCAGATGGTACACCAGCCACCCGTGCCTTGGGGCAAGGCACATTTGGGTGGCCTTTTCGGGTTCCCAGTCATAGTCCAATGAGCAAGCAAGTAATAACAGGCGTCAGCATTTCTCAGGCACACCAGCTGACTGACATCTCAGATCAAGAGGGAGACGGTTAAGAAAGACGAGAAGCCCTCGTTGGTGTACCACATCAGCACCGACATGGGCTTGTCTCTGAGTGGTGTCCAGCGACTGCTGTCCAGTTTCTCTAGCCTCTCGCATTTGGTCTGTGTGGATCAGTAAACTTTGCAATGCCTTTTTCTCCCCAAAAGAACGGAAATCATCACCTAGTTGTCAAGCCCTGTAATACACATACCTATATATACCTATAGGTGTATTTAAGTTATAAACTGGGTGTAACCGTACTTACTTAAGTGGATGAAGACATATGCAAGATTAGCAATTAATATTTAAACACGATATAGATATACCCCTTAGCAATACGTTGTGCTAATATCGCTTTTAAAAAAAAGTTTAATTTTTCATGTAGTTTTGCTACGTTATATTCTGCAGTAATTAGATTTAATCTTGAGCATTTTGCCCAGTGTCATATACCATATTATAAAATATGAAACGACTGTATTATCATGCAAGCATCTATTGTTGCTAGGATGACCAGCAAATATAACAATAATAAAAATTACGAGTAACATAGATGCATGATAATGAGGAAAAAGCATATTGCCCTGCAGCATCCATCAGATATACTGTTGGTAGGAAGAGCAGCAAAAAGGGGAAAAAAAAACAATGAAGAATTACACAGGCACTTGAAGAATTTGGAAAAAGGTGTTTGTCTACCTCTGGTGTGCGTGCATCATCATGGAGTAGTGTATCCTTCTCAAAGCTGAAAGGCTGTTCCGGAGAAGAAAGAACCCAGGGCAGGAATACCAAGGAGAAGAACAAGGTTGTTTGCGTGATCATCTTGGTGGCGGCGGGGAGGCTCCAGGGAACGCTGGCCGCCGTGCAAAGTCGAGCGGAGTGCGGCTGAGGCAGCGCGGGCGGCGCGGGGACCTTTCCTGGTGCCTGCGAGTTAGAATGTGATCTGTCAAATCAGTATTTAAAGCCTGTACGAGTAGCTGCCAGGGGATTCTTAAGCGGGAGTTTATGGAGCGACTTTAACCCTCTGCTGGCTGTTTGGGGGGAGAGGGAGGGAGGGAGTGAGAGGGGAGGGAATGAAACCAGTCCCCTAGGCAGTAGCTTCTTGGTATTTTATGCTGAGTGGGGGGCGGGGAGGGTGAGGGCTGTTTCTGATCGCTGATCATTGTCCGTGGGAAGGCATCTTCAGTACAAGTCTGAGTTCCTGAACTTTGACAGTATGATTGCTCTTGAGCTGCTGGAGACTTTTGTTCCTTGTTGATTGTCTCAGATAATCTGGGGGGGGGGGGGGGGGGGGGGGGGGGGGGGGGGGGGGGGGGGGGGGGGGGGGGGGGGGGGGGGGGGGGGGG
>JAODKN010000127.1:7000040-7015723 GCA_026774425.1 Petrocephalus zakoni | reverse complement strand
TTCCTGAACTTTGACAGTTTGATTGCTCTTTAGCTGCTGGAGACTTTTGTTCCTTGTTGTTTGTCTCAGATAATCTGTTCCCCCCCCCCCCCCAAAAAAAAATAGAAATGGTAATTTTGCAAATGGAAATTTTAATTTATAAAAAAATACATTGCAAAATAAGTTGGGAACGTTTTAAAAGAATAGGCTTAAGTAAAGGCACACGGCACATCTTTTTCTCATTTAGGGTGCCCTGAGGCTAGCTGAAGCTCGCGCCGATGCTGGCAGCGCGTTACGCAAATACTTTATTGTGCTGGACATATACTTTCTCGTTTCTCCCCATATTTCTTTTCTTGAAATGTTTATTAGTCTATTATGCCTGTTAATTGTAGGCCAGACACAGCGCGGCTTACATTAGCTGTGCGCTAAATATTAGAGCAGAGTAGAAGTTTCCAGGCTCCTGTTTATTGCCGCTGTTGACATACCCTGTAAACCCTTGCAGCGTCTGCATCTGTTTCCACAGGGTGTAACTGAATGCATTTTAAGTGGAGGTCGTACCCATTGGGGCGCTTATAATGGCCTTTTTAAATAAAGGAGTGGGGGGGCTTTGTGCGTCGTTATGGGGTTTGCTGGAGGTAAGGTGTAATCCACCTAGTTATTACATCCTTCCCGGTGCGGACAATCCGGGCCTGAGGGGCCCTCAATGGGAGGTGTATCTGCACGTCATCAGTTACTGCCACCGGGATCGTTATCTGGCTCTCGCCGAATGAGAAGGATCTCGAGCTGCACAAACCTGAAAACATGTCGCAGTTTGTATGCAGTCAAATTGCAGACGCAGGCCTGGACAGTCCGGGGGGTGGGACCGGGAACAGACAAACTGAATGTTTGTTTTATAGGATGCGTGCGTCTCTGCTCCCAGTGCGGTGAGACAGAATGATCAGCGTCAGTCACCTTTTAAGCAGAAGCAACCCCCAGCTTCAGGCCGCTTGGGCCTCAGTGTGCGCCTGCTAACTCTCCCCCCTTTGTTGCGCCTCAGAAATTGGGAAGCCGGGCCCCTGAAGTAAACATCTGAGGAATGAGGCTAAGTGGCCTGGTCTGGAAAAGCAGTCTTACAGGTGTGCTTGCTATTATACTCACCAGGAAGAAAAAGTGCAGTGCAAAGAAATCTGCTGCCGATGTTTTCTGCTGTCTGTAGGAATTTCCTGTTTGGGAGGTGGATCAGTCTATAACTGGGTTTCAGAATTGGCCAATGCTATGAGAACTTTACATTTACAGTTCTGCCTGGGCAGGTTCTGACTCTTTTTTTGAGTGCCCTAAATAAAGTAGATCATCCTCATCATAGATCTTGCATCATGGTCTGCATGAAATAATTCCCACTAGCTTGGAAAACTGAATTAAATATGTTCTTTTAAAATCATATAAAAACCTGATAGCCCCAAAGTTTCAAAATGGCTTCAGAAAAGTAATAACTGAATGCATAGGGTGTCCAAACCCTCTTAGACCATCCTCTCCAAATTACGCATACTACAGTGAGGAATGTTGTTTTTATGTCAACCCCAAATACATTATATTCTTTTTAAATTGTCGTATGCTCTTACCTGTTTTATGATCTTTATATCTAATAAACAGAAAATGCTATATTTTTAGTTCAGGTGCATTAAATAAGATGCTTAGGAACTCATGCAAATTATATTTGAAGTGTGCCTTTGACAGTGAATAGCCTATATTTTTGCTTTTGTTGATGTTTAATATTTAAGAAAAATTGATCTCGGAAGCTTTAAATGACGCATACACTGGTTTTATTGTGCTATAAGTCATACATTATATAAAAATTCCAATATCCTCAGACTAGATGGTGCTCTGCCAGCCCTGCTTTCCTTCAGGTTAGAAGTACTTTCAAGGAAAAGTCTAAGGCTTAGAAGGTTGGATAAAAGGTTACAGCATGTGAATGAGTACAACTCAACAGAAGCATTATTTATTACCAGCAACTGGTTTCTCCTGGAAATAAGAGAAGGCGGTAACAGAAACCCGCTTTTAAAAAGACAACTTCGTCTTTCTAAATGTGTTGAAAAGTGTTCCGTGTCTAGGGATATATATTTTCATTTTATCCACGACTTCTAGCTTGAAGTTAATTTAATTTCCCCCGAAATTGCTACCCATAGTTTAGAAAAATTCATTTACACCCCGGTGTATAGTTTAGGGAAGGTCTGTTTGCTGGGATATGCGTGCCGGCGGTGCGGCATAGAGGTGAGGGTATGGAAACTAGACATGGAAAAATCTTTGCAGAGGGTTGGCCTGAAGTCAGCAGACAGGGAAACGAGGCATAAGTACAGAAGTGAAGTCGGGAACATGCATGGAAATGTAAGGGAGGCTGCTTCTGAAGTGCTGGCTGACACTGAGCTAAGAGTGGCCTGAAAAACAAGCCTCTGCTCGGGATCAAGGAGAGCTGCTTCC
Source organism: Petrocephalus zakoni (assembly GCA_026774425.1). Classification (NCBI taxonomy): domain Eukaryota; kingdom Metazoa; phylum Chordata; class Actinopteri; order Osteoglossiformes; family Mormyridae; genus Petrocephalus; species Petrocephalus zakoni. The sequence continues at coordinate 7,013,290 of JAODKN010000127.1, read as the reverse complement.
TGGGCCGTGGTACTGGGAGTTAGACAGCAGCACCCAGGCCTCCAGCATTGTGTACAATGTTAACATCAGGTGGACTTTGGCTATAACTATTTTTTTCTAGGGTATCTAGACCAGTGCTTGCTACTCCGGTCCTCGGGGACCCACAGACAGTCCACATTTACCAAAAATCCAAAATGTGGACCGTCTGTGGGTCCCTGCGGACCGGATTTGGGAAACACTGTTCTAGACAAATTCAAATTGTGGTCCTTTTGGAGTGCTGTACTTATCCGTGTATTTCGTCGTATTTGACTAAAAAGACACCAAAAAGTTTTACCTGAATGGTCAAGCTCACGATTGCCGTTTGAGTTTTGAGCGCTGTTTTGAGTTGAGATTTGCTTGTCATCCACTATTTTATTTCACAAGGACCGCTATCATTTCCCCTGCGGTTACTAATCGTGACCGTCTTGTGAGATAATCTTAATTGTCATTAGGTGGTGAAGACATTTAGCCTCTTGGTCTTTAGACCTTTGAGTCTGATACTCCGTTGTTTGTTTTTGCTTGACTGGGCTATTTTCTAGACGGCATTCCTGGACAATGTGCTGGCAAACGGCCATGGAATTTCACTCTTGTAGGAATTGTGGGGTGGCTTGATTGGCAAAACAGAAGTTTCCCCTCACATGGGAGGTGTGCTGGGAATATTGGAGGTGTTTGAGTGATCTTGGGGAAATTTATTAGGAACTTGCCATGGTGCCATGAGACCTGTCCGTGGATCTGGTCATGGTCTCACACTTTCACGATGGTTTTGGGGGAAAACGGCTGACTGAACCAGATACATGAAAAGCCGCGAGACTTTTTTCCAAGAATTGTCATTCTGAAAATTTGACAGTATTTGCACTGTATTTAGCAGATGACATGTCCAGACATGTCATTTCTCCCATTTCTAGGAACACAGGTTTTCATGTGCATCCCATAACATTGGTCAGATTTGGTGGTTTTCAGTCTCCTGCCAAATTCCCTGTGATCACTTTGGAAGAAAACATCTTTTTTTTTAATCTTCATTTTTTGAGTTAAGTGTTAGTTCGTACTTTTTTGTTTTGTATTTTTATGAAATGGTCGCCTGCTAATTTGTTTGCTGTTGGGACCCCATGTTCAGCACTGACATTAAGTAGTCTACCTCAGGATATTTTTCATTGCAATAAATTGATGAAAAAAACACCTCTCACAATACATATATATATCAGAGACCCACCGTTCTCTGAGTATAGCCTAATATTTTAAAAATACTTCCATATATCCCCAAAATAAATTAAACCAAGTGTTACAAATTAGACTTTAAAACATGTTTCAGATATAAAATATGGCTACACCATGGTCTTGACCAGGATAAGTGGTTAAGATTGATGGATAAATATTAACTACGATATGTTTTCTTTAATAATTTAAAGTTTTTTTTTTGTGTATTTTTACTTCTGTCTGAATCAAATATAAATGTTGACAATTTTCCTGATCATATTTCCTTCTTAAAATTGACTTTAATAAAGTATAAATAAAAGTAATGCCAAGTTAGAATGCCAGGCAAAATCTGCCTTTTGCCTGGAAAGTTGAAAAAAAAAAGTCACTCTAAGCACTTCATTACAGATTTTAAATTTAGTTCTTTCCACTACTGGCTTGTAGGCGCCGTGCCGCTGAAATTTTGTTTTTGTCTGCTTTAGATATTCAGTTTGTTTCTCTGCTAAGATATTTAAGTTATGTCAAACCCTATTGTACATATCGTTATCATGAGCTAGGTCACTGTGGATCCTCTAGGTTTCAAAGGTCATCTTTCTTGTATCTTAGTAATATCATAAAACATAATAAAAACCTAAAATATACACTAGTTAAGTTGTACACGGAGCATAAATAGGGACCGTACATAAGAATCCCACAATGACATTGCTTCTTATGGACGGCTGAGCTCTTCTCAGACTCGTTCATGTTAGAAGTTAGGAGGAGCTCAGCGATGAGGATATCTGCTGGCTGTCTCACAGAGACTTTATCTGACAGCTCACTACAGATTGAAGGTTACAGCATGTGAATGAGTACCAAGTCTGTAGCTTCGCAGAACCTCAACAAGAGTATCGTCAAGTCAAGTGGCCTTTATTGCCATACCATGCCTATACAGGTATCCAGTGGCATAAAATAATGTTCCCCATGGTACAACACACACACAGCAAGTGGCAAGGGGGTAGTTTTCACAGGACTTAAAGTACAAAACACAGGACGGAGCAAAACAGGTGGCCTGGCACTGGGGTTTTACACTGGGGTTTTACACTAGGGTTTTACACTAGGGTTTTCATAGATTCTGCAGATTCTATCCTGAACGCTTAGGAATTCTGTAGGCGTGTAACTGATACACATTGTCCTCACGGTAATCCTACAGGCACAATAAAGTGATTTCTTTGCATGATTGTGGTTTTCGATGTTTTTTTGTGTCTCCAGATATTGGAACTATGCTTGTTGTACACAAATGTTATTCTGTACCTAAATGGTCTGGTAGGACAGCTGTGTCGTCTTTTCCTGCTGGGCTAGTAGCTATATTCAGCACGTGTACCATATTAGCGATCTGGCTTTGTGCTGTGTCGATTGGCCATCTATTATCTTGTGATCTCCCTAAAGTCAGGGCTTGGATGCCAGTGCCTCTACTGATAGTTATGTTCTACGGACTGTGTCCATCTAGAAAAAAACATGCCGCCAAGATAAGATTTTTGCTGTGGTGAAGGCTTTTGGCTTAGTTTGAGGATCTGAGTATTTGGTGAAGGGCTCAGCTGTGGCTACTTTAGTGTTGTTAAAATAACTTCCGCTGCTTGGCATATGTTTTATCGGAAGAAGTCTGCTTTTTCTCCAAATTTGCTAAAACAGTTTGAGTGCCCTATTCTGAACGATAACACCCCTTCTGGACCGAATTTTTATGACAGAAAAATTTGCAAATACGGGATAACAAGTCAGTTTTACATAACCTCCCGGTGGTAGATGTGGATGTGGACATTGAGTAGATGAAACGTGTTACTCATCATCCATATTCTAAGCGCTCATCCTGGTGAGCATCACCGGGGCAGGGCGGGGGGGGGGGTTTGGAGCCTTTCCCAGGCGGCACAGAGCACAAGGCCATGAGTTACTGTCAAGAGAATTTCTTTGGTTCTCTGCCTAAATCTTAGTGTGTGTGTGTGTGTGTGTCTCTGTGTGTGTGTGTATGTCTGTGTGTGTGTGTCTGTCTCTGTATGTATGTATGTGTGTGTGTGTGTGTGTGTGTGTGTGTGTGTGTCTGTCTGTCTCTGTCTCTATCTATGTATGTATGTGTGTGTGTATGTATGTATGTATGTATGTATGTAGCGTAGCCTTGTCTGTCCCGGGTATGATACTCATGACCGTTAAGGTGCTTCCTTCCTTCTGTCTTTCCGTCTTTTTCTTGTGTTCTTCTCTTTCGCTCTTTCTTTCATTTAATCAGATTCAATGGGGGACAGTGCTCATTGGTCAACAGAGGAAGACACACTACACATGTACCAGAATTAGCCCTATAGGCTACCTTTTATGTGTTGTCCCTGACCAGTTCTTAAAAACGCAACCTAAAATCAGAATAAAATAGCTTATCTTAAATGTCACGTACAAATCATGTACATGCAGACTAATTCCCAAACCGATACAATGTACACATGCAAAAAAACAGATCTATAAAGAGCATACAATACAGACGACAAAAAATGGATGTTATTTGATGTCTTTGATTTATGTTTTTTATAGGAAATGTTTGGTTTTTGAATGCAAGTGGCGAATAAGTGGCTTTCCTTGTCTGTTTCTGTGTGATATACTGGTATGCTGCTAAAATATTTGGTGCACCCAGTCCTCTTCGTAGAACTTAACAGAAGCAAACACATTTGCACAGATAACAACACCTCTGCTGTTGCGATTTCATTGCATTCTGTTGTGTAATTCATGTGGCTCCTGTGGTTTGAAAAAGCCTGGACTGTAAAGATCAATGTTCTGCTTTCTCATTGTTGCCTCTGCTGTTCTGTGCTTTTCGGCACTGAGGGAGGCCTTCCTTTGTTTGTTATTGACATTTTTGCAAAATGACTGTCCCGTTGTGGCTTAGTCTGCACGCATTTTCTTGCTCCTTGTGTTGAGTTATGGCGTTGTGTCACTGGCGACTTTTCTCCCCAAAAATATCTTCTGAGATCATGGCTGCATGATTTTGATGCATTTTCTGGGACAGCATGTGGATGTTATTAGAGTTTCAATAGCAATCCATAGCAAAATGGGCCAGCTCAAATAGCTCGGAGTAATGGGGTGGACATTAACGGTCGACTCGTTAATCAAACAATCTCTGATTGTACTCTCCTAGCATATTGTACTTATTAGGAGAGTGTCACTTGATGAACACCAGGATGAGTACAAGTTGGAGCCGGATGACGTTGGCTGCTAATGCAGTACTTTGCAGAAGGCAGTCAAAGAAAGTGAAGCTTCGGTGATCTTCATGGTGGTGTAAAACCATGATGAAGTCTGTCAACGTGTTTCAGCTTAGCCATTTCAAAACCTTACCTAAAGTCACACCAGTATTTGCAGCAACCATCCAATACACACATTTATTTTTTGACACCTTGTTTGGCTAATCTGTGCCTCATCGAATTATTTATATAATTCAATTAATGAAATTCATTCATGAAATGCCTGTGGTGACCCTGTGGTGAGGTTTGGGAACTGAAGCGGTGTTCATCTAGCCATCCAACATGACGCACATATCAGTACCTTTATGGAGAACAGGAGAAATTCCCTTTTAGTTTTTATTGTGTTACTTCATTTGGTTTGAGGTCGGGCTGCCAACCCTCTTATCTCCAAAGCAGGAGTCTAATGGCTTCTGCTTGTTGTCAGCTGGCAGGCTTAGGCTGTCATGCTAACCTACCTCATGTGCAGATTCTGTCAGTTTTTACACCCCTTGGATTAAAAGCCTACGATCACCATGTTCCAAAATCCACACCAGTTTTCCAGGTATTCCAGGCTTCTTACAAAAAGAAGGCTTAGTAATACAGGAAAGTCGTCAGTGACCGATGTGTGTACAAGGGACATCTGGGGAAAAAGGTAGCTGCATCAAAGAAGTATTTATTTGAACTTATGCTGCAGAATAACCCAGTTGTCTTACGCAAGATTTTTTTATAATAACTGGTAAAAAATAAGCCTAATTGGAATAAATAATAAAATTCAATAACAATAAAAATAATACGAGTAGAAAAATAAAACGGGTGAGGGCTGCTTGGTTGACGATGTTGTCTTTGAAATGCATATGGTTTGTACTTCAAGTTACTAGTAGCATTCATGCTTACTTTGCCCTTTCTTAACGGAACACTAAGGAAAACCACTTGCAGATGCTTAACGTGCCTCCGACGTGCGAAAACTAGAAAGCAAAGTTACCGAATGACGTCAGCTAAAGGAGAACGGTTTCAGACACGGTAAAAATTAAAAACTCGCTCAGAGGTCATGTGTAGAGTTTATTGGTTTGCTATTAAGACTTCAGTGTTATAGGCTGAACAAATGTGAGTTATGCTTGTGATGTATTATCGACCTCGCTGTGCATTGCTATGGACAAAAGCTTCCCCTACTCATATTAAGGTACAGTATATTGCTAAAAGTATTGGGATACCCCTCCAAATCATCAAATTCAGGTGTTCCAATCACTTCTGTGGCCACTGGTGTATAAAAGCAAGCACCTAAGCATGCAGACTGCTTCTACAAACATTTGTAAAAGAATGGGTCGCCCTCAGGAGCTCAGTGGTATCATGATAGGATGTCACCTATGCAATAAGTCCACTTGTGAAATTTCTTCGCTACTAAATATTCTATGGTCAACTGTTAGTGGTATTATAACCAAGTGGAAGCAATTGGGAACAACAGCAACTCAGCCACGTAAAATCACAGAGCAGGGACAGTGCATGCTGTGCAGAAGTTGCCAACTTTCTGCAGAGTCAATAGCTACAGACCTCCAAACTTTGTGTGGCCTTCAGATTAGCTCAAAAACAGTGTGTAGAGAGAATGGGTTTCCATGGCCACCACTGGAGCAGGGGAGATGTGTCCTCTGGAGTGACGAATCATGCTTCTCTGTCTGGCAATCTGATGGACGAGTCTTGTTTTGGTTGTTGCCAGAAGAACGGTAGAAGAGCGAGTTTGGTGTAGAGGAACTTGACTGGCCTGCGCAGAGCCCTGACCTCAACCCAACAGAACACCTTTAGGATGAATTAGAGCAGAGACTGCGAGCCAGGCCTTGTCCAACATCAGTGCTTGACCTCGCAAACCAATGCTGGATGAATGGTCAAAATTTCCCAAAAACACACTCCTAAATGTTGTGGAAAGCCTTCCCAGAAGAGTTGAAGCTGTTATAGCTGCAAAGGGTGGGCCAACTCCATATTAAAGCCTAGGTAATGAGAATGGGATATCATTAAATTTCATGTGTGTGCAAAGGCAGGCGTCCCAATACTTTTGGCAGTATAGTGTATGTTTATGATCTAATAAAGTGATTCAGATTAGGTGCCTTGTTCAGGGGTGCAACAGACTCTTTAGGAAATATAAGTAGTTAACTTCAGATGAAGATTTATGTGCCATTCTGCCTGTCACCCCAATTTTCTAAATATTATTATTTATTTACTAAGGAGAGTATTTTAAATTTACTTTCTTCAAACTTTAAACACTAATAAGCTGATAATACTGATAACACGATAATAAATACATATTGTCATTATTCTTGCCATTCAAGAGAATAATTTTCTGAAACATTGTTTCATTTTTTATTAAGCCCTGAAATAGACAATAACCGCTAAAAGGATTTCCTCCACAGTTGTTTTCTGTCACCTTTAACGATTGTACACTACTGTGCAAATGTCTTGAGTAATTAAAGAAAATTGTTTAAACAATCTTCATGTTTGTGTAAAACTGATTTTTTTTTTCTGTCAGTGTCAGCCTTACCAGTTTAAAACCTCTCCTAAAGTCACTCCAGCCTTAGTGGCAACCATACAGTATGCCCATGTATAACCCCAATTCCAAAAAAGTTGGGATGTTGTGCAAATTGTAAATAAAAACAGAATGCAATGATATGGAAATCTCATAAACCCATATTTTATTCACAACAGAACATAGAAAACATATTAAACGTTTACCCTGAGAAAATGTATAATTTTAAGGAAAAATTACGGTAATTTTGAATGTCATGGCAGCAACACATCTCAAGTTGGGACAAGGCCGTGTTTATCACCGTGTGGCATTCCCTTTTCTTTTAACAACAGTCTGTAAATGTCTGGAGACTGCAGAGATCAGTTGCTCGAGTTTTGGGAGAGGAATATTGTCTGATACAGGATTTTAGTTGCTCAACTGTCCTAGGTCTTCTGTGTCATATTGTGCGTGAAATGTTCTCAATGGGTGAAAGATCTGGACTGCTGGCAGGCCAGTTCAGTACCCGGACCCTTCTTCGGCAAAGCCATGATGTGTTCATTGACAATGTTTTCTGGAAACATCCCTCAGCCCATTTAGTGATTTCCATCACAAAATCATGCCTATTTATGATGCAGTGCCGCCCAAGGGCTCAAAGATCACAGGCACCCAGTATGGTTTTCGGCCTTGTCCCTTACACACAGATTTCTCCAGATTCTCAGAATATTTTAATTATATTATGTACTGTACATGATAATATATTCAACCTCTTTGCAATTTTACGCTAAGGAACTTTTTTCTCAAATTGCTCCACTGTTTGTCGACCCAGTATCAGGGGGATTTGTAATCCTCTGCCCATCTTTACTTCTGAGAGACACTGCAACTCTAAGATGCTCTTTTTATACCCAATCATGTTACTTGTTGCCTCTTTTTATACCCAGTCATGTCACTGACTTGTTGCCAATTGACCTAATTAGTTGCAAATTGTTCCTCCAGCTGTTACTTTTTTGTACCACTAACTTTTCCAGCCACTTATTGCCCCCGTGTCCCATATTGCCCCCGTGTCCCTTATTGCCCCCGTGTCCCTTATTGCCCCCCGTCCCTTATTGCCCCGTCCCAACTTTTTGAGACGTGCTGCTGTCATGAAATTCAAACTGAGCCAGTATTTTTCATGAACTAGCAAAATGTCTCACTTTCAACATCTGATATGTTTTCTATGTTCTATTGTGAATAAAAATGGATTTATGAAATGTCCATTTCATTGTATTCTGTTTTTATTTACTATTTGCACAACGTCCCAACTTTTTTGGAATTGGGGTTGTATTTTTCCACTCGACCTCTAGTATGCTGGTACTGAGAGTAATCAATACCTCACTGAGTTCTTAAACAAATTAAGTTTAATAATCGAGCTGGTGGGAAAATGTAACAAATACATGGAATGACTGAGGTGCCCCTTAGGAGCGGTTTGGGAACTGAAGCGGTGTTCATCTAACCACCCAACTAGGTGTCAGTGACTTTTAGGAGAACAGGAGAAATTCCTGTTACACTTACCTTGCCTATGCTCTAATATTAAACTGTTTCTTTGAAGCAAATATACACTTACTACCCAGATAAATGGCATTTCCTTTGGCTGCCTAAGACTTTTGCACAGTACTGTACTTAGTCAGTTTTCCCCCAAAGCTGAGCTGGAAAATTGCAGTGTCTCACCTCCGCCACCTTTACTGACTCACTGCTGTGCTAATGCTTAAGCGCCATGCCACTGTGTATATTTTTCTCCTGCTTGTTGCCCACCTTTGCCATATGCAGAAAGCTACTCTGCGACAGCTGCTTTTTATCATGCTCCCCACTAGTGCTTTTTTGGTGAGTCTGCCGTTCCAAAGTGTCCTTGAATTGTTGCATTATAAAAAGGTTTGTTTGAGTTCCATATAACAGTCTGTCTGACTGGTAGAATGCCAATTAGAAATTTTTAGTTAGCAGTGCTTTTTTACTAATATTATTTATTGGCTTATGTGTTTATGAATCCACATATAATATTTGGGTACCTCAGTGGGTAGCACCCTTGCTTCACACCTCCAGGCTTGGGGGTTCAAGTCCCACCTCTGGTTTGTGTGTGTGTATATGTGTGTATTTCCATGTTTTCCCTGTGTAGTGTGGGTTTCCTCCCACAGTCGAAAGACATAGGCTGACTGGCATGTCTCAGTTGTCCTGTGATGGACTGGAATCCAGTCCAAAGTGTTCCCCAGTCTCATCCTGCCTGGGATAGGGTCCCTCTGCAAAGGCATGGCACGCTGAACCGCGCACCTTCTGCAAGCCCAGCGCTGCTTTGCTGAGAGGCTGAACAGTAACAGAAGTAAGACTTTGAAGGACATTTCAAAATGTTCTGGAAATGCATTCAGGCCCTTCAGAAGAGGTCAGAGGAATATAGCGTAAGCTGGGTTTTGTATTGCGCATGGCAAACGGTCTAGAGGTGAACAGATCGTCCTAGTGGACGGGCCTACATAACCTTAGTCCTGAGAATCACTAAGGTAAACCGAATCCATGGCTGATTCTGAAGTGACTTTTGCAGGGAAATGTATGTCAGGATTGTTGAGTATTAGTCCTGGGACATTTTTTAAGGAGACCATAATGGGACACACTTAAAACCCCATTAAAACATGTCTGGAAGGCGAAATGTAGTGGAAAGCTGAAGCTTTGCCCCATAGTCGATTATCCTCCCAATAGTATTTAAAGTTTTTATAGGAAAATAATAATCCAGGTTATTTGTGTTTTGTGGATCTGTGGACAGAATGTGCAGAATCTGCTTGCTCCCAGAAGGCTACCAGTGAAGAGTAAGATGAACACCCAAGGGGATGTCCTGGGTTGTGTGACTGCAATGATCTTATGAATTATCAGTGGCTGGGCGTCTAATTGTAATGCACCAGAATGAAAGCGGGTTGAAAATTTTTTGCTAATAATTAACTGCCATGCATCTCTTTGTGGGATAATTCAGTTTTATGCAGCATATTTCTCTTTGCTGGGCTGCCAGGTTTTCGGTACCTCAGCCCTTCAGTGGAGGGCAGCCGCTTGTCAAATTGAACTGTTTTGACTTTAGTAGCCTATTATATAATGCCAGAATTTAGAAGCACTTTCGGGCACAGTCCTTACCCTATAAATTGTCTTGGAACGCTACTGATCAAGCTGCTTTTATTTGCAGTCTGATAAATCAATACATGTCACCGTGGAGGTGATTTACAAATGTCTGCTTGGGTCGTTAAGTGATGGCCTGTCAAGATCTCTGATGGAAAAAGCCAGGTTATGGAATGCTTGATTCTAGTGCTTTTGGGATTCCTCTCACCCAAATTGTAGTTACCTTAATTATATATTTCCAGTGTATTATTTAGAATACATATTAAGAATTACTTACTGAAAAATGATGATGGTAGAAGAGTACTATCAATTAATGTTTGTGACCTTTTCAAATCTCATTTTCTAAATAATCACTCTGATCAAACATGCTGTGTGTATGTGTGTATGTATGTATTATATATATATATATATATATATATATATGTGTGTGTGTATATATACATGTATATATGGTATTTTCCCACAGATGTAATAATGTTTGTCATGTGAGATGATCCGAATAAATAAAAGAAAAATAAAATGTATTATGGCAATATATATTTTCTTGAACTTCCTAACATTGAAGTTTGACTTCTGTTATTCTATTTTTGAGAGCCCCACTATGGAACTTGTCTAAAAAGCGTCAATATGATTTTTTGTTTATTTATAATTTTGTGTGGTCATACTGTTCTCTGTATGCATATGTATAAGTAACTTTGAAGCTCCTTTGAAATTAGAGCCAATTCAGTGATTTTAATGATTTTGGAAGTCTTGAGATGTTAAAAACAAATGTTCTCCATTCGCAATGAGTTTTATTTTTGGGCCATATTTATGTTTTTATTTTTGGGCAGTTCTCCAGGGAAAACACGGAGTGCCTCATGTCCAATATGCCGAGTTTCTTATTTTTGGCCACGTAACATTCTGTTGGTAGCCTGCTTTTATATTAACACAGCTACACCTCGTAACGCAGTCCTCGGGCTCCAGAAAAACTTTCAGCTCCTCTTGGTCTTGTTTCATCTGAAGGTTTTCTGTTTTGAAATTCTGCGTCTCAAGCTAAGTTGGCATTTTCATGACCCAGAATTTCTGAAACCTAAAATGCAACACTTGATTTGTATGTTGGTTCATTCGTCATTTTATCATTCGTTTTATCCACCTTTTAGCACAATAGATGCAAAAAATGTCGCAATGGAAATCCTGTAGGCTAGAGGCTAGAGCATGAAAAATATAAAACAAAATGCAACATAAAAAGTTGTGGTCTTGAGTTGTGAATGTCATGGTACGGGTTATGCATCCACGCTGATTAGGACTCGGTGCCCCGCCGTCTACCTGAGGAATACCTGAGGAAGGAGAGGCTTGCGGTGGCAGCACTAGTATGTTGGGCATTGTCGTGTAAAACAGCAACAACAAGTTTTACTTGCAGCATGCACCCTGAATAAGATCACTTCAAGATGATCCCCTTAGCACTTTAATGCGGTAAGAAGAGTTCCTGCCACCTTGTTTGTGATTACAGCAAGCATTGTGACCGCGAGTGAAGCTGCATTGAGTAACTGAACTGAAGGCTCACTTTACAGCCTCCTGCAGTGATGTGTTTATCTCACTCTATGGAAGCTAAAGTACACGTGCAAGAGACTTTCAATGCTGAATGTGTTTCTGAAAAATAAATGCATTTCCACTACATAATGTATTTGAAAGTCTCATTGGTTAAGGAGGGGTCATAGTTACTGTAATCTTGCATTCTGTTTCTTATTGTATCTCATGCTTTTAAGTGGTTTTAGAATAGGCGCCATGGTTTGTGGGTTGGGAATTGTTGTCTTTAATGGGGTCTACCCTGATTGCAGCCCTGAACTTAGCTATGTAAACAGGAAATAATATTTTGCTATATATTATACAATAAGTATAGAATTCAGGCTGTTTATTTACTGCACAATGTGGAGATCCCACTACTATGGCTAATTTTGTAGAGGTTCTGTGATAAGTATTTGTTTGCGTAGTAAAACATTTACCATTCTATGGGCAGAAGGAAACATCACTAATGAGACTTAGTGATTACTAATCAGGTTATTGGGGAGGTGGCTCCATGCAACTAGAGGAGGCAGGACCAAGACATCTGACTGGTTGGTCTCACATTTGACCAAGACCTGGTTGGTTATCTTTGTGTATGTAAAACTTCCAGGTCGAGCTCAAAAATTACATTCTTAAAAAGGAAAATGAGGAATTATGAGGAATGGTGTTGCTTCTCTGATCTGTTTCAAGCCACTCTCGTAACTCCTCATGTTCCCCATGAGATTCTTGGCTGTTGCTTGGTCATCAGGCATCCAGGCGTTTTGCAGAGCAAGGCTGTGGTTTTCAGTACGAGTTTTCCCAGAGTTAAATCTGAAAGCTTAATTAAAATATGTGAGGAAACCCGAACCCAAATGCACAGCAGGTTACGTGTGTTCTGTGCAGGTTTATTGGTCTAAAAACAAACTCTTGGGATTGAATGTCTCAGCAGGCCTGGGATAGTCACTGCATGTTCTCATTTGAATGATTAGTACCTTTGACTTTCACATTTTACCCTCCTTTCAGCGATGTTTTTCTGGCCGTGTTAAAACTAATCTGAAAAAGTTTGCCTGAGCCTGGGCTAGCAAGTACATAATATTTACACCGTTTGTCTCTTTTGGTTGCATTTAATTATTTTCCTGCATTTTCCAAATGTACACTCCTGGGCAAAAAGAATAATGGGCCAAATCTTAATGTTGTGCAATTTCGGTTTGGCCCATTGTTTTTGCCCAGGAGTGTACCTCAGATTGTTGGTTATAAGAAGCAGCCCTTGATGGCTCCTGAGAGCCTCTGCCTGGCTTTCAGGGTCTCAGGCCCAGTGGTTTGCGCTGTGGTTTTAGCCTTAATGTCACACCCACACCCCCAATTGGCATTGCCATGCTGTGGCTGGGGTATCTCAGCTTACTCCCACATAAGTGGCTTCTAAAGACGTGTCAGAAGCCTGCATGTTGGTCCAGAAGGCACCAGTGGGTACTTTCTGTCCAGCATGGGCCCTGTGGCCTATCCTTTGTGAGAAAAGCTATTTGGATTGGTTGGGGGCGTTCCACAGCCTGGGACATCCAGATTTCGTGGTTATGGGATGAGGGTGACATGGTGGAAATTCATTCAGTGGATGGGTGTTTGGTGCCCTCATTCGCAGAATCTCCTCGGGCAGTTGACCTTTTGTGTAGATTGCGTGATTT
>JAODKN010000127.1:6977241-6994126 GCA_026774425.1 Petrocephalus zakoni | reverse complement strand
TGATGGCACATCGACTTAGCAAGCCGATTTCACATTCTCAGACAGGGGGCGCCGGCGGTGAGGTGTGCCTAGGGCGCTACATGGGCTTTGACCGGCTCTCTCTACATACATACGTCCATCCACCCATTTTCTGAAAACGCTTATCCTGATCAAAGTCGCAGGTAGTCCGGAGCATACTCTGGGTACAATATTCTCAAAATATAGTGTATGTACAATGAACTATTCAGATTGTTTATTGTTTTACCTCCGCAGTTTTTTGTATCGGATGAAGTCTTCAATCTCCACTTTGCCGATTTTGTTGTAGTCCAGGTGCAGCTCGGTGAGGCTGGAAGGCAGGTCTTGGAAAATAAAAGTCATGAATTAATCGAAAGGTCGTCTGACTGACACGATTTGCTGTCCTGAAAGCACTGTTTCCTAATCCTGTGCCCTGCATTTGTTCGGACTTCAAGAATTAGCATTTTTTTCTGCTAGTTAGGCTGCACATTGTTTCTCTAGTTGATATCGATAGTTGGTATAGTGAGAAATTGGACCATTATCCTATAATTATCCTGCATCGTATTAATGAGTCATGAAGTTAATTTCAGTTGTTGAAACTGAGACTGTTATCATGATATTGCTCTGAAATATTGTTGGGCTCATTTTTGCATCTCATTTAAGCATTACTAAAAACCCCTGTGAAATCCTTGCCCTTCGCTACACCCTGAGTACATAAACCCTGGTGAGAGATGCCTGGTCCACCGTGATGAAGGCCGTGTTATTAGCGTCGCGTGGTGCTATTGCCACACGTACCTTTGGGCACCGCAGTCAGCCTGGCTTCTGCGATTCTCAGGTAGAGGGCCGCCATGCTGTCAAAGGCTCCCAACTCAATCCCGTTGTTTGCGATAGGATTTGCACTCAGCTCTAAGAAAATGGATGACATTATTAAGTTGTAGCCCGGCTGGACCTACGCTAGTTTTATATTGCTCTAAATATGTGCTTGATATAGTGCTTTATATTATGTCCCTTTAGTAAGTAGTATAAATAAGGAAACATAAAACAGGAGCAGGTTGTCAAAAGTTTGTGCTTCCTAAGTCCAGATGAATCAACATGTTCCATGTGCAATATTACAAAATGAAGTTTCTGAGCTTTAACCCAAGTACATTTCTAGTGACCATCAGGAACTCAACTGGCCATTGTGATCTTGTGAGAGCTTGCCGTTATGGTGGTGCAGAGTACTGGTGTAGCCCTTGGCAATCAGGCCTCAGCAGCAATATTTAATGCCACTCAAACCATACAGGGGCCTCTGAGATTTGGGTGAGCCCCCTGCTGGCCACAAAACCGTCACTACACTGAACATCAAACACTCCTTATTAGGAGCTGAAGCAGCATGTTTTGCTAACCAGGTAGCTAGCTATGACCACCTGACTATTTATTTAGTGTTTGAAACGTTTGAGGGGGTCTCGGGGGCCCTAGAAGCGCCAGAAAGCCGCCGCTGCCAGTCCTTTCGCTGCCCGAGCCACAGGAGAGGCCTACCAAGGACGTGGAGGGAGCGCATGCCCTTGAAGGCGTCCTTCTGGATCCGGTTGATCTTGTTGTCGTGGATCCGCAGCTCCAGCAGGCTGCTGGGCAGGTTGGCTGGGATCTGGTTCAGCAGATTGTAGGACAGGTGGAGCAGCTGAAGGTGGTTCATGTTCCGGAAGGCCTGTGGATGGATCTTGGTGATCTTGTTGTTGACCAAGAACAGAGCCTGGGGAGGGGGGACATTGAAGGGGAAGAGACACAAATGATGATGCCATTTTCTAGTTCCGCTGCCTTGGTATAACAAGAAACATTATCTAGCTCTTGCTAATATGAACTCTTACTGAAACAACCAAACTGTTAATATTGCATCTGGTTGCAAGAGCACATTTTGGTAATCTTAACACAGCTGTAGTCCTTGTCAAAGAGTTGATAGCATCTTCAAACGATTTTATGAACCTCATTCTTAAAATGACATGCAAAGCATCTCTATGAGCAGACAAGGAGGTCTAACATACATAAAGGTTATTAATGCCCTTGAAGTCATTTTCCTTGATTTCATTTATCTTGTTGTTTTGAAGGTCAATCAGAAATGCGTCTGTCGGGATGTTCTTTGGCACACCTTTCAAACCTGTTAAGAAAATCATTTAAATTTTATTAGAAGAAAAAGCATTTAAGTCACTTAAAGATGTTATTTTCTGTCTGGTCCCAAACACTAAAGATTTATGTAAATCCAAATGCAAATAATTAAAAACATTTGTTGAAACCATTAAAGAATGCAGTGTTATTAAACAAAACATCTGCAATGTTATTTTCTTAATGCAGTGTGGGTATAGCCTAACCATATTTTAATGGGTTTATTTTGTATAAAATTTTGTATTACATTTAAGTGCCCTTAAATTGTAGTGGCCTATTTCACCTTATTAAACTTTCTTTCCTCTGACAGTCTGCAGACTGTTCACGGTGGAATACACTGTATGTACCACCAGATGGCAGAGCTGAGCCATTTCTTTACAGTGGTTACAGAAACATGCCAGGATATTTTCAGGAAAAGAACAGCATCCCTATGTTGATGGGTTTGGATCTGTTTCAAATGCTATAGCTTTATAGCAGTTTTGGGCTCATATTGTTTGCTACTGCAGTAATAATTAAATGTTGCATATGAGTATTGTCATATTAGAATAATTTTTCGTGTGTTTATAGCATACAGAATGGAAAAGTTATGCAAAGTCTAAAACCATCATCATAAAAATAACGGTAATTTTTTAGGGATATTACTTTTGGTTCTCTTTCTGCCACTGATGTAAAGTAATCCCTCTTTGCCTGGGAATACAGCAATTTGCCTCTTTATTTCTTCTAGTGTGTTTGGATTTTTCAATCGTGATGCCCCGTTTAGCTGGGTAAAAATGAAAATAAATATGTTTTAAATGAACTAAGTGCACTTTCCACAGAGGAGGAAAGGAAAGGGAACTTTCAGTATTTCAGTACATCATGAAGCTCCTCCCTTGTTACATTTTCTCCATGTATATCATAAAACAAGTGTTCAGGTTTCCATTACTGGTTATCCCGCCCTTGCTCTTGGCCTGGAGGTTAACCCTGGAAGCTTTGGGTGGAAAGCTGGCTGTACCTAGGATGGAATGTTTTAGGATGCCATCTCTTTTGCCTAAGCGATGTATGTAAGAGTCAGATTATGCTTGGCACTTGCACACGCTATTGCTACCCAAGCAGTGTTGCTACTCACACCTGCACACGTAATTTACGTCAATCTGGATTAAAATTTCTGTTCACTAGGCGCAGTGTGAAAAAACATCTTGGTTGGCTCCTTCGTTTCCTATCTTACGTTCAGGCTTGTGGTCTGAAATGTTTTACTCTTGCTGCCTCCACAAGCTGCCAAGGGTAATAATTTATATAATAAACATATTATTGCTAATTCTGTAATACTGTTGCATTCTTATCTGTATTCTGCCCACTGCGCCATATTCATATTGCTACTTTGCTCTGGCACATATTTCTACTTCAAGCTGGATGTTGTATTATATGTTGCTATATACCTCTAATATTTTGTACCTAATATTACATGCATGACATGTACATTTCAAATATTGTGATGTGTAAATATTGCAATATTTATCATTTCAAAATTAACTTCTTGCAAACCCGTCTGAGTGATTTAAATGGCAAGGATGAAAATGATTAAGATTGATTCTGATTTTTGGTGGTACGGCCTCTCTCGTGTACGTGTACCATTACTTCCGCATATAGCTGCATAAACGACGCGTGGGATGAATGTAGGATATGCACGGCGGCCGCGATGCTTAAGCAGAAGTGTTCAGAGCATCGAGTACAAGCGCGCTCTAAGAGGAAACCCACACAAGCCCAGTATACACAGAGCTGGGGAAGCCACAGCCCCAGAGCTGTGACCCCTACTGACCACCTGAGCTAATATCTGTTAAAGTGGCTCCCATATTATAATGCTGTTTGCACTGGCCTGACTGGTGTGGTTTAATGGTGAGCCTCAATGTGGGCTTTGTAGCGGCACCACCTGATGCTGTCCCGCAGTGTGGCCTTGTAACAGCAGTATTGCTAGCGCCACGGTAACTCTCGTTAGCTAGCGGTGTCTGCTAGCATGCCAATGTCACTTAGCATGATAATCTGCAGCGGTGGCTCTGACATCAGGGAGGCTGCGTTGCCAGTAGACCTCTTTGATTTGTTTTACTGTCAGGTTGTAGAAATTTAAAATATTAAACAAACATGTCAGTGTATAGGTCCCTATCCCTCTTTTTTGATAAAAAACTTTTATGCTGATTGTTATTTGAAATGTGATTCTCCTGCCTGTCTTCATAGCTAATTTGTCTGGCTCATGCAGCCAGGCTAAGATCTGAGCCCTTACTTGAGATTCCTGTTAACCTGTGATGTATCATGCCCAGCTGTCTAAGGTGCATGAATGTGCTTTATAGGTGTGATTAAATGAGCCTTTGGGGAGGGGGACTAGACTACCTCCCGCCCACCCCCCCACGCTGTTTTAAAGCAGAGTTTCTCAAGCCAGTCCTCAAGGACCCCCAGATAGTCGACGTTTTTTTCACCCTCCCTGCGTCCACATTTCTGCTCCTTCCCAGCTGCTGGACTGTCTGGGGGTCCCCGAGGACTGGGTCAAGAAGCACTGATTTAAAGGGTGGACATCCTCTCACCGAGGTCTGAGCACTGGACCACCCTGCGAGAGCATTGGCATGCGAATGGACAGTGGAAGTCGGGGGGGCTTGCGGGGAAGAACCGCCTGGATGGCATGAGGAAATTGTCGTCGTCGTCGTCGTCGTCATCGTCCTTCTTGTCGTCGTCATCATCGTCGTCATCGTCGTCCCCAGCGTCCTGCAGCCACAGGTCCCGGCTCCTCAGGACGTCCAGGGTATTGACCGACTTGTAGAGCCGGGCCTGGACCAGAGCCAGGAGGGTCAGCAATAGGAGCGCCCGCATGCTGGGGGGTCTGGTTGCCAAACAGGGAAGGTCTGCAGAGGCACACGCGCCGCTCGTTCATTCATTTGTTCAGAATAATGGAGCTCAGTTATAGCTCCAAAACCACCCGTGTCACACAGTTGTCTCAACACCTGAGCAGCTAAACATCTGTATGCTACTTTGCAGATGCCTCAAATTTCGCTCTGCGCTTCCGGCACCTTCAAAATGTGATGGGCTTCCTGTATAGCCAGGAGAATCCACACTTTTTTGGGAGATTGACAGACGCCATTTCCAGCATAGCGTTTGTGTCGGGCCACCCTCAGTCTCTGGTGTGTTTTATTTGATCACTAACTTAATGGCACAATGTAAAGAAGTAGGTAAAGTGAGTAAAAATATATAATACATAAAATAAAAATATTCTTTTCATAAATCGGGATAACGAGCACGTTAATGACTCCTGTACAATATTGTGTTTTTTTGGCTTTAATCACATTTATCTGTTCTGCTTTAATTTTGCATTAAGCATCAAATAACATTTTAATTTATTATGAATGAGAATATTTTGGTCTGTGGGGTTTGATTGGTTGGAACTTAAAATTATTTTTAATTATCATTAATTATTTGAATAAGATAATTATCTGTATTTGCCTCATATAGTTAGAATTCAGGCTTGAGCAAATATAATTACCTGCAAGAACATGCCTGTACTCATAGCTCAATTATAAACAATAATATAATAAGATACAAGATAATAATCTTGTATCTTTGATGGGTTTTCAAATCTCACTTCCATCTACCATATGAAACAGAGCAGTAGCATTTCAATAAATTACTAAATTTCGTTACCAGGTTACAGGATTTAATTGCATGTTAACACATGAATTTCACCAAAAGTAGGAATAATAATCACATACCTTTTTTTTTTTTTTTTTAAAAAAGAAAAATATAAGATTAATCCTTTATTAATTCAAAAAAAAAATCCTTAGGGAAAACACGCTCCCAAAAAAACTGGTAATATCATCAATAGATCCTATGTCCGAAAAAAGGGGGGAATTTGAAAAATGAAAGGCGATGGTTTGGTATAAGCACAGTTCCCAAAAGCAATCAAAGCTGAGCATCCACTGGCACGGCGGGGTTATGCTCGAATGCTGAGCCTCCGCTGCTCGTCACATCGCCCTGTTCTTGACAAACGTTGAAAATGCATTGTTGCTGCTCATATGGTTCCCATCAGCGTGGTGGGCTTGGGCCAGAGCTGCTAGCTTATGTTGCTCTGCCTGATTCTCGCAGAGGGTATACCCGAGCCGCCTCTGCCTTCTCCATTTAGGAGATGGCATCCTGCCATTTCAAACACGACTCCTGGGGGCAAAACCTTCTTTCTTTTAAGAGTGGGATAAGGGATCAGTGTTAATGTAGCAGCTTTTAAAAGTAACATACTTTTTTTTCCAGTGAAGTACCAGAATTTGCTTGATGTAGATGTGTGACTATTATGCTTTACTATTTCTATTTTAATGACACATTGCTCTCTTTTTTACTGCATTCTACCTCATTTTTCCAATGAATAGCTTGTCATATTTTCACCAGTTGATCAACTGATCATTTTCGTTCTGGTTCTCAAAGCCACCCAGTCACCAGTAATAAACATTAATCTGAGCTTTTATGCTGGTGTCTGGCAAGACGTGTGTTAGGTCTACCGCTAGCATGCTGTGACCCCAAAAATTGGGTATTGTCCTTAGACACCCCCCGCCTTTCACCACAGTGACTGTTGCCATGAAATCTTGTAAAGGAAATGCAAGCCAGAAACCGTTCCTGGATTTCCAAATTCTTGTTTGCAGCTCCTGGACGGTCTAGCAAATTATGTAATCTGCGTAATCCGCATAATACGCGTCCTTCGTGCTTTTGCAATTTGTAAACTGCAAGTTTGTTTGTGCAGTTTTTGGTCATTTCTCAATTATCACGCTGCGAGCCCCACCCGTCTGGGCTACATCATCGCGCGTGTGTACCCACTCCAAAATATGAGGGGTCAGTTTGAAGGAGGGAGATGGTAAAAACAGCAGCTAGCGAGTAAAACTGAACTATGATCGTGGGATATAATTGCGCGAAATCGGATAAAGTGAATAGCTTTCAGAGAAAATGCCTGTTTTCCAGCATGAGCCTGGTTCAGATAAACTGCCAAACTTGTTAATCTTTTTTTTTTTTTTGAGGGGGGATGCTTTATGTGACAAACCACCTCAATAAAATTGCTAAGGAAATAACAGATGAGCCGAACTTTATTTAGTTACCTATGAATATGAAATTTACCCCAAAGTTTGCAGGTATGACAACACTTTTACATTGAAATGCTTGGGGGAAAAACTTACATGCAGTATGGGGGATGGTTTATATGATTTTATTTCTGGAATGTTCAGTGGAAAAGTATAATTTCTTTACACTGAGAGGAGCAGGGATGGGCTGTAGCAGGCAGGGCAGCACAGAGAGATCAGATTGCAGGCGAATGTACCGCTGTTCCCTCCCGCGGTGGCACACACATGCTTACTGCAGCAGAAAGTACTGTTTTAAGAGCTGCCTGCAGTTGTACTTATGGCCGGCGTCGATGTTCCAGGAGCTTTTCGGTCTGGCAGGGAGCTGATGAAGTAGGAAACGGTTCTAGCAGTGCGCAAATGTGCTGTTCCTAAAACATTTTATCACATAATGATCACAATAGTAGTAATACTTTCAGGAAAAGTAACCTTGATGTGCAAAAGTGTAAAATTGTAATTGAGTCATTTATCAGGAGATTTATCAAAAATTCAATAATGAGGAAGTAAAAATGTCTTGTTTCAATCTACTAAATACAGAAATAGGGAAAACTCCTGATTGCCTTTTTATTTGTATGGATATATCAATTACCATTAACGTCCATCTAGATTATTACATCATTATGGATCATTCAGCACGTGCTGTACTTCCAGATATCTGTACAGCCACCTACAGTAATCTGAGCAGCATGGATTGTGAGATCATTCACCTCAATTAGGTTTCGACAACAACAAAAAAATATAACACATTATATACTCATTATGTACTATGGAACAGATCATTTTCAATGCAGGGTTACCAACTTACCCCTATCTACTGTTTTCAATTAGTTTTTTTCCCCTGCTATATTAATTGTGAATCACACTGTGGCCTCACAGCTCTGCAATGCTACTGACCAACACTGCCCGCATCCCTCTGGCCTTGCAAATAACATGGCTCCCTGTCTGAGTTCTGTCGTTTTTTTTAAGCTCATGGCCAGTCAAGTAGTCTACATGTAACCAGAGCAGTTCCACTCTGTGGTCCCCTTGGCAGCCAGGGAGGGAGAGAATGTGTGTGTTTTATGCTTTAGATGAAGAGGGGAAAGTCTGACTTTGGGATAACCCAAGCTCTCATTTTGCTTAATTTTCATAACTTGTGCATTATTAGATGTCATGACTGACTGTTTAACTCATGGTTTCAAAAGCAGCCTCTTATTTAGAAACCATCTGTTTATGCAGCGTCAGGAGATGTATTCCTGGTGAGAAGCTGAAGACCATGGCCCTTTTTAATATGACCTCAAGAAATTCCTCACTAATAGCTCATGTCTGTGTGTGACAGGAAGGAACATCGGGGTTATGGAGGAAGGATAGTTACGGTTCAGAACCCGTGACAGTGCTGTGTTACAGAACCACTAACCCTCCTATCACTGAAAGTAACACACGCTTTGGAAATGCACTCGCTCTGATTTTATGTGATCGTCGTCTCCGCTGCCGGAACCGGGCATGATTAGGCTGTTTATCTCATTCTGTCAAACCGTCCAGCCGTGAGCGATTTACTCTGTATGCGAAAATCCGATTATAGGAGCTGCTGTTTTGCTTTGACGGTTTATTGGTGCGCTGAAACAGTACCGCTGACATTACCCTTTTACAATGTATATAAACACACCTTATTTCATTTAAAAATTGCAAGAGCCCCACTTTTAATCTGAACCAGCCGAGAACAAGTGGTTAGGAGTCATAAAATTGAGAGCAAAACAGAATAATATATCCAAATACTATAAATGTATAGTTATAATACAAATAAAAAAAGCAGTGGGTGCTGTGTTGGCATAGAACTTGGTCTCCCAAAAGATGTTAGTATTGTCCCAATAAATCTTTTTGTTTGTGTCTTCAGATTAGATTTCGCAGTGATTAAGATATAGGTGTGATTAAGATGTGCGCAGTGAAATGAGGCTTGTTTATTCAGTAAGCGCACTTTGATTAGAGCTGCCCAAGGACTGTTGTTTTCATATGTGGCCCAAAGAGCAGTGTGTTTTCCCGCCCAGTTCCTCGTCTGTTGTGTCTGTAAAGGTGAGCCAGTGCTAAGGGCCTGTAAGTAGACGTCGCGTCACAGAGGGCTTCCCTCCGTATCGCAGCACTTTCCACGACAAAGAATTAGTTTTGCCATTCGTTATAAACACATTATTGTGGGGAATGGCTTCCATCTGCACCGGCTGCAGACTTCTCTTTGGTACGGAAAGGAAATGTTGAAGTAGATGGAGGTGATCATCACCGCACTGCAAAGCTTCAACATTTTTTCCTCATTACATGATTTTTATTTCTTTGGGAATTTATGGGAATTTTATTAAGTATTATAAGGGGAAAAAGTGCAGATCGGTGGTCAGGTAATGATTACTTTTGCTTTAAAAAATGTGAGTCGACAACTGCAACTTAGCATGTCTACCCCTAAGATAAAAAAGGACTGGCCGTGGAATTGTGGCAGCATTGTGTCGTTGTTTATGTCCGCGTACTGTTACTAATGTGTGTGCGGTTTTCCTGGCGAAGCACTGACTTTGCCCTTCTGTACATCCATTTTTCTCCCCCTCTTTCGGACCATGATCATACCAGAGATGAAGTCAGTATTTGACCTTCTGAGGCTTCAGAACAACACTGGTGTAGGAGATTATGCAGGAGAAAGATGTGGGGGAGAGTTTCCGGGTGTCGATGAAGTTGTTTTCCAGACGCAGGGTCACCAGGCTGGAGTCTTCATCATTCTGGGGGTCGCATATGGATTCTTCGTGGAAGCTCCTGTTCGAGAGAGAGGCCATGTGAGCTAGCGTATAGCCAAGGATGTTCATAAAGCGAGTCCAATCTCGGTATCCCTGGCTCTTTTAGGGGATCCCAACCCCCAGACCACGGCCAATATTCCACTCGACCACGGGACACTCAGAGTTTCAGGGAGGGCCTGGATGATTACAATTTTTTTTTTAATATATTTTTTCAAGCCACGCCGTTTGTTATGACCTTGACATTAGCACATCACTTTCACATAACTAGCACATAACTGGGTAAACGTCTGGCTTGCCGATTGATCCCCCCAGCTGTTTTACCGGTCCGTGAAATTTTTGAACATCGTATGTTATGGTCTACAGTCATCTAAAGGTTAGGAACCCCTGAGCTATTTTAAATTGTTACAGATGCTCATTCACAGAATCTTCTTTCATCCTTTGAAGACAGAAGTTCTCAGCCTGCTCCTCAGACACCGCAGCCGATCCACATTATTGTTATGTTCTCTCACCTACATACTTGATTTTATATTACTTATTACTTATGGCTCTGTGTGAGCCTGTAATCGGAAGGTTGTCGGTTCAAATCAAATAAGTAAATTTACATTGTATTTATCTCTTTATATAGTGTTTCATTGCCTGGATGTACTGCTGTGTGCTGTACTGTTGTGTAACTGATAATAACATGTATTTGACTTGCTGGCTAATTATAAAGTCCTTAATTTTCTGGCTCGGACATGCGGGTGATGTATTAGAACAAAAATTTCAGAATTGGTTTCAGAATCGCCATTTTAATTTAAGAAAGAGACCAGCAGTTAAACTCGGAGAAACTAATGTCTATCAATGAATCGCATTTCGTCACCTGAGAGGCATATAATTCCCCCCCGTCTTTGCCCATTGAACGTGACAGGTTTAGCTGCAGGTTTACCTGATTTTGTTGTCGTTCAGTCGGAGGAAGTGCAGAGCCCTCATCTCGCTGATTCCCGGGGGTATGGAGGTCAGCTGGTTGTGGTCCAGGAACAGTTCGATCAACGAGTGGTATGCCCCGAAAAAGGACGTGCTGTCAATCCCATCACTGTCCAGCTTGTTGAAGGAGAGGTACAGGTACTCGATGCCTGGGTTCATGTGGGCAAACACGTAGCCTGGAATCCTATCGATCTGGTTTCCAACCAGAACCAGGTGGACGAGAGATCTCGGAAGGAATGAGGGGACCTGATACAGGTGGTTGTGTGACAAGTCGATGGATTCCAGGTGTCTTAAAGTGGGGAGCAGGGAATTGGGAAGTGGAGATTGTATTATTTTGGTTAGTCACTAATTGTCTAAGTAGGAAAGCAACAAAGTAACTCCAGTAGATCTGATTTTTAGCTCAATGACTGAACATTTGTTTAAACATCATAAAAGTAGGTATTTTGAGAAACCTATATAGCTGAGAAATAATGTTTTTGAGGAATTTTCCATTTATACAGCCAAAGATATGAATATGATTTCAAATAGTGTAACATTTTGGATGAATGTGCCAAATATGTCATTGTATGGATGAATGGTAAAAGCATTGTTCAAGGTTCAAGTTAATGAACAGCTTAAATTCAAAGCTTAAAGGTTTAAATGTATCCTATTATATTATAATCCATTATATAATAATCAGAATGTCTATTTATTGTTCTTTATGTCAGTTACTAAGGATGCTCTTGATGTATAGTCACAGTTGAGAAAGATATTACGAAAGATGTTGATATTGTACATTTGGAAGGTTTTTAAACACCTTTACCATTTTACCACACTAGACATCTCAACCGGGACCAACATCCCAAAGCGGTCCATTGCTTTGTAGGTGTTTGCAGTCACCCTAGGCGGTAGGGGACCTGTAGGAGCCCCTCACTCACTTATGATTGATCCATGCCAGGGGCGCGATGCGGGCCTCGTCCAGTTTGTTGTGCCTCAACACAACTACATTCAGGTTCGTTGTGCGGTTGAGTGCCGATTCAGATATTTCTTCGATCAGGTTGTTTTCGAGGTACAACTCCTGAGAAAGTAAGCCAGATTAGTGTCGACCTTGTGAATATGCCAGCGTTCCTTACGTCATACTCGTTACTGTCGAACCTCTGAGGTAGTTTACAGGCTTGTCTGGTAGAGAAATCACTCATTTCTATGGTGAGATTTGGAGTTTTGCTTAACCGTAATTTCTGTTCAAATGGCTTTCCCAAGTACAAAGTAGTGCAGTCTGGCAGCGAGATATTCTGTCATGTAAAAATAAACCCACATACAACAAAATTTGCCCATCAATTTTTCTGTGCATAGTCTTATACATAGAATGTGATGGCCTGTGCTGCCTAGAATAGGTGCTGAACAGCAAAGTGTGAGGTTTGTTTTGCTGTTTTCTATAGGAAATTGGCATAGAGCTCTGGGGTATTAAGGGAATCTGTCGCTGGGGCTTGTTTTTCTCAATGAGCGGCCGTTTGTAAACCGGGAGGTGGGGGGGGGGATTATCCTGACTTCCATCCATCCATCCTCAGTAACCGCGTGTCTTACTTAGGGTCTCGAGACTATGGCAGCAAAGCAGCAAACAGCCCGGATGGGGCGCCAACCCACCTCCTATCGTCGCTCGTTGATGCAAACGCCATGATTAATGTTAAAAGTCTGACTTTACATTTTATTTATTAAGCTAAAGTTTTTATCTGACGTGCTTTTTTTGAGTAGGGTCAGACAGTCCCTGGAGCAACTGGGAGTTAAAGACCCTCTGCAAACTCACCTGTAGGCTCTGGGGCAGCCCCTGTGGGATGGTGCGGAAGTGGTTTCTGCCCAGCCGCAGGTAGGAGAGCTGCTTAAGGGCCCGGAAGGCCGTGGGCTCCACATTGGCCTCACTCAGCAGGTTCCCCTCCAGCTCCAGGGTCACCAAGCTGCTCAGATCTGGCACACACCACACCGTGAATGCCGCCAGCCAATCAGGGCCTTCAGCGAGCTAATGACCGCTTACCATCATTTGTCAGGGCTGTAACCGTAATTAGTGCCGCTCCTGAGCGCTTTTGATTATGGGCTATTTACAGGCACTTCAAAAGCTTGTGCTAAATTACCGTCCAAGATGCCGTCGTCGATCCCGCTCAGTTTGTTTTCATTGATCTTGAGCTCTTCCAGGCTGGACGGCAGATCTTCCGGAATTTGTTGCAGGAGGTTTGCGTCCATGTAGAGCCGCCTTAAGTGTCTCAGCTTCTGTCAGTGAGAATGGAGAGGTGAAAAGACTGGTGTAACACCGCGATACCAGGGGATCGCAGAGGCACGCCTGTGATTAAGATGTAGCTCCCTGCCCTGTGCTGCTTAAAAGGGAGAAATGAATTAGCACGCTTAATGAGCTTAATATGTTTGTCCTGTGCCCTGGCTTGATGCTGTCGTGATGGGGAATTTCCAGTAAACAGTGCCTTTGGTGTTTGCGGCAGATCCATAATAGGAATCGAAAGGGATCCGTCTGATCCTACAACACTGATCCATAGTCATTTGGGGAGGGGGGGAGTGTATAATAACAGTAAAATCTGGTGGTTCCTGGACTGAACATGGCAGCATGAAAGAAAAACATTTTGAAATGTGTGTTTTGAAACCCTTTCTGCCTAAGGTGGAGTTTCTGTGTGCCGTTTGCCTTTGAAGGTCTTATTCTTAAATATTCTCCCAGATGGCTTTGCTCAGTGTGGTTGGAAGGTTTGATTCATGTTTTTTCCCCCAAAAAAATATGGAAGGAATGGAAAGTGACCCTGCTCAGAATATGCAGTTTGAAAATGGATGTATGAATGGATGGATAGATGGGTGGATGAATGGATGGAGGGGAGAAGAGGAGAGGGAGCGGGTGATGATTCTGATAGCTCACTTTGAACGCATATGGACTGATGCCAGCCGAGGTGAGCTTGTTCTTCCCGAAGTTGATCCTTTCCAGGTTGGGGATGCCGTTGAATGCTTCTGCTGGGATGGTTGTTATGGCGTTCCCTCAAAAGGACAAGCTCACATTCAGTCACAAAGGCCGTCTATCCTGAAATATAACTTATGGATTTACAGCGGCATTAATCAGGACTCTGAAGGGCCTCTCTTTTTAAATGCATGTCTATGTGTGCTGATGAGCAGGTCCCCAGGATGCTGTTGCTATGTACACATGGAAACAATTCTCGCCAGCACCGAGTTTTATGAACTCCTTTGACAGGGTTACGCAGGGTCCTCACAGCCTGAGCACAGATTTCTGCTGCAAGCAGACTCGGTTGTGGAAATTCCTTCTAAGCGGTTCAGGACAGTGTTCCTGGTGGAGGGTGAGCAGCAGGTCTCCGCCCTATGTGGAGGTGCTTACCTTCCAGGCTGAGCTCCTTAAGCTCAGGCAGGGACAGGGCTGGGATGCTGGCCAGCTGGGCATTCTCACAGGTGACCGCGGTGTCAGAGACGGTGCAGCCGGCCGGCAGGGAGGGCGCCCCGCCCATCGCATCCTCCTCGGGTTCCGGCAGGGGCGGGATTTCCTCTTCTATCTGGCTCTCATCTGGCATCTCAAAGACGTCACCTCTCAGCCATACTCTCTCCTCCTCTTCCTCTTCCTCTCTGCTCTCCATGGCCTCCAGCACTGCCTCCATGGCTCTTAAGAGATTCCTGTCTTCTTCCTCCAGCTCCACCCTCCTTCCTTTGCCACGTGGATTCTCCTCTTCCACCTGCAGGTTCCTTTCCTCTACCACTTCCTGCCTCCTCCCTGCCTCCGCCCGCCACGTCTCCTTCGCCTCCTTCTCAGGCTTCTCCTCTTCCTCCTCATTCCACAGCACTGCCAGGGGTTTCCCCTGCCTCTCGGCCTCTGGTTTCTTCTCCTTCCTCTTCCTCTTGCGGACGGCATCCTTTTTCGGGAGTGCCTCCCCCGGCTCCTGCTCCTTCTCCTTCAGCTTTTCCTCGCTCCTGATGCGGCTTTGAGGTGGCGCCGCGTTCACTCCTGTCCTGCGGGGGGCTTCGGGCACTGGTGCATCACCGGAGGTCTCGGGGCCATCGGGGGCTGGGGAAACAAGCGATTATGCCGTGTGTGGTTTCGGGATTGGAGGGAGAAGCTGTCTGCTGGAGCGATGGCGAGAGACAACAGCCATGGCAGATGCTCCCATCGGGCACGGGGGGGGTCGTTGTACACCATTGGGACCTTGAGCTCAAGCTCGGGAAATTTATGTACAACATGCCTTATGTAAACTATTTAAACTGTCAAATCATAGAGTGTTATCAGAATTTTAAATGCTTCATTATGTTTTGCAGAATGTATTCTCATCTCTTATTCCTGAAAGCAATTTTGCTGGTAGTTTCGGAAATTCACTTCTGTTTATCTGGGAATAGGATGTGCCAGGCCTTAAAATAAGTTTTCTAGAAGCATGTCGCCTGTGTTCACTCAACAAGATTGCATCAGTGTGTTTGTACATGTCACTGGTGGGACAGACCATTAACTGAGGGGCTAGAGTGCTGGTAAATGTGGTTACTAGTTATATAAGTTATATAATGTGCAGCATTAAGATACATTTTTCGTAATCGAGCCAGCTGTAGGTAGAGCAGTGCTTTCTTCCTTCGGATAGCTGAAGTAGAGCATGCTTCTTGTTCTTCTCAGCCATGCCTGAGCTAATGACCTAGGCTTGCGTGCTTGAATGCGTGCAGTTGATTATTTTCAGTGTTCTGCCAGAGGTAACACAAACATGGTTAATAGGCCCATGCTGGAAGCCTGTGAAGCCAGCCTGAGAGAGAGGAGTGTCTCCATGTCCCCCGCTGTATGGGAGACTAATGCTAATGCTGCCACCTGCGTTACACTTTAGGCATGACTGGCATCCAAGTGTAAGCCTGATTGTGAGGGATCGCATTCCTTCTTGATCATTTCTCTTAATCTCTGCTGGAACCCAAGCACAACAGACTATGTGATGCCTTGCCACGCTTTATTACTGACCTTGATCGCCATCCAGCCAGAATAAAGTACTTCCTTGCAAACAGTGACTTCAGATCTCGCCCTGAATCTCTGCTTTCCCTAAGGTTAGCTTGTGACGAACTCATCCAAGAGAGAGTGCTTTGCGGGTGATTAGCATTGCGTCACGTCTGCCAATAAAACTGGGAGGTTTTAGCGGAAGACATGGCATAGCATTGCATAGCATGACAGGCGTACATGCCTCTTTGTAACAGCAAACCTACAGGATTAACATGCTTGCGGCTGTAGGGACAATGTGAAGGCAAATACATGCCGCAATGATGGGGTCGTTGTTGGGAATTCTCTAAGCTTTCTCATCTCGTGGCTGATATCTGCCAGCGGGGGGGTGAACGGGAATGACTGACAGCTGGTGCCCGGTTCCAGATGTGTCAGTTTTGTTTATGTGCAGGTGTGCTGGAACACGGGTCACATTACATGCATCACGTGACTGTCTGGAATCTGTGCCGGTGTTAGCTAGCAGCTCTGCCCTTTTTTGATGTGAGGCCAGTGATGTGGACGAGGCGAAGGTACTCACCAGGGGTCATGCAGACAGGGCAGCACTCCCCCACGGAGGTGCCGGTGAATGGACAGCTCAGTTGGGGACATGTGATCTTATCGCAGACCACTTCCCCACCAGAGCACAGGCAGGTCATACAGGGCCTGGGTGACCAGACGGCCGTGTCGAACATGGTGATGCCCTGGTACTGACACGCCCCTGTTTTCCCTGGGAAGGCCACGGGAAGAACGAGGGGGGTCACAGTGAGAAAGTCATGGTGGGGTGGGGGTCTGCCAAGGAGGCCGTCCCGTGCATGTGTACTGCTCATATTGGGGGGGGGGTATTGTTTACTTTATATCACGTTTAAAGTGATTAAGTAATCTGCGTTTTTGACCAAAACTCTGCCGCTATATAACTGTAAAATCATAATATATAATGTATGATACACTGTATAGTATAATTATAATAA
>JAODKN010000127.1:6931381-6947886 GCA_026774425.1 Petrocephalus zakoni | reverse complement strand
GACTTTTCATTTCTTTGTCAATGGACAAACTTACAAAATCAGCGAGGGGTCAAATACTTATTTCCTCCACTGTATGTGTGACCTGTTGTGTGCTCTGCAATGGTCTTTTGGTTCCTACTCACCCCAATTGCAATGATTATATTATATTATTTTTATATATATAAACTATTGCTGGGATTGTCATATTACTCAGCAGATCATACCCAGGCTAGCCAATAACAGCGTTTGGGGTGTCCATGATGTATACCCAGCTGCAGGAGGTGGAGGAGGAGCTACTGATGAAGAACGGGGAGATCCAGGTGCTGCGAGACTCCCTGAGACAAACCAAGCAGGAGAAGGAGCAGCAGAGGCAGACCCAGCTGCTACTGGAGCAGGAGAGAGCCCAGGCGCAGACTGAGAAGGAGAAAGCGCTCTCCAAAAAGGTGGGGGGGGGGATCTCCGCTAAGCTGTCACCTGTGTGTCATGCTGCAGCTTTTCCTCATAATGCACTCCCGGGCAAAGAAAATGGGTCATACCCAAATTGCCCAACATTAAGCTTTGGCCCCTGGCTGCCCAGTGGCATTCTGGTGCTGGTTTCTGCACGGCCACAATGTTCTTTCACTCAGTTGCCAGCGATGCAGCTGAGTGCAGAGTGAGACTCGCTGGCTTTGCCACATGCGTCATCAGTGACCCAGTCCCGCCAGCAGCTTCGCTACAGGCTGGGGAGCATCATCGAAGGTTGTATCCAGACTATCAACATAAGAAATGCTTGAAGCTGGCTGACCGCAACCAAACACTGACGAACAGCGGTATCTGATTGTAATTGCAGTTTATTTGGTGTTTATGGGCCATCATTGTTCCTACCTTAATGTTCTTGTGCAACAGGCTTGTGTCAGTTTTTTTTGTTCTAATAAAATTTAACATAATTCTGCAGTAACATACTCACCTGTGACTGTTAAAATACAGGTTAGGCCAGTCAGGCCTGGTTTTATGATCATGTTACCTTGATAAATCTTGTCTAACTTAAATTTGCAGATTTTAGCACATTTTTCTATCCATTATATGTCAAATCTGATCAAACTAAGTAAGAATGGATCTTACCGAGTCAGAAAAAGACACAAACATTACATTTTGATGTAACAAACATTTTAGAATGCATATTCATCTCATGCCTGGGCTTGCTTTGAGCTGAAAAGAGGGTATCCATGAAAATCGTCTTTGAGGGACCTCAGGATGAACAGCAATAAAATAAAATTAAAGCAATAGTTTTTATACCAAGCACACTTGTGCTTTCAAAAACTTTATGCTTTCTATTCTATATACATGAATCAATACAAAGTGTACTTCTGTATAATTTAAGAATATTTACTAGGTGTGTCTTTTCAGCATTAATAAATGTGTCATGGGGCTTATTGTGTTATTGTGATATACATTCTGGATTTGCGTAGAACATGGTTGGTTTGGCATAATTTGAGAGCTGGCCCTTTTTCAGAGCTGCCTGGTGACACCGCAGGTGAGCCGCTCCCACAGAGGTCTCTGCCCAGCTTCATGTTACCGCTCTCTCTGCAGGTCCAGTGCCTGCAGTCCGAGCTGCAATTTAAAGAAGCGGAAATAAATGAGATGAAGACAAGGCTTCAGAATTCGGAACGAGCTAAACTGCCTGCTTCCCCTGCTGCGAGAAACAGGTGAGCTTTCATTCTGGTAGCCTTCTGTGGGTCGTTGTTGGGTAGCACAGTGGCTCTGTGGGTAGCATTGTCGGTACACAACCCCTGGGTTGAGGGTTCGATTCCTGTCCCCGCTCTGGTTGTGGAGTCCAGAAGCAGGCTTATGGGCATCTCTTAATTGCCTGTAGTGTTTGTTCCCTGTGATGGACAGACATGCCCACTTAAGTGGTCCCCCTGCCTTGTGGCCTCTGTTTGCAAGGATGGGTTCTTTTAAGGATTTTTCCTCAGTTTTAATGAGTTCTGCTTATGTCTTTAGTTCTGTAGTACTTGCACATGCAGCTAAGTGGCCCAGTGTTCCGGATCCATCTGGAACACATGGACTGTTAGAAGCTGCCACGCCCCCTGAAAGTTTGAGCTCCTGTATGATTTCAGCGGATGTCAGCGAAACACAGGCTGCTGGGATGCTGCGAGCTGCTCCCGATTAAAGTCGCATTTCTCACGGTTCCCCTGTGTCTCCCCCAGTCCCAAGGGGAGCTCCTCGCTCCCGCACCCCCAGGACGGGGTCGGACCCTCCACAGGGGTCACCCGCTTCCTCACCAAGGAGGCTTTCGCGGCTCAGCTGCCCAAGGGAAGGTCGCCGCTCAAAGAGCAGCAGCTCGGCCATTCAAAGGAAGGTAACACATTCTTATTTCTTGGCTTACGTAAGGGGTCGTGTACAACTGCTCTGTCATCTGGAAAGTGTGAACAACCTGACCGATCCCTAACCCTAACCCAGACTGATAGCTTGAAACACAGGTTTTTTTCACCAGTGAATAATGATTTTGTAAAAGTAGTGCTCCCCCTTTTGGAGGGCAGGAGCAATGCAGCCCTGATTGGCAGGTGTGTACAGCATTTTACAGCTTCACTCATTTGTTGAAGGGCCGAGCCAACTCCCCCAGCCCCCCCTCCCCCCCCCACCAGAACTACAACCCACATTTCTCATTTACCACGGTGAGAAGCACAGATCCATAACATGACCTCATACAGTCTTTTAAATGCCTTATCACTACTGTCCCTGCATGCAACACACTAGCATTCTTTCCCACAGCCTAATCTCTGTCCTAGTCACATGAGATGCTTCACCACCGAGTTCAGCAACCTGGTTCTTGGGTCTCAGGTCCTGGGTCATCTCGTGTCTCATAGTGATTTAAAACAGAATGGATGACAGGTCTAATTAGAAGGGGTGTTAAAGTACCGAACAACATTGTGTTTATAATTCATTACTAAATCTGGCCAGGAGATCGCTCTTTTGCTCCCACGGTATAAAAGATGACGTGATGTCATTGCGCTAATTTTCGGCACGGGGAATCCAGAGCACTTTCACACTGGATTGCAGAGATCCAGTTTTCCGAGGCAGAAATATGGAGACGCAAACTAAAATCAGATTCCAGTTGTGCTTTTAATGTCATTGAAATACGAAATGAATTCCGTCTGCTTCTGTCTCTGTTCCCTACACTTCTGCGTAACTTTGAGGTGGAGCTGGTGCTTGTGGTCAGCCAGGCAGTAGAGTTTATCGCTGTAGGTGATGTATCTCGCTCCAAGGCACAACAGCAAACAAACTACTTCTCAGGGGAAGTTCTTACATATAATTTCCCCACCCTTAGTTCTCTCAAAAGCCTGAAGGGAGTGATATTAATTTTGAGACAGACCCGCCGTTTTGCACAGGCACCCTCAGCTGTGCTAATTCTGTCCCTTTAAGATGGAAAACCTCTGAACGAGACTGTGAATGAAGTCGGCCACGATGCGCATCCAGGCAAATCATCCAGTTTGCTCTCATGTCATGGTCAAGGTAAGATTTTTGTCAGGTTTATTGAGTAACACGGTTTATTACAAGCCTGAATTAATGGGATTCCTGGCAAGCTGTCATGAACGGCTATTTTGGTGCTGTTGTGTTTGCACTATGACCTGCTCCTCACTTCCTGCACCTCACTTCCTGTGTTCTCTCCGCCTCCTTTTCCGAAGGGCCTTCCCTGCTGACCCTGCTGCTCCAGCACCCCCTGGACCCCAGCACGCTGGGGCTCTGTCACCTGCTGTGCGTCAGCCCGGACGCCCTGCCCCGGCCGCTGCTCCAGCACGACTCCCTCGGCCCGTAAGGCTCGGACCGGAGGGGGGCTGGGAGCTTCACGCTGGTCACTCGCAGTGTTTAGTGACTAGTTATATCAAACGGGAGCTGGGAAATGGAATGGTTAAGGAGGATGGCTTGTAATTACGAGGTTGTGATTTTGAGGCTTTGAAGGGGCTCTGTTATGATGAATCCTGTAGAAATTGTCAAGGCAGCCTGTGAAGCAAATGTGTACATTTAGCAGATGCTGTTGTCAAAAGTGACATGCAAGTGAGGGTTGGAAAGTTTGGCATAAGGGCCCAGAGGTGTTCTGTGACTCTTATGTGACTGAGATGTGAACCCACAACCTTCTGGATGCTAGTGCAGCCCCATTACCTGCTATAAATATATAAAGCAAACAATGAGACTGTATTCCAGAAGAATCAGATCCCTTCATTTGTTAAAGCAGGATCTCCCCTTTCTTTGTGACTGTCACCATGCATCAGCTGTTCCCCAGACCTGTCTCATCCTTTCTGTGGAGATCCATCGTAACCCAGAACAAATGGCTTGTTTATTGGGTAGCACAGCATGCTTGCTGCATGCAGATACGACGTGTCCACCGTGAGCTCAGCTCTGTTCCTGTGAGGAGTTCTCGTTTGGAAATGCAAACACGTCTGCGGTTTGCATTTCGGGACGTCTCACTGCTGTTCCTCCCCCACAGAGAGTCCTCCAGCAGCGCTCCGCCAGAAGCGGAGCGACAGGACGGGCCCCTCGGCGGTTTCGGCCGGGCGCAGAGCCTCGCCATGTGTGCCCTGGCCAGGCTGGCACTGGGCACCCCCCCGCCCCTTCGGCAGGCCCGCGGGTCGGAGCGCTCCTGCCCGGAGGCACTGCACTTCCTGCCCCTGCTGCAGCAGCACCTGGACCTGTTCTGCCGGGCGCTGGAGGCCGTGGACGGGCCGGCCGGGGGTGCGACGAATGGCGCCCCACCCCTGGACTCCACCTCTGTTGGCAGCCTGCCCTCTGGCGCTGGGGAGTCCGCCGGGAGCCTGGAGGAGTTCGCCCTCGCATCGCTCGGGGCCTTGCGGCACCTAGTGTCACACAGCGAGGAGGTGGTGTACGTACTGCTGTCCCCCCAGGCCCGGGAGACGGATGAGGGAGACGCGGAACGGAATAAGCACGGCCGGGCTCCTAAGGAACCTTCCGGGGGGGACCGCGATGAGGGGGCGGAGCTCCAGCACCCTCTGCTGCACTGGCTGCTGCGGTTGGCCGACCCGGCGGTGGCCGGTGCCGCCCGCCGGAGGGACGCGGTTCTGACGAGCAGCTTGAAGGTGCTCATCGCCCTGGCTGAGGATTCTGGGGGAGAGCTGCTGCCCATGTGAGTGGTGACTACTGCGCCATTAAGCACAACAGCTTCAAGGCATAATCTCCCTTGTCCTATGGGTGGATTTCTCATAGGGGAAAAAAAACATTCACTCACATTAGTTCCCCCTACAGGCTGGCCTTGTACATTGCGGGCTGTCGGCGTGTTCAAGCCAGCTGTCGTACGCCATGCCTGTTTTATGTATGTAATACAGGCAGACCTAAATATTTTAAATATAATAGAGCCCCATCCTGTCTAAGTGAATTAATTTAGTTGATTTTTAGGATTTTTTTTTTTTTTAGGATTGGGTGATTTTTAGAATATAAATCAGAGAGTTGTAACAGTTCTGTGACAATAGACAGGACAGGTAACAGAATGGATGAATGAATGTTGCATTTATATAGTGCATTTCCAGCCACCCGAGGTGCTTTACAGAAGCAATGGGGAGCCACTTCCCCCACCAATGTGCAGCCCCCACCTGGATGATGTAACGGCAGCCATTCTGTGCCAGTACGCTCACCACACAGTAGCTAAGGTGGTGAAGGGGCAGTAGAGAATTCACCAATTAGATATAGGGGATGATTAGGAGGCCAGATTTGATAGGGCCACAGTGGGCGATTTTAGCCAGGACATTGGGGTAACACCCCTACTCTTTCGAAAGATACCCAGGGATCTTTTATGACTTCAGAGAGTCAGGACCTCGGTTTTAGACCTTGTCCGAAGGACAGCACTATTTTAACCACGGGGTGTCCCCATCACTGTACTGGGGCTTTGGGATCCACACAGACCACAGGATGCTGCCCAACTCCAGTCCCTGGAGAGCCAGAATCCAACACAGTTGGACTGGAGTTGGACACCCCTGGGGTAACCTGTTGGCCGCACCAGCACCTCTTCTATCAGCAACCTGGCCTTCTTTGGGGGGTTTTCCACCACGGCAAGTACCGTACTTTCGGTACTTTTGGTATCTCAATAAAGTGTGTGTTGGTTTTCCCACTGCCGTAAAAACTGGTACCAGTGCTGAATAAAAGCACAACATGAGGGGGGGCATTTTGTTCTGAATTCCAAAAATGTCTGTAGTATGCAGCTGGACGATGTTGGATATTAAATCTAACATTGCATGTTATGCACATGCAGTTCTTACATCGCTAGTCAGCTACATTAAGATCTTTACTTTTGGTTTCATTTCAAACTGGATTTGAAGAAGTACTTCTTTACATAGCGTGTAGTTAGGGTATGGAATAGTCTTCCTGTTAGTGTAGCGCAAGCTAAATCCTTGGGTTCTTTTAAATCAGAACTAGAAGATTTTAACAACTCCCCAAACAAGCTTCATGGGCCGAATGGCCTCCTCTCGTTTGTATACTAAAACATTTTTACTTTAATGATTATTCCTTGCATATATTATATTTATATCCAGTATATGTTTTTAAAATCAGTTTAAAGTTTACCTCCGCTGCTTTTGCTTGGGCGCTGCATGCGTTCTCCGAGACGATCATAATCATCCTCACTCTTGTAAATCACTCCTAGACAGGTTTGTGAGAAATTTTATGTTAACTAATTTTTAAATTTTACGTTAACCAACTTATAAATACCCCAATATTTATTACAACAAAATCACATCGCTATATCTGGAGACTCTCTAGTTCTGTGCTGCAGTAGTATATTAAATGAAATTCTTTTTCAATTTCTTGTTAGATTTTGTTGTATCTGTTCTTCTGACCAGATCGCAATTTTTTTTTTTTTTTTTTTTTTACTTTTATTGCTGTTTTCTGAGTTCGTGACGTTATGTGAAGACTGCGATCACATCATGTTTCAGAATCGGGCTATTTGCATAACCAATTGACAGCGAAAGCATCGCAAGTTACGCCCCAAAGTACCGAAGTACCAAAGAAGTACCCCAACTGGTCTGGCACTTTCGGTACTTGAATTTTTGGTACTGGTGCTCGACCGGAAGTCAGTGGAAAAGCGGAAGTACCGAAAATACCGATCTTTGTGCGGTGGAAAAGCGCCCTTAGTTGGTGTCCCGTCCAAGTACCAGCCAGGCCCCAACCTGCTTAGCTTCAGATGGGTTATCAAGTATAAACTACAGGTGGTATGGCGGCTGAGCCAAATCGTGAATTGTGCGCCTCATTACTATGTGTGTATCTGCATGTAGGGTAGATGGGAGACAGCTGCTCCTTTACGCGGGGCCTTGAGCCACAGCATAAATGGCTGTG
Source organism: Petrocephalus zakoni (assembly GCA_026774425.1). Taxonomy (NCBI): domain Eukaryota; kingdom Metazoa; phylum Chordata; class Actinopteri; order Osteoglossiformes; family Mormyridae; genus Petrocephalus; species Petrocephalus zakoni. The sequence goes on along the minus strand of JAODKN010000127.1, from coordinate 6,940,590 downwards.
CTCTGGGAATAATGAAACCCTGGGAGGAGCTAAGCAGCATTTTACAAGAAGGCCTGTGTTAGATTCCAGCATCTGTCTGCCTGTTTCCTTGTTGTCTTGGTGAAGCTCGGCACTGAATGCTTAATTGGTTCCACGCTGGGTGTTACTCATTCGCACGAGACCGCAGCCTCCCCGAAGGCACGCCCCTCCCTCCCCCACCCCTCCACAGTTCTGCTTTTCATTCCATGTGCCCGTTTCACATGGCTGGCATTCTAATTCGCTCACAAAGACCCAGGTGGCATGACCTGCAACCTACAAGACAAACACATGAATTATGAAAGAATCCCCCCGCTGACAGACAAAGGCCTCCGGCTGTGATATTCCTGCCTCTCTTTATGGGTTGGATGGATGGGAGGATAGATGGATAGATACTTTATTAATCATTTAGGTAATTGTTGGTTTACAGTTGCACAACACATTTTTGCATAGTGTAAAGTTTAGACATTAATAAACGGCAGCAATAAATAATAACAATGAACAGTAACAGTGCAAAGAATGCTGGGGAGAGTATTGCACGGAATTGCGTAGTAAATCATCTCCTTAGGCGTCTGCGGTCGCAGGCCGATGGGAATATGCAGGCAGACAGCCATGCTGCTTTTTATTCACCTCTCCTCTCCTCTTCCTCAGGATGAAGAGCGTGCTGTGCCGTCAGTCCCTGGCGCGGTGCCTGAGCGCGGATGTGTCCCCCCAGACGGCGCTCCTCTCCGTCAGTCTGCTGGGCGCCGCCGCCGCTGCCAGCGAGGGTGTGGCCATGCTGCTGTGCTCGCATGTAGGTGAGGCCCCCACCCCCCGCAAACGCTCAGGAGCCGAGTCCTGGGTCACCGGGCCAGATGAGCACGCCGTTTCCTCTGTATTGCCAAGGGCAGTGACTGACATGTCAGGCGGACACTTCACACACAGCGTGTAACAGAGTAAATTAGATGTACTAATAAGAATAATGATGCGTACAGTACTGTGCAGAAGTCTTAGGCAGTTGAAGATGAGGTTAAATGATCATCTGGTTGGTGTAGAACTATATTATGATGTCTGTCTAACTTCCAGTTCAAAACCTCTCCTAAAGTCACTCCAGTATTTGCAGCATCTGTTCAATACACCAGTGTTTCCCAGCCCAGTCCTTGGGGAACACCAGACAATCCTCCCAGCTTCCAGCCAATCAGGAACATCGAATACCTGGTACAGCTGTGCTGGCAGCTGGGAGGAAGCAAAAACGTGGACTGTCCGGTGTTCCCCGAGGACTGGGTTGGGAAACGCTGCAATACAACCATGTATTTTTTGACCTGACTACTGGCGCATCGCAAACGGATAATCGATACCACATTGAGTTAGCTGAATTTAATGAATGAATGAATTGAGCTGAAAATGTCACAAATACATGGAATGACTGAGGTGCCCCTGAGCAGAAGTGGTGAAGCGGTGTTCATCTAGCCATCCAGGAAGATATAAGTAACTTTTATTATTATTTTTTTTATATTGTTTATTTCAGAGCAAATACATACTTGCTACCCACATAAATAACTTTAAACATTTTGACTGCTTAAGACGGGGATGGCAAATCTTATCCGCAAAGGGCCATTGTGTATGCAGGTTTTCACTGCAACTCCCTAATTAGATTACTAATTAGAGGACTGATCAGCTGAAGAGTCCTCAAGCCAGGGTTTGAACAGCTGACCTAAGGGTTATCCCGAAAACCTGGATACACAGCGGCTCTTTGCGGATAAGATTGCCACCTCTGGCCTAATCCTGCGTTAGTTTATCTCTCTCCGAGTCACAACTCACACAACGTCACTTCCTGTCGGAAACGGACCTTTTCCGAGTTTGAAGTCGGACAGAATTTGTTTATCCCGACGAAGTTGGAAGTTCCAAGGTGGGAGACGTCACAACTGACCGTTTCCCGTTCGAGCTACGAAACTCGGAACAAACATGGCTGCCTCCACGAACACGCTGTTATTGTCCTGATCTAGGCACAAAAGTTAATGTAAAGACATGTATTACTTCCGCGTGAGATTACATTCATAACTAGTAATACATTTCATAAAATAAATATTTTGAAATATTTATAAAAATAGAGAAAAACAGTGAAACACGTATTGACTGTGTAACCTGCCATGTTGAAATGACGTCACAGGGAAAACTCAGACAAATTTCTGTCCGACTTCAAACTCAGAAAAGGGGCGTTTCTGACAGGAAGTGACGTTTTCGTGACATTTTTGTTGCGACTTGGAGAGCGCTAAACGAACGCTGGATAAGTTGTACAAGGTTCCCCTGTGACGTTATTTATATCACACAATGCAGATATTCACTAGATAATGCACATAAACTAGTAACAGAGACAAAAAATAGTTGCATAGATGTAGTTTAAAATTAATGGTAATAATACGGTAAGAGCTTTCGTAAAGAAACCCTTCAGGTGTTGCTGTTTTTATTTCCCGAAGATTCCTGCCTTCTCCTTAAGATACTCCAGTATGTGGCCTCCAGACCAAACGCGGTGATCTCCGAGAGCCAGTGGTGTCAGTTCGAGTTGGAGGTAACGGGCATACTGTTTCGCCGGCTGTTTTTCCAGAGACCTGTCTGGAAGCGCAAAGATGCTGTCAGTGACACAGCATGTTGTCTTCTGTCTCGAGGTGGTACGGTTGCTCAGCCGGCTGCTCAGCCAGGCGACGGCCACATGGACCACGTTCACACGCTCATCTTGTCCGTGCAACAGTGAGGTGAGGATATCCAGCCTGTAGACACGGCAATGCGGGCAGCTCTCGACTGACGCAAGTAATCTGTCCCACAATCCCTTGCGCAACTCATATTTACGTAATACATACGTTAAGCCGGATTTACTTTCCCATACCGTTCTGATATTATATCACCTTTTCGCATTAACACTAATATAAATTATGAACCTCAAATGTTTTTTTGTGCAACTCAGTTTTATGTAAATCGAGAGCTGGCTGTACGTTTTTATTAAAGCCGTAGCAATTTTGCGTTGCTACGCCAGTTAGTTGGATTAGTATGGGATGTGATGTAGCCTGAGGGAGATATAGCTACCTTTTTGGTGTGCCTTGGCCAGGTGGTGCGCACCCTGGTGGTGATCCTACACAGGGGGTGGCTGGAAATGAGGGGACGGGAACCGCCGGAGGGACGGCGCACCTCGTGGGGGGGCCCCGGGGCCAACGTGCTGAAGGAGACGCTGATGCTGCTGCACTGGCTGTCCCTGAACGACGGCGCCTTTGCGGAGCACTGCCTGGACGCGCTGCACATGTACGACCAGGTGGTCCCCGCCATGCGTGACGGCTTCCGCAAGATCCCTAACCTTACCGAGATCGAAGGTCCGTAGCTTTCGTTTGATTTGGCCCCTCATAATAATGGAAGTTCATTTATTCGTTAATAGAATTCTTTTCAATCTGGGCAGAAATGGCGTTAGACGAAATGTGTCGCCCGGAAAGTGAAGATTCCGAAGATATCGACGTGGACGGCGGGTCCTGATACTCGCCTTGCTTCTTGCTGATCTGATTATTATGGACCTATTAATGTATGAAACTAATAATTTTATGGTTCTTAGAACTATTTTTGTGCAATTAAATGTTTAACAGTGTCGTCATCCAGTTAGGGAATGCCAAGAATCTTTTCGTATATGCTGTTGTAGGCCTTTGTGGAAAGGGCCCCAAAACCCCACATTTCCCATAAGTATTAAGGTCTGTCTATGCAAATGGTAGGTAGGGAAGGTTGTCCCTGATGCCTTGAGACTGAAAAAGTGCAGTAAACATGGGATTAGAGGTGTGCCAGAGATCTTCAGACGCAAGTATGGAAAATCCAGGCAGAACACCTCACCCCAGCAGCTGGAAGACTCGGGCGAAATGCTCCTGTACTGTATATCTGCCTGGTGCTGTCCAGCGTTTAATAGGGGTGGTTCTTCACCATGATGGAACAAGTTCTGAATGTACGTGATGGAATTTCTTTTAATCAAGCACTTCTGACTGATTAAGTGGAGGGAAACAAGTATTTCTCTGTTTGAAATAAATGGATTGGAATGAATGGAAACTCTTGAACCCAACCCATCTGAGGACAGCACCAGCATGGTCTTTCACAAGAATTCACAGCACTGTAAAATGCCAGTTTTATTTGTAACCCAATTCAGCTCTTAACTTATAAAATATTTCACAAAGCTTTCAGTAGAAAAAAACACATGAGAAAAGATTTTCAGTTTCTCCCATTCAATGAAACATTCTGTAAACTTGTCAATTTCCCAATAAAAACACAAAAAATCCCAAACATTTACCAGTAAGCCAATGCAGCAAACATCACAAAAATAAGGCATCGGAATGTCAGGTACAGCCACCTGCTAAAGAGACAGAGGCAACGCAGATGCAATCTTGAAACATTCTTACAAACACATTCTTAAAAGCAAAAAAACTCAACACCAAACACTTCCATATTTTTAGACATCTGTACTTGGAAAAACATCTACACACCCCCTCATACTGTTAGCAATAAGCATGACGCTATGAAATAACACTTGATAAAAACAAGAGAGGGGGTAGCTTTGGTGGTGTTTTGCATTTGGAATATCTGCACATCATCACAGGATTGAAGGCAGGGAACACCCCAGAGAATGCACTGGATGAGTGGTTTACATTATGTTAATGGACGATGTAACACCAGTGCATGGGGGGTTTGTAACAAAGTGTTGGAGTGTTCACCTACAAATCCAGCTCAAAGTCAAATCTTTGCACATGAAATTATGGATACCCACAGAATGAACAGCATTTTTTAGGCCAGTGTATGGAGCGGTGGACTGATGGATTAGCTCTCTCTTCAGTAGCCGGTCTTGGGAGGTTCCGCGTAAGCTGGGTTGTAGGCTGGTTGTGTGGCAGTGTAGTCTGTCTGGACGGGAGGCGCGGCGGGGTAGCCGGTGTGGGCTGGAGGCTGCAGAGGGTATGCCGGCTGCCCCATGCCATACCCGGCTTGGGCATAGGGCACCGGGGGAGGGGGGTATGCTGGAGCAGAGAGAAAATGAGCACAAAATGTGAAACGTCTCTCCGTCAGGAGATGGGGATGCCGGCAGTGATCTGTCTGATAACAGCCAGCAGTGCTTTGAAAGCACTTGATCTGTTTTTTCCACATATATCGATCAATAAGTAATCTGTCATGTAATAGTCATATAACTCCTGGCACATCAATAGTTTATTGCTGTTTCATATTCTGTGCTGCTAGCTTACCCATTCCGGGCTCCTGGTAGGAAGGTGGTGGTCCTACTGGGGCGTAGGGCTGCCCTGGGTACTGGCCTGGGTACTGGCCTGGGGGCATAGGCTGCCCCCCCGGGGCGGGAGCAGGCATCTGCTGGTACCCTGGGGATGGGCCACCCTGGTAGGTCTGTGCTGGAGCAGGCGATGGCAGGTAAGCCGTCTGCGTCACTGTGGTTGTATGTGTGGTTACCACCGCTGCGAGGGAAACAAGGTAAACATTCAGCCATACCTGAGTACTCGCATGCATGAGACGAGGTTGTCTGTATCTATGACAAACTTTAAAACAACAAGATTGACTCAGTGGATGAGATCAACATTAAAGAATGCTGTCAAGCAACCCTGAACCACCTAGTTCACTAGTAACATTGTTCACAGCGATGCTAATCTTCCGTAGGGCAATCTATGGAGCAAAATTACTATTTGTCACTTTCTAAATGAATTGCAAAACACCTTTAAAATTACAATCTTGTGGGAACTGTCCATTATAAATATTTAGTATTACCCTTAAACATCTTACAAATATGGAAGGATGTACTGGATAATTTAAATGTAATTCCACCTACTCAATTAAATTAGTCAAAACATCACCCACATGTATACACTTTTCAATTAAATTATTTTGGGTGCTTTATAGGCTGTTCCATAGATACTACAATACAGGGGGTCCATGTGTCTAGGACTATTTTTCAAAATGATTATCTCTGTCCGTCTAAAGGAACTTGCCATGGCTTCTGATTGCTAACAAAAGAAGCACATTTAGATCATATCTCGCAGCTTCCTGTAGGTGAGGGTTGAGAGTCTGGTGGAAAACTACACAAAGGCCACACCCCTTCACAGCTGCCATTTAAACCACAGAATGCAGAGGGCAGGCTGGAAAATGCATGGTTTTGCATAGCATGCAAAGCACAGACGAAAGCAGGAAACTTATCACAGGCAGCACAAGTCAGACTAAGCCCACTGGGGGGGAGGGGGGGACCCAGCAAGGAAGTGGTGAGGCCAGTTTGATGCTATTTCAGTTGCGTCAAAAGACAAAATATTTGTACAATATGTCAACCCATATGAGGCTTAGTTTTTAAATTGTGCAACTTGGGAAATTTCTAGATTTTTATGGGTCTGCAGAATAGTAGATTAGGGAAAAACTGCCATATTCATGAATCAGGGTTGCCAAAGTTACCAAATACTAGCCAGTACTTAAAATTCTAAAGTGACAGTTACAAATAGCAAGACCACAAAACTTGTGAAAGGGGCAAAGAGGATTCTTATTTTAAATGTTTTTCAGGACGATATAGGAAGACAAACATAAAGGGGCCTTATTCATTTCAAGACAATAGAAGTTGTCATGTGCATTTATATTTGAGAATAATGAATGCGACAGTGGGATTGCATTTTAGAATGGTAGGTAAGTGTTAAAATGTTTTCCTTCAAATTTAACAAAAATACATTGTTGCTGTTATAGAGCTTAACAACTTAGCTATATGCTGGAGGGAGGGTTTCTGGACTTTAAAGTAGGATAAACATGAAAACCCAGTAAAAGTTTTTGGCAATAAAATAAAGAGACAGAGCCATGTTAATAAATATCATGTTCATAAGCACTCTGAACAGCTCACACCACAAAGCGATAGACAGGATGGGATCGACTGATAAAGAGCAGCGCTTTATACTCACGCCTGGGCTTCCTACACATGTTGTACAGGCAGCAGCATGGGCACAAGCAGCAGGAGACGATAATGGCGATGAGGACGATCAGGCCCACCACGCTGCCAGTGATGGTACCGACGTCTCTGCTCACGTTGCTGGAGCTGCTAGGGCTAAATGTGAAATGGAGGGTTAGGCAGACACACCGTCAAGCAGCCTGCCCTTTCTGACATGCATTCAGAAATCCACCCAAGAGGAAATCGTCCGCTACACTACAATCAAAGGCCTAATGTCATGCATCATAAAAACATCTTAAATCTGGTAGCAATCTACAAATTCACAAGCTTGATAAAAATCAGTAGTAGTATTGCCACAACACCGAAATTTCTAACTTCGATACTCAACACGTCATGTTGAAATCACTAGATATTTTTCTTGGGCTCTTGACACAAAACTTTTTTTGCTTAAGCGTTCTTTGTTTTTAAATATTTCAAGATGGATCAGCGAAAAATAATGATGCGTGTCCTCTCAGGACTTCAGTAAAACAGTATATAATGTAACAATTAACAATTAAATTGATGGTAAATTTGTTTGCAGTAAAACGTTACAGGTTTTTATACACGTTATATTAAGTACAGTAGTAGCCAGTGTAATCGCACTGCAACCGCGTTCAGCACTATTCATGAGCAGTAAATAAACTATTAAGAATTAGATGCTACTTTGTGTTATTTCAATGAATAGTAGAACAGATATTACTTTTACAGGCCTTCTTTATCTTGTCTCAAAGAATAACTCTTAATTGCACTAAAACTTTGTATCCGAATGATTAGTCAAATCAAAGCACTAATCAAAACAACCTCACAAGTTCATATAGAGCCAAACAAAACCCACAAGTAAAAATAACTGCAGACAGTTGTCCTACATGTGGTAATATATAACAGACTACAAAAAATATTTTAGCCCATACAAACAAAAAAATGCACATCACACCTCTACTTCAAACGCAACAGGCTCTTATTGATTAATAATTCATTCAGAAAAAAAGAAACCTACATCCAGAAACTGCACTGTTGCATGTCGGTTTTTTAAATGTTTAGCTAAATTCATGGTGTTTGCGCCTTAATCAGTATTGCATGATGGCACAACTTGCATACATCTCGTGGTTCACCATCTTTGTTTGGCACAAAAGGTACTTCCAGATGCCACTCCAGCTTACTGACTAAGTACAGTGGTGAAAGCTGTGATGCTTCTGAACTACTTAAGACCAGACATGCCACCTCTCCCAGAAGGTGCAGGAGTCTCCCACGAATTAACAGCAGCTCCCTGACACCCATGCAAATGATGCGCAATGTCCTAGAAATCTGTCGTACAAATTTTACCACCACTCTCTAGCCCCAGTGAATAACATACATACGGTATTACCGTAATACCACCCAAGCTCTGGCCAGCACCCCTGCCCTCCCAGATGACAGTCATCTGCCTCCCTGAATATATATAACCCCAAGGTGAGATGTATGAAATACAGCCCTGATAGTCCACCACACCAGGAGAGGATAATGGCAAAAATCATAATCACGATTATTTTGACCAATATTGAGATCGTGATTATTTACCACAATAACTTAGCATTATTTACAAAATGTTTCCAAATAAATGATGTGCGTTAACCACTTTTGCCGACCAAAGGTCCCTGCCCTGCCATTTGGACCGCAAATGCGTTTTGACTGCTATGCTGTAGGGAATTCGCAAACGGTGTTTAGGAAGGGGCAAAGCGCCCCGCTGAAAATTTTATTTGATTAATTGCACAGCCCTAGAGGGCAGATGTATTACAACAAACACAAATACAAACAGAGCAGTGAAATGGGTAAACTTTTATGAATAGTTTTATTAGGGGAAGCTTGGGCTGTATTACCTAATGTAAATGCCTTATGAATTATCTAACCAGCATGGTATCCACTAGAGTTCCACATCATCTTCCATTGCTGAAGACCAGTTCCAATACTAAAAACAGAAGTACAGAGGATGGTCAAAAATCCTCAGAAGTTGTTCTTGCTCTGCCCCAAATAGCAATGATACACTAGTCGTGTCTTCACCAAGCAAAACCAATCCCATGATTCACTGCACGCCAAATTCATTCCTGGAAGGCAAGTTGGCAAGACCAGTCATGCCAACAGTGATAATTTTTCACTGACGAAAACGAGACGATAACTAAATAAAAATTAAGTGATGATGACGAAAACTATAATAAAAATATATTGACATTTTCGTTAACTAATAAAAACGAGACGAAAATGTGAGTGA
>JAODKN010000127.1:6887363-6899958 GCA_026774425.1 Petrocephalus zakoni | reverse complement strand
TTCCTTGAACGCACTTCAGGAACGGATTAGCTTAGCTGGATGATTGCGCTGCTTGAAAAGCCTACAGTATATGTATCAAGTCTAGCAAACGTGATCGGCAAGTCTCTCATTGGCTTCTACAAAATAATAATAAAAAAAATTAAAATCGGTATGGTCTTGCGCGAAACATTAACGTATCATGGTGAAGAAAAAACTGCTATTTTCTGGTAAAATTGTGGCTAATAAAAAGGCTGAATGGCTAGTGACTCCGGAAATCCCCTAGCCACACTGGCCAGTGAGCAATGTCATGCCCTGGATGGATGGGTGGATAAATGTAGCTAAAGCTGTTTAGTAAATGTGCACTATATGTTCATGCATTTAATATGTGCGCTTTAGTATGCATTACTTGTGTGTTTTTTGCTATAATGAGCCTTGGGATGGGAAGGTACGGGACTACGCTATAGAGGTTGTGGAACGGATTGCTTACGTCAGTCGAGAACGGCCTGTACTTCCGTCAGGGAGCAGGGTTACTTTAAATCGGCTAAACAATTAATCCCCGGGGCACCTTCCCTTTAAGATACGGCCGAACATCAGAGGCGCCCAAAGCGGCGCGGAAACTAAACCGCCCGTTTGTCCTCTAGTTAGCCGGCCGGCTAGCCAGCTAAGCAGAAACGCGCTCCTTTAGAACTCCACTTCACGGGCTGCTATCGAAATTCAGTGTTCCCGCTAGCCATGGCTACCTGCGAATGTCATTTCCAAAATACTGTAGCTTTGCTAGTTGACGTTATTTGTTTATGACATTTCTGAAGTCTGTCGCCGACGTGGTTATTCGGCTACGGGGTCTAACAGCCGAGAAGAACCTTTATATAGCCGTTTAAAACTTTTCTTAATAAATTATTTGCTTTCAGGTCGTGTTAAATTTCGCATTACTCAAAATGACTTCCGCTTTGGTAAGCATTTTTAAATAAGTTTATATATCTTGTCCGTTTTCTGTTGATACCTATCTACACACGAATGACACGCATCCCTACCTCGTTCAGATACGTTGTTTTGATTAAATAAAACCTAAACTTCTGTTAAACCGACATGTACCTCAGCTGTTTTACAGTACTTAATCCTTTATGAAACCCTGGTATGGTGTGTGTGTGTGATTATTATTGGCATTTTGTTGTCGCAGGAAGATCCAACGCTTGAGAGGCATTTTAAGGGTCACCGAGACACCATAACTAGTGTGGACTTCAACAGCAACATGAAGCAAATAGGTACCGCGTTAAACAGGTCCATTAATGTCGGCATCTCCTGTTCAGTGTCATGTTGGTCCTGACACGTGTGTTTACTGTGTCCCTTGTAGCCACAGGCTCTATGGACTCGTGTATCATGATCTGGAACATGAAGGCCCAGATGAGAGCTTATCGTTTTGCCGGACACAAGGACGCAGTGATGTCCGTCCAGTTTTCCCCCTCAGGACACCTTGTGGCATCAGCATCCCGGGACAAGACTGTCCGCCTCTGGGTGCCCAGTGTGTAAGTGACACTCGTCAGTTAGATGTTGCCACAGAGCTGCGAGTGATGCCAGTGGTGATGCATCAAACCTGAAACACATCCCTGTGTTTGCCTGTCTCTCTTCAGTGAAGTTTGTGTGCATTTATGTACAATATATGTTAGTCCTGGGTATTGCCCCAGGGTACAACACTTATCACAGTACTAGTGTCACGATTGGCCACATTACGATGCATTAAGATATTACCCTTATATCTTGATGATTAACACTCCTGTACTGAAATGAACTAATGTAATAAAACAGAACGGTTCAAATTTAATTAACAGATATTAGCAGCTTTTAACTACCAGAGCTGAGTATGTTGAATGAAGTTGTTGCACTTTTCAGCTCCCAGCTGCATAAGCTGTATGCTTCAATGTGCACACATGAACTGCACATTTCTGTTTTTAAAATGGCAAGTGTGGGGGAAAACAATGGAATGTAGCGTTCAACTTGTACTCCAACATTTCAGAAGCAGACATTTTACTGCATCTTTGCATTGCACTGTAATTAGTTAAAGGTATGTAAACGGCATATTTTTAATCCGCATATGTTCAAAAAGATGTTTGTAAAAAACAAAAACTCAACAAAAATTAATTTCAGTATTGGTATAGCTCTAGATAAATAGATGTACTTTATTGGTCCCGACTGGGAAATTCCTTTATTTTAGCAAACATAAATTAGACAGCACAGTGCACATAGCTTAAGTATTAGATAAGGCAGAGTTTAAGATAAAGATAAAATAGACTGAACAAATGAAATAAGGTCAGATATGTAATATTGGTAATATTATTACTAATATTTAAACGTATCATTTTACATATGCATGCACATTTCTCATGATATTTGTATATACAGTGCCAGTCAAGACTTTGGGCATGCTATACCACCTACAATGACAATGATACTGTTACATCACATGACTTGGGCCACCTGACCTAAACAACAGAAATGGTTTTGGAGGAGTCTGAACAGAGTGAAGGAATAGCGGCCAATGAGTGATCAACAGATTTGTGCAGTCCCCGCCCCCACACAATGTTTTTGTTTAATTCTTTTTTTGGTTAGTTCCTAATTCTGTATATATTATTTTATACATTTATGTCTTTATAATTATTCTAAAATGCACAGAATATCTCAAGTAAACCTTTCTATAGGAAGGTGTTTCCAGGCTTTTGACAGCTGCTGTATATTTTACTTCTGTGAGTCTTCCGGCTGCTTTTTCTGTGCAGGGGTGCCCTGGAGCCTGTTACAGCTTGCACAGGGCACATGGTGGCCTGGATGGGATGCCAGGCAGTTTAGAGATGCCATTTAGCCTGACTGTGTATTTTTGTACTGGGTGAACCCAGAGTAAACCTGCATCCCTCCACACACAGAGTGGGGATGCAATTCAAAGCCCAGCCCTGGAGGTGTCAGGCAACAGTGCTAGTGATTATGCTGTCAGAAATTATATGCTAGCTGTACACACACATCCTTACTACTTCACAAATCCCCAGGAAGAAATCAGAGCTGCCATTTATTACCTAGCCAGCTGGAGAATAACTGCCAAGTAAATTGACCTTTTGTCTATTAGTAGTATTTATAGTTGTTTATATATGTATATATATGTAGCTTAGCTTCTGTTTGGCTTCTGCCTGCATGTGATTCCTGGGAATGTGACAAATTTGCATATAGTAATGGTATTTGCATTTACTTCATGGGGTTAATGGATTTATAGAAACTGCATGCCACTGGGTGGCAGTGGTGTTTCATTTTTGTCGAGGTCATGATTTATGCATTTGGGGTTTGTTAATTACTGCATCGCTTATAATATGAATTCTTAGTGGTGAATTGTTACTAAATAGGGTTTATGGACATTGATTGATGGAGCATATGGTTGAAACCATAATGTGTGTTTCTTTTGGTTGATGTGGATTTATTGAATCCCTTTAAAGTGAGGTATGCAGTACCGAATGTGAAAACACAGGGGGAAATGTGCTCATTATAGACACTGGAGAGCACTGTCTGGTGATGTAACTTTTAGTATCTACTGCTACTATACCATTTGTGGCCCATCATCCTTGTCTTGCATTCTTGCCAGTGTTTGTAGCCAAATAATAGCTTATGGGCTAAGCAGTGCAATAATTATTGGGTCATGTGACAGCCAGGAGGTTTCATGGGACTCACGTGATGCCCAGAAGCCTTGGCAATATGCATGATCTGCTTGGGCCCCTGGGCAAACATTGCTGTCCGACCCCCTTTTGGTGAAATGTTGTTTTTAAGGTGAGGAAAACTGTCCTGAGATTGTCTTTGTTGCTCTGGATAAGGGCTTCATGTAGGTGATACTGTATTTGTGCCATTTTTGCCTACTAACAAGAATGTCAGGCATGAAAAATTTATTGTGGTGTCTTAATTTTTACAGAACTGGCACAAACTTGAAGGGTAATTACAGAGCAGCTTTCCCGAGGGGAGGCAATCGATGGCTGTTGTTGGCAAATGTTTTTGTTCTCTGGTGAAAATTAACTTTTATTTCCTGTGCACTTTGCTGTTGCTTTCTCCCTAATTTGACGTTGTAAATTTCCATCCAAAGTGCCCCATTAGGAATTGCCGACTTGGAGCCCCCCCGCGCTGGGTTGCTCACGTGGAAATGACTCTAGCAGCAGTAACAATAAATAACCAAATTATTTTGTGCTGTTTAGAAAGTCAGAAAGCAAATTGCAAGGTCAGCTTGCAACAAGCAGCCGGGTGTCTTACTGACTTTAATGTAAGATGAGCTTTTATGACTGTAGTTGGTTGTATCACCTTCTGGATTTGTTTTCTGAAGAAACAGAACAATGATATCACATTATTAGCTTTCCCTCTAGTTGGACCTTTTGACTGATATTTATCTATTGGCACCAGCCTCACCTTTTAAGATTCCTCTGGTCTGGTAAATGTGTTAATATGTGGGTCTGTAGCTTTAATGTAGCTGTGATTTCCTGTCATTACATTCTGCACCTGTATTATATGCACACTTGAGTGTCATGTGGTAAGGACTGTAATCACAGTAAATTACGTAAATGTGCGCGTTGATGGAGTGGTCCCCGCCGGTTCTGTACTGCAGCCATATTGAAACAAGGCCTCCCTCTACTTATGACTTGTCTGTCACGCTTGTTATAATTCTGGTCTTGGTGGGAGTTAGTGTTGTGTGCTGGGTCTTTCTGACAACCCTCAAGAGTCACATCTGCAGTCAAATCTTTACTTAGCAGCCCTGTAACTAATGGGATATTTATCAAAATGAAGGCTTGAGCTGGTTTATTTAGCAAGATGCACTTCAGGCCCAAGGATGACTGCTAGCACCTTTGTGGAAGCTGTCATCTCCTTGCCATGCACTGACGCACATCCCCCCCCCACCTCCCATACACCTCCCGGAATCTTGGTCTTGACGCAGGACAGATTCCAGTCATGTGAGGGCTGGGGGGTGCGGCCTGTTTCTGTTGTGTTTAGGAGTGAAACGTGTCACATTTCACATGTTCCTTCGCTGGTTCACCCTTGATCTCTCCTGCAGTACTGAAAGGTGTAGAATGGTGATGCAAAACAGAAGAATGTGTTTTCAATGAGCATGTAGTGTTTAATCACCATTGTCATATGATAACTTGTTAGATTTATTTATTGCTGGGCTACACTGGGTAATGATATGGGTCATAGTGATCACTACTGATTTCTGGTCTTAAATGGCTGCTTGTAGTAGATGTGGATTTAGGAGACGCATATAGATTTCAGTCAGACGTAAGGGATGTATTGTGTGTTTTGTGTGTTACAATCCTGGCTTGGAGATTGATAGAAGGGAGTCCAAAAATGGGGGGGGGGATTCCGATAATGGTCTCCGATTTCGCCCTTCCTGTCTGCGCTTCACAGAGCTGTGGGTGGGAGGCAGCTGATGATGGTGTCCTCTCCCCTGTCCCCGCTCTCGGGGGGGGGGGGGTTTTTTCGCTTCGTAAACGGCACTTTGTTCCCGGGGGGGTGCGGTTAAACCCCCCGCCCCCCCCCCCATTCCCCTTTCACCTGCAGCACAGATGTTGACTACGGGCACACTGTCTTTAGCCATATAAGGAGGGAGCGCCGTCTATCACCATATATGGTGGGAGTGCGCGTCGGCGGCTGCACAGGGAATGGCTTTTGTTCCTGTCACGTCTGTAACTCCAGGCCGCGGCTCACCTGCTGCTCTGTTATGTTTATATTCCCAGGCAGAGACTGAGGACAGTGTCCATACAGTGGGGCAGTGAATTTACATTAAATGTCTTGGTGTGTGTTTCTTTTTTTGTGTGTGTATGAATCTGTTTTTGTGGTGCAGTTTGTTTGTCACTGCCGGACAAACTGGACCCCGCTTCTGCTGTTTGTCGTGTCTATGTGTTGGGATTTCATTCCAAATGCCGTCATTTATTCACATCTTTACGTCTGTACTCATTGTGCATTTTTCTCTTATATGCTTGTACATCTATTTACGTTCACATTTTATGTTTATATCTGTACCTTTAGTTCTTATATATTCTTCCCTCTTTTCTCCATTTTCTCTATGTCTTGGTTTTTGCTGTCAGAATCTGAGCTGCTGTAACATCCTAATTTTCCTTCGGGGATCAATAAAGTACCACCTCATCTCACCACTTGTTAAGTTTGTAGATTTTTTTTGTTGCCTGTGTTTTGGTTATGTGTTTTACATATACACTATATTGCCAAAAGTATTGGGACGCCTGCCTTTACACACATGAACTTTAATAGCATCTCATTCTTTAATAGCATCTCATCTCAGGCTTTAATATGGAGTTGGCCCACCTTTTGCAGCTGTAACAGTTTCAAACAGTCTGGGAAGGCTTTCCACAATGTTTAGGAGTGTGTTTTTGGGGAATTTTTAACCATTCATCCAGGAGAGCATTTGCGAGGTCAGGCACTGAAATTGGACGAGAAGGCCTGGCTCAGTCTCCACTCTAATTAATCGCGTTCTATTGTTCTATTGGGTTGAGGTCTGGGCTCTGTGCAGGCCAGTCGAGTTCCTCCACACCAAACTCGCTCATCCATGTCTTTATAGACCTTGCTTTGTGCAACATGACTGGTGCACAGTCATGTTGGAACAGGAAGGGGCCATCCCCAAACTGCTCCCACAAAGTTGAGAGCATGAAATTGTCCAAAACTGCTTCGTATGCTGAAGCATTAAGAGTTCCTTTCACTGGAACTATGAGGCCAAGCCCAACCTCTGAAAAACACCCCCACACCATAACCCCCCCCCCCACCACCAAACATTGGCACAATGCAGTCAGGCAGGTACTGTTCTCCTGGCAACCGCCAAACCCAGACTCATCCATCGGAATACCTAACAGGGACGTGCCATTCATCACTCCAGAGCTCAGTGATGATGAGCTTTACACCACTGCATCTGACACTTTACGTTGCACTTGGTGATGTAAGGCTTGGATGCAACTGCCTGGCCATGGAAACCTATTCCATGAAGCTATATACGGACTGCTCTTGAGCTAATCTGAAGGCCACACAAAGTTTGGAGGTCTGTAGCTATTGACTCTGCAGAAAGTTGGTGACTTCTGCACACTGTGCGCCTCAGCATGCACTGTCCCCGCTCTGTGATTTTACGTGGCCTACCACCTCGTGGCTGAGATGCTGTTCTTCCCAGTTGCTTCCACTTTGTTATAATACCACTAACAGTTGAGTGTGGAATATATAGTAACGAGGAAATTTTATGAATGGACTTATTGCACAGATGGCATCCTATCACGGTACCGCACCGTGAATTCACTGAGCTCCTGAGAGTGACCCATTCTTTCACAAATGTTTGTTGAAGCAGTCTACATACATAAGTGCTTGATTTTATATACCTGTAACCATGGAAGTGATTGGAACACACAAATTTCTTGATTTGGAGTGGTGTCCCAATGCTTTTGCCGATATAGTGTATGTAAATTAAGAGTAATACAATAAAAGTAAAAAATTTCTTCTGTTCTCCAAAACAGTTACTGATATCTAGTTGGATGGTTAGAAGAACACCACTTCAGTTCCCAAACCTCTCTGTAGGGGTGTATGTATGTGTCCAACCAGTGTATGTATGGTGTGGGGCTGCCAAATTGCCCATAGGTATGCATGTGTGAGTCTCTGTTGTGTAAGTGTGCCTGTGATGGGCTTGCCCCCCATCCTGGGTTGTTCCCCGCCCCGTGCTTCTGGGATAGGCTCCGGACCCACCCCCCGACCCTGAACACGATAAGCGGTTTCAGAAAATGGATGGACGGATGGATAGATAGATAATGGTTTGTCCCAGTAAGCTGTAGGAGTATTTATCTTGGGTTTTGGTCATTAGCTGTATAATCAGGTTAGATCATTATTAATGGTGAAAATTGCCCCCCCCCTCCCTCATTTAGGAAGGGCGAGTCGACCTCCTTCCGAGCACACACTGGCACCGTCCGCAGCGTGAGCTTCTCCGGCGACGGCCAATCCCTGGTCACGGCCTCTGACGACAAGACCGTCAAAGTGTGGACAGTACACCGGCAGAAGTTCCTATTCTCCCTCAATCAGCACATCAACTGGGTGCGCTGTGCCAAGTAGGTACCGCTTAGGCCAGTCTGAAGCCCAGCCATGGCTTGGGAGTGCAGTGGACAATTGCCAGAAGACAAAAAAAAAAAAACCAGATGGTTTGTTTTTCCCGATTGTTATTCTTGAAGCGTTGGTAACGGGGTTAGGAGCCTTGTGGAAAGGTGCTGGTAGGAGCTGTCTTCACTTTTTCGCCTGGTCATTAGTCATGGATGCGGCTTGCCGCCGCACTCTCAGAGCTGGGTGTGAGGGCGTGGCCTTCCCAGGTAACTTAACCAGTCTCCCGAAAGTGTCGCTGGCTCCACTTATCATTTTAATAACTCTTTTCCTGTGATGACTTTGGGTTGTGTTTCCGATTGTTCTAACACATGATAATATGGCAAAGGCCCATTTGTCATCATTGTTTGTTTGGGTGATCCGTTCAGAGCTTGATTTGCCACAAGGCATTTAACAACTCACCCATATCGACAGTGCGGCTCATTCAGTTTGCTCAAGCTTCATTCTATATCAACGTAATATTCATTTGCATTACTTAATTTGTAATATGATGTACAATTTTAATGTGTTTTTTTTGTATTGTTTTTCTGCTTGTTTTAGTGTTATTACATTATAACCAGAGTCTGTGTGTGATACAAAAGCCCTGTGTAGGTTAAGTCCATGCTATTAATACTTTAAACATGACACTATGTTAGGGTAATTTCGCCGTTGGGTGAAAACGTGATCTATGGACGTCTGCCGTTTGGCAAGTGTTGGCATTCAAGTGGAATACGACACGTACCGAGATTTGTCAGATAGTAAGCTAAGACTGTCTCTTGTTCAGGTTTTCACCAGATGGTCGGCTGATCCTCTCATCAAGTGATGACAAAACTGTCAAGGTCTGGGACAAAACCAGCCGTGAGTGCGTGCACTCCTTTTACGAGCACGGAGGGTGAGTCTGCTGATGAAGTCTGTCTGTTTGATACTGCTGCAGTATTCTACGCTCAAGAGAAATCGCATTTAAAACTAATGTGTTGTCTTAAAAACACACAGACGTGTTACTCTTCGATTTGGTTTTGCAAAAACTCCCCAAGGGTTTGCCCCAGAGGTTGTCATTTCAGGGTAAATTTTTGTGAACTAATTGGCCAGTTAATTATCCTGTTATACACTTTCTGGGTGGGATTCTAATTATTTATCTCAGAAAAGATTCTGGCATCAGTTGCAATTCTATGCATCAGTTGCATCCTCGACAAACAAGATCAGTCCCATGATTCATTGCACCCAAAGTTTGTTTTTGGGAGGCAAGGTAGCAGGACCAGTCTTGCTAAAACTACAAATATGATCTTTGCGTTCTTGCTATTGAGAAACACCCCCACTGTCAGACTCTGGGGGAGAGACATATTTGTTGTGGTCCCTCTATTGTCTTGGTCATTGTCCTTTCACAAAAGTCACTTGGGCTGCAAGTAAAAATTACGTGAACCATGAAGGGGAAAAAAAAAATGTCTTTATAACTATAATTTGATCAGTGACATGTATACTTACACTATATAGTCTTCAGTCTGTCTTGATGCTATGAAAAGGATTTTCTTGTACTGCCGTTAGTCAGAAGTGACTGGCGGCCCGAACGGCGTCCTCTCCTGATCCGCTCCGTCCATGCAGGTGCGTGACGCATGCCGATTTCCACCCGAGTGGCACCTGCATCGCGGCTGCCTGCACAGACAGCAGCGTGAAGGTGTGGGACATCCGCACCAACAAGCTGCTGCAGCACTACCAAGGTGACAGCCGTGCTGTCCTGGGGTTACTGCGGGCTTTGGCTCTTCCCACAGCTGCCCTAAGGCAGGGGTGCCCAATTCGTTGATCGCAATCCACCAGTAGATTGCAAAGGTAGGGCAGGTAGATCACGCGACATTCAAAAAAATATTTTTAGATGTTGGCTATCATCTATCCTCCCTTTGGCAATCGGCACTAGCTGCTGCATAACACTTAGTTGTATTAGGTTATAGGAACAACTACTTGGATCCCTTCTCTTCTAGCGTATCGTAAAGATCACACAGGTCACCACGCAGAAAAGGCGAATGTATTGCGAGCGAATGCAGAACTCCTGCGAGCAAAGTGACCCAGCTAGCTTTCCCACTTCTGCTAAAAAAGGGATATGGTAGATCATTTTTACCTGGTCATTTTTAAAGTAGCTCGCAAGCCGAAAAATGTGGGCACCCCTGCCCTGAGGGAACTATAACAAAACATCACGAAGGCTGTTCTTTCAGTTAAAAGGGACATTTTCAGGTTTGCTTTCTGGATTGCCCTGATTTGCATCTTCTGGAGAAGTGGGTAAGGCCTCTCGCAGCTGCCATGTGATTGCGTAAGCTTTAAAGCAGGGAAACTACTGCGGAAACGAGGCCCCGTTACGTGACAGAGCATCATGCATAGCTGATTACAATTCAGCAAAGGGCGTCTCTGTGCAGCTCTTATCCCCCATGAAAAATAAGCCTGATTCAATCTGAAATTTAAAAAAAAAAAAAAAAAAAATCCATTTAGTGGGATTAGATGCTTGAGGGGTGCGACTTGCTTCCGAGGCCCAAGACATCCCAAGGAATCTTTATACTCGGTTATTCAGTTGCTGGAGAAACCGATAAATCTTTTTGTAAATTACGAAAACATCTTGTCAGTGTCCTGGACATGTTAACGCTTCAGTATTTAGGGTCAGACAGAAGGTGCTGGAGTCTCACACAAGTCAGGCAGGTACTTGTCAGTGTGAATGAAACCTCTTGCTGAGTCTTTTGCCAGCCAAATTCACTTCTGTCAGCCAGGAAAAGGTCTTTTTCCCTAAAGTTATATGAGTCATATTACTATTATTGGAGCGGCACTATGTCGAAAGGGGGTAACACTTTTGCCTCGCCTCCCAAGTTTGGTGTTTGAACCCCACCTCTGCTGTGTATGTATATATCTCTCTCCTGGTTCTGCCGTTGCCTTTTGCAGTCTCTGACATGCACTTATGCCAATCGGTGTCTCTGTACATAGTGTATATGTGTGGGCCCTGTGATGGACTGGCATCCCATGCGGGGTGTACCCCTGTGCCCTGGAGACTCCAGGCCCCCTGTTACCCTGACCAGGATAAGGGCTTGGAAGATGCACAGATTGCTGTTATTTTACATTTAGTTGCTTACCTAGAGCTTTTGCCCCAAGCCACCTCATGTGTGCTGCCCCTTTAAGGTCAGGTTCGCTTGCAGCGGTAATGCAGAATTGGCCCTGTTTGTCTTCCCCTGGCTTATTCTGTCAGCTCTCGCCAGAGCTCCCCACTTTGCTCACATTGTAGTATGGGCAGGCTGCCTACACTCACCATGGCGCTCCCAATCTCACCATTGATGTCTTAAGCCCACAGAGCGATGCCTGCTAGCTATGTGGGGTGGTGCAAGGTTGGCGCTGTTCACGTGAGCTATGAGAATTTGCCAGGCAGTTGTCCTGCAGACGACGGGTGTTTTTTTTGTTTTTTGACCACATGTCCTGTCCTTCAACCTTCCATAGTGCACAGCGCTGTGGTGAATGGGCTGTCCTTCCACCCGTCCGGGAACTACCTCATCACGGCCTCCAATGACTCCACGCTGAAGGTGCTGGACCTGCTGGAGGGACGGCTTCTGTACACGCTGCACGGGCATCAGGTACTGGCCCGAAGCACTGAGCCTGTCAGACCCGGGAGAATGTCCCAGAAGACTGATGCTGAGCTTTCACTCTGTCTGTGCTGAACCTGTCGCGTTACAGTGGTTATGAAAACATGATGGCAGTGAAAGTTCTTCTTTACTTTTCTTTCCAGCAAATAGGTTTCAAAATTAAAGCAGGAGTACCCTAGAGCAGTAAGAGCCGCAGACTGGGCTTAGCAGGGTTTGGAGCTGGATCTGCTCACCCCCTGGCTTCTTTACCATAATAGTTGACATATAAAGTGCTTTAGCCAGCCAGTTATAAATTGTTAGTGGTATTACACAACGTGTCCCTGTTTGCTCTCAGTTGCCGATCGCTTTCTCGTCCTTGTGTAACGATGACGCTGGTCGCTTTGAAGTGCACGCTTTTCTCATTAATTTCTCAGACAGAAGCATATTAGCTTTATTTACATTAGGCTCTCCTTTCTGCAGCCTTAAGTTCAGTCTCTGCGGTATATTTTTAATACCGCCCAGGAAGCTGCCTACACGCTCCCACTGAGTCACCGCACTGGGGAGAGCCCGCGCCACCTTCACACCGACGCACCGACTCCCGTCGCGTGCCAGCGTGTGGCCCATCCCGCGGTATCTGCAGGCGCGGGCCTGGGGAGCGGCCTGACTCGCTGGCCCGCGCGCGGCCCTTAAAGGGGAAAGTGCGGGGCGTCTCGCCCAGAGCCTGCGGGGAACTGCTGCAGCATCTGTCCGCTTAATTAATATATTTCCCTCGCGCCGCTTGTTTGACGCGTTTCAGTAAGCAGCCTGTGTAAATGACACCTGGATGAATCGCTGCTGGCCGATGGGGGGGGGGGGGTGTTTGGGTGGATTAGAAGGGAAAAGGGGGAACCAGGGCGGGATGGATGTGTGGA
>JAODKN010000127.1:6872147-6884754 GCA_026774425.1 Petrocephalus zakoni | reverse complement strand
CTGTCATAAGCCTTGTGTGCTATGGCCAGTGCTGCCATAAGCCTTGTGTGCTATGGCCAGTGCTGCCATAAGCCTTGTGTGCTATGGCCAGTGCTGAAATCCAGCCCCGCTACTCGATTTTGTTTGTCAAACTTGTTTTTTACTTCTCTGTTTTGTTGCTCAGCATACATGATTAATTTAGGCTCATCAAAATAAGCGTTTGCCGCTCTGATTCCCAGATTCCCACGGTGAGTAATCACATGGGACTGGCACCCGCCTGGGTGTCTGTCACCTGCAGCCGTGCCCGTCGTGCGCCTGCATGTGCCTGCCTTCTCTGGGCCCGGACACGCTGTTCGCTGATCTTTAGGCGCATGAAGTATTCAGGGGATGCTGTCCGGTGGGGCTGTTGTGGTGTGTGATATCAAGGTGTTTGGAGGCCACAGAATTGGCCTTAACAACCAGAACAGCATGAATATGTGGATTGGGGCGGCTGGGCCTTTGGCTTGGCTGAGGGGACTCCAGGTAAAGTCCCTGCCGTCGTGGTGTGACGCTCCCCTGCGGTCGCACTCAGGTGCGTCAGGCAGCTCGGTCAGTCCACCACAGACGTATCCGTCGATAGAGCGTCACAGAGGAACGTCGGCACCGGTGAACCCTGTAACTCCTGCCCGTGTATCCCCCTGGTGGAGCGCGGCTTCACCGTGGCTGCCTGTCGGGGGTGCCAGCTGGGAGCGCGGACGTGTCAGACAGTCTGGCGGGGGCCACCGGAGGCAGGGAGAGAACGGGAGTAAGTGAGAGGAGGCGTCGGTCACCGGGCAAGTGGAACAGACTGTCTGTCTCTCCCCGGGTGACTGCTGTCCACTTTGCAGTCACCTCTGCAGCAGAGGGGTTGGTATGGCCAGAGAGGGAGGGGCCGGCGGAGCCACACGTGCATGCATGTGTGTATGTCAGCACGCGGTGTGCGGAATGCAGACTGCGGGCTCACACCACCTCCCCTGCCAAGTTTACGTTCCTGGCTGTGATCACACGCACCCCCCCCCCCATCCCTGCCAGACACGCGGCGTCTCTTCCTTTGTGCACGGCTACCGTCTCGGTGACCGTGGCATTGTGTTCCCGCAGGTGGAGGGGGCTAACCCCCCCACTCCAGCCTCCGCCTGGAACATTCTGTCCTCAGCGTACCCGCAGCAGCCTGACATCCCGTTGTTTTGAAAACATGGCGTTCCAGGTGTTAAAATGGATGTCCTGTGTTTGCTTTATCAAAAAAAAAATGTTCACGGCTGCCAGTAAGCCCTCTCCCCCTAGAATCATAATTACATATAATCTTACCTCCCCCCCCTCCTTCTTGCAACTTTTTTTCTCCCCCTGAAATAAAAACGATTTCTCGCCTACTGACGTTTATGCTCTGCGTTCGAGGCCAAGCTGAGTTTCAGTCATAACAATTAGCAGCTACTCGGCCGCACCTTTGCCTGCTCGCTACGACCCGGCAAATTAAATTACGCCCGAGATGATATTGTTTCCTTTATTTAACTGATGATTATCTTTCCATGTCTTGCTAATAATGAATGGCTTAGATGACTGGCACAGCAGTAGTAATTGGTTTGTTGCTTGGCTACGGCAGGAAAAAATACAACACATTTAAAATGGATAAAAAAAAATACATTTCCGTTGACTTTTTTCAGAAAAGCACAATGATAATTAGTCTTTTTCAGTGTTTCTTTTCTTTTTCCATTTTGCTGCATTAAGAACTGCTTGTTTACATTTGGCCAACAGCACTGAAGTGTCCGACGGTCAAAGGTCATTTCTGACTGTAACATATCGTGTTGGTGCTGTGGGTTGTGAGGTGCAGGTAAAATGGTATGAACACGCTGGCTATGTCCGGTAGGTCCTTAGGTCCTATTCCATAGGTGGCACAATGACTAAGAAACTGGGTCTATGATGACGCAATGCATCTGTCATATTTATTGGAGACCAAAACTCTGTTTTGCTTCAACTGTTTAAATATTTAACCGTTTAAATGCACAAAGGCTGAGGTGAAAGGATTAAGTTTTTCTGTTAATTTTCACCTTGATAAAAAGAGAACTACACCTACATAGGTGTACTCATAAAGCTGAAGATCCCGTTGCAAAATCTCCTGAAAACTGAGTGTGTGTGAAATGCTGCAGACCTCCTGCTTTAACACACTCTTACTGCGCTGTATTTTCACAGGCACGTGGCTGGTGATGTAGGGAGTGTTTATACGGGCTATTTTCCATGCATCTGTTTTCGGTAACTGCTTTTCCAGTGAGGCCCCCAGTGGTGTGGTGCCTCTCGCTGGATGCATGTGTGACGCCTCCTTGTGTAGAGAGCTCCGAGGTAGGGGAGCTGCTCGCTCAATCTCTGCCCTCCGTCGACCATGGGTGTACCTGTAGGGCGACAAGGGGGAGGAGCCTGGCCTTGTGAGCAGCTGATTCGCCACCAGAGGGTGATGCTCGAACTCAACCCCACTGTTCGTTTAGTTTCTGACACCGTTTCTGTTGATTGTGTGCGCCAATGTTATTTTTTTTAACACTAGTTTGACAAAAGGGGAGTGAAGCATTTCTTACTGTTTAAACAGTATGCTTATTGAATGATTCGGGGTGTGTGGGGTAACCTGAGGGGGTGTGAGAGAGAGATTGGTAGTTTGGCCTGAGCTCTGATCATTTTATCTGGTCATGTTGATACCCAAGGGCTTGATGAATTTGTCGTAAGTGACTCGGTCTTGACGTGTTCCGTGGATTGTCCTCAGCTGGTTGCTATGGTGTCTCTTCTGCATCCCTGCTAACAAAGAGCTCCTGCTAGGCCCCGGCCCTCAAAGCTTGCCAATGACCCGGTTCGTTTTTTCATCACCAGTTGTCTCTCTCAGAATCTGTGCTTGGAGCCGGGTAGTGAGGGGTGGGGAAGTGGGGAGGAGAGGGGCCCACTCCTGAAGTTTCTGGGGTAGGCGATGGCCAGGGAAGGCCTTTCGGGGGCCATGATTCAGGCCGGGTGTCATGAGTTTGACGGGAAGCCTGTAGATCAGGCCAAGCGCTTTGCCATCGATTAGCTGGGTGAGTAATTACAATCTATATGTGCCTCGAGACCCTGAACAGGATAAGCGATGGGGTGGTTGATGGATGGATGGATGAATGGATTGGCGTATATATACTGTAAATCATGTGCGAGAGATCAGGGCCAGCAGTGTAACTGCACTAAAACTATAACATTTTCAGAGAGTTTGACAGCCACGCTGCATGTAAACCTAGGCAGGCCTTCACAGCGGTGACCCCGCATGCAGTCTGCCATCCAGCAGGGCGGCGTAACTCACTCCCGTCTGCAGCTCGCGCCTCCCAGACTAAGCCAGCGTGTGGCGCCTGTGCTTCCCTCAGCTCAGCCAGGGGCGCAGAGCCAAACTGCATCACAGCTTTGGCAGGGCGGCCGGGCTCCTTCCTGTCCCCTTTGATCCCCGCGTGGGACGTCGGAGCAGAGCCGGCTCTCGGGTCAGACAGCGGTGGCTCAGGGCTCTCCTCCTCCTCTGGTTCTGGCAGCGTGCAGACAGGCCAGCGCGGAATGGCAGGACCCTCCTGGAATGCTGTGTGGGTAGCGACCCGCCGCCGTCCTGGAGCCCGACCTCGGGAGCTCCCTGCTCGGGGGCTCCCTGCTCACGAACGACGGGCAGACGGCATCTCCGCGAAGGCTCCTCAGCCAGCTGCCGCCCAGGCCAATGTTTTTACTTAAACAGAATAAGTCTTAAAAGTAACCATAGCAACCAGGGGGAGGGGGGGCAGGGCGCCATCCCTGTCTTTGGTGGCATCTGCCAGGGTTTGCATTCCACCAGACGTGAACAACGGGGAGGCAGATGCTGGCATGTCGCTTTAGACCCTCTGCCTTTTCAGGACGAAGCGGTGCTTCTTGGTCAGATTGGTGCCTGTCGGACTGTCTAGCGGCCCCACCCCGGGGGTGCATCGCTGATCACCGTCATCGGGACAGGAGACGTCCGTGACTGTCCATCTGTTAGTGCCGTGTCCTCGCAATCCCTCCGCGGCGAAATTCCTCCAAAGCTGCTGTTTCATCACGCATTTGGATGAGCACATATGTAAACAACGTCCCAGTATGAGTGAGAGTGAATGTGACCAAATGGGAATAAGAACTAGGATCGACTTTGTTTCTAAGTAAATAATTGTGTGTTTGGAATTTCTATTTGCTTTTGCTTCCTACATCTCTTACGATATTCAGGATTCACTGTGTAGGAGTTGGTGGGAATGATCCGTCACAGAGTCTTATGGATTTGTTTTATTTTAGGGCCGCTCGCTTTCAGCTTTTGTTTATCAGATTACTCTGAATGCAGAGAGAATCTGACATCCTGTTTTTCTGGGTTAAAATGGGCCAAATTAAGATCCGGTGAATCGGTGGCACAAGAATTCATTTGTACCGATTTTCCCAATAAGTCTTAATATGGAGAGAATTGTGGTACATGGCTGTACTTTTACACGGTTCCCAGTATGAAAGAGGGAACAGTTTAGCCTAGAAATTGTCCTTTAACAGCGATAGTTATTAATGCAGTCTGCATCCCTTCATAACCTTGCAGCTTGCTTGCTGATGCCACGGTCACCCTGCTGTGGGGAGCTGGAATCTCACTTTCAGGCCTGTTTCCGTGGGCCTGGGATTTACAGCAGCTCCCCGTGGTGCCTGTTTGGAGCAGCTTGTTTAGGGTCGGTTTGTATCCCCTTCAGCCTTGCTTTGAATGCAGCATAAAGCTCCCTTTCTTTCTTATTGGACAGTCTTCCAGTTTTTTCCTTATCAGACAGTGTGCTCAAATTCGCCCTTCCACACACCCCTCAATAACACCCTTCTTCTTCCTATCTTCCCAGGGCCCTGCGACCTGTGTGTCTTTTTCTAGGACTGGTGACTACTTTGCCTCTGGCGGCTCAGATGAACAGGTGACTCCCTGTGTCCTATGTCTTGCTCATTCGAGTGTGAGTAGAGGATTATGGGTAAATGGCTATGCAGAAGAAAAAAAAACATAACTAAGACTGTTACGGAGGGCAGCTTCTTCCTATCCATGTTACTAGGTGCTGAATATTCTCACATTTTTCACTATTAAGGCTTTTGTTTTTGGTTTTTCTATCTGGGTTTTATTTGCGCTATTAAAATGTGCTGCCCTTTCAGAAACGACAGTTACAAGTTAAGAATTTAGTTCACAGGATTTAATTTCTCCTTTATTTATAGCGCAGTGTGTGAAACCTCCTAAAATAATTGCTAAAGAGATTTTCTCATCTTTTTAATTGTGAGAATGCGGCACTAAAGGCTTCCGTTTCTGATCTGAGAGTGGCGCCGGGCCTCTAGTTGCCGCTAGCACTCCGAGTTTGTCCCCTTAGCTCCTTAAGCGACCTAACTGCTTCGTCCCAGTGACCTCGTTCTCTGGTTGTGACCACAGGTCATGGTGTGGAAGACTAACTTTGACTCCATTGATTACGGTGAGGTGCTACGGGTCCAGGAGAGCGCTGCTGGAGTGGAGGGCACGGCATCGGCCTTGGAGTCCCGGCCTGGCCAGGTGAGCACCAAGCATGGTCATGCAGTCAGCCAAAGTGGTGTCCTGAATTACCCCAGGCGTTTGACTGTACATGTGGCTCAGTGGGTTAGGCCTCTGTGCCTGTGATCAGTAGGTCGCCAGTTTGAATCCCAGGCTCAGCAAAGTAGTACGTAATAGTGCAAAATACGTAGGATATGCAAAAATGAAACCATCCGACTGTACACATTCTCATACTTGTACAAACGTTTATGCCATGCAGGGTGTTACCCAACCTCGTGTCCTGTTCTGTTTTGGGATAGACTCCAGGATTCCCACGACCCTGACCAGGATAAGCATTAGAGAATGGACCGACGCTAGACTAAAGAATCTTATGTTGTCAAGGCCGGGAAATGTGTTAGAGGACATGACACTTATTATAATAATGTGTCTTGTGTTTGATCAAATAGAATTTCCCTTTTCCTTCCTCGCCCCTTTGATGGCAGATCAAAGAGCGGATTTTACGTGGGGCGCGCTGCCAGCCGCCACTCCTCGTGTGGGGCCCTCACCACCCTTTAGCTTTGCACGAATTGCCGGTCGCTTCGGCGCAGGGACCCGCTCTCCCTTGCTCTCACCCTGAACCACAGCACTCCACCTCAGAACCTCAGGGTGGGTAGGTCAGCTTTGCTTATGAGCTGACGGCTGCCCTACATACTCTGGGACGCTGGGTCTGTCCACTGCCATCTTCAGTACTGTCACCAGCTGCACTCCCTGTAAAGACGTCTGTAATCCTAGTGTGGAAACTTGTATGAGACCCTCAGTTATGTCTTCCCACACTTGCATAAGGAAGATGGTTTGGTTGAATATTGTTTCCTTTAATATATGTTGACTTGCATATAAGAAAACCCCATAATAAGAAATAAGTAAACTGTAAATTGTAGTTTGCACTGTTTCCTTGCACCTCCTGTATTGGAGGTTTGAATGTTGTTCCCTGCATGTGGTGTTTTCACTGTGTTATGTGAGTTGGCTTTGGGTACTTGGCTTTCTTCTGCAGTCCAGGGACATGCATTTTGGCTGTGTGTGTGTGTGTGTGTGTGTGTGTGTGTGTGTGTGTGTGTGTGTGTGTGTGCACCTTTGAGGGACTGACACACTATCCAGTGTGTCCCCGTGCTGTGTGATCTTTGCTTCAAGGAATGAGTTCATTGCTTCACTGTACTGGATAAGTGGATGGATGGATAAATTCATCATTGTCAGGTTGACTTGTATAGGGCCAAGTGGTGTTTGCTCTGTATTCGGGAGTGACGGATTGATCTGTGATCAATCATTCTCTCGTTTTCTTTCGCGGTGTGTAGACAATGGTCAGCAGTTTGAAGTTTAATGCACATTTTGGGGCCCTTTGCAGTGAACAAAGGTTTATTTAAAAAGGCCAGTGAGACGCTTAGAAAAAGACATTTAGCGACCGACCGAAAGGTACGTTTACCTGCTGGGAGGTGCAAAGCGCAGAAAGAGAGACTGGGGTATATCAGTAGCGAGTCCCGTAGATGTAATAAGGATCTAATGTATTTGGGCCCCAGCTATGGTTCTGTCTGGTCCCACTCCTGACATGTTTATGGCTGTCCAAAGTGTTTGTCTGCCTTTTTTTATTAAGTATCTAAAGCCAGTCATGGGTTATGGTAATTCTCATGCTAGCCTTAATGCCGGGGAAAAGGTCAGATATGTCGTAAAGCGCCCTTAATGTGCTCTTCCTGGTAAGGCTGGCCTCATTTCCCAATGGTGCGTCACACTCAATGAGCCCTGAAAGTTTTTTTTTTTCCTGATAGAATCAATTTAATACATTAGAATGATTAGTGCTCCATTAGAAATTGATGCATTATGTTATCGTTTCTGTTCAAATTTGTTTTGAATGATTGCCATATAATAGAAATTGCTTTTCATTACTCCTAAAATGTTTTTATCATATGCTGAAATGGTTCTCCGTCTCACCGGGAGACTCTGAGAGACTGGCGGACAATTATTTATGATTCTCTGTGGAGTGGCAGAGATTCAAAAACAGGGACTGTGAACACGCTGCGCCCATCTTGGTCAAAATGGCTGATTTGTCTTGTCTTTGTTGACTGAACACGAGGCTATCAAATATTAGGATTGAATGCTCCAGTGCCGTCGCCTGCATAATAAACTGATAGCTAAGCCCCCCGAGCTAATTTGCTGGGTGCTCTGCTCTTACAGTTGAGCTACACAGCCACGTGGCAGAGATGCTCATGGCTTTATTTTAGGATATCTGCATTTATGTAGCACTAGCAATAATACAAATCACTAGGAAAGAGTCCTTTTAAAGAAAAGCGTCAGTTTTGCTTAAAAATAACCCTGCCTTGTGTAGAGGTGGTAATGATGAAGTAAACAGGAGGTGACTGCATTTACGCTGCATCCCCCTGGCATCGCACTCTGTTAATAGGCTCTGCATCTTCTGTCTCGAAGAATTGAGCTCTTACTCAGAATGGGAAAAACAGGGAGCAGAACTTGGTGTTTCTTGCTGGAAGGGTGGCTTGCAGTGGCTGGCTTGTGAGGTGAGTACAACTGGCCTGATCGCTGGCGCGTGAGCCCGTGTGTAGCCAGTCCTGTGACAGCAGTTTTGTCATTGAAGGCATTGTTTAGATCATAATGTTTTTCATTGGGCCCAAACTACATTTGTAAAGACTGGTCTTTGACCATAGTGAGATATAATGATGATGTTAGTTATAGATAGTGTTTGGCAGACTCTAGGGCATCTTTTAAAAGATCTGTCCATGGGGCAGAGTGTCGTGAAATGCCGGAATGGATTTTCTGACTATGTACCATTTTAACATAATATCTGGCTTCCTGAGGCCGAGGCCCCTACCCTGCCAGTGGTGTTTCAAGTGCAGTACATCAGCGTGAAGTTGGAACATTGTTTATTTGCAGACTCTTCCCGCTTCTCAGCGTGAGCAGGAGTACAGCTGTGTTGGCAGGCAGCATTTCGGGGTTTCGGGACTTTTCGCTGCTGGAGCGCGTGGTGCCGTGGCGAGCGCTCCTCCAAGCGGGCTGCTTGCCAAGCCGTGCGTCTGTGGCCTCATTATGAGTCTCACTGTAGGTCCAGGATGTCCTCACCTCTGGAGTCTGGAGTCTCCGCGGTTGGGCCTCGGACGCCCCCTGCTGGGAAGGGTCTGTATGGCAGAGTTAGTGTGTCATATGTCACCGTAAACGGCGTGCCGGGGTCCAGGGCGCCCTCTGCTTTTAGAGTGGCAGTATTTTGCTGCTGGTGGTTTCCGTGGAGGGCTCTGGGAAAGAAGTGCTGTCTAGCAAAACTCACAGTAACCCATAGAGAGCTGTAGTTTGTTCTGGAGGTCGTCACCACTAGGGGGCATTGCAGAAGAGAGGCATGGAGGTGTGGGCTCCGTATTCTCCCGATCTCACTTTGTCCTGTCGAAACCCTGCTTTCCAGAGCCTGCTGCTTGTCAGGCTGCGTACGTCTCCCCCCAGTCCGTGGTGATGTCTGTAATTGATCCATTAACCACTTCAAAACCTTCATGGTTACTTCAAAATCCATGCCTGTCTGCATCCTTTGTTCTCCATTGAAACCCAGGGCTTCGCTTATGCTTTAATTTAAAAGCCATAAAAAAATATTTTCTAATGCTCAACCGAGTAAATAGATTTTCAGTTTCTGGCATCTTTCCGGGCTCGAGTGTCCAAAAACATCCCGAGTCTCGGGTGTTTAGGTGAGAGCACGGCTGGAGGGACGGCCCATTAGCGGCGCTTAAATATTAAAAACCCTCGTCAGATGTCATGTCGGCCAAAGGACAGCCCGTGGGGGGGGTTGCAGGGGGGCTGCTGGTGTTGGCTTTCAGCGGTACTCACATCAGCAAGGGCACCGCCAAGGTTTCACGTGGCCCCGCTGAGGCTGACCCTGGCCTGCCAGCGTCTCCCATTACACGGATCGATAGCGCGCTGTGTTTACGCCGCATCCGGCTCTGAGATGTGCTTTCTGCAGGCGTCTGTGGCGCAGTTAGCCTCCTTACTTCTGTGAATGGCTTCGCAGATACCGCTGCCAAGCCACTGTTGTGTAATATCTGGCTGTGGATATTTTATCCAAGCGTAATATCGGAATTAGAGTCTGGCTTGCAGTTGAGAATATTTTAGTGCAAGGAATGTTTTTGAAAAGCAAGCTATGAGTCTCTGTTACGGAACCGTTTGGGTGTCATGCTTTATTGCATGGACTGTTACATCTCACACTGATGAAACTGGATACCATTGGATTCCTGTAGCTGGTTCATGTCACCTCTGATTTATTGACTGACTTGATATGCGTCATACAGTATTATAGTTTATAAGCTGCACCTGATCATAAGCACAAGACCCTCCAAACAGCAAAGCGTGTGGCTGCAGCTGAACACGTAGGGCTACAGCATGCAGACGGGGTCAAGAGGTCCGCTTACCGTTTCACAGAGCGCTGGCACGGCTAAGACGCCTGATCTGAGTGACTCTTTGTGTCCGGCGTCGTGGCTCCAGCATCTCAGTAACATCGATTCCAAAGATGGTGCGATGCACAAAAAACATCCAGCCAATGGCATTTCTGGGCCTGAAAACACCTTGTTAATGAAAGAGGTGAGAGGAGGAAGGCCAGACTCCTGACGGCTAACAAGAGGAGCAGAAGTGCAAAAATAGCAGCTCAGGACAGCTGTGGTGTGCATAGGCTTCTGACTTGTCTACCCTTCCATTGGTTTTGATGGCAGAAGTGGGTCATATCTGGTACTAACTAGGTGTACCTAATACTCATTCAGTGTCATTTTAGCTTACTGTGTCTCTGTTCACTGTCTGGCAGATTCTGGAACATTAACCAGTGGCGGTGGGTAGGAAGTGACTTTTTGTGAAGGGCCCCACAAAAGACGAACCACCGCTGCTGTTAACTAGATGGCCCCACGGCTCTCGGGACCATGAGGAGGAGCTGTGCTCCTCTCCCCCCTGTGCAGGTAGCTGTGGAGGCTGACGGGGTGGCTGATGCAGAGCCTGTGGGGAGGTGCTCCCTCCTCCAAGCGCGTGGGTCGCTGATCAGAAGCTGCGGAGCTGGACAGGCTCCTGGCTTTCTGTGAGAAGCCGGGGCTCTGGGAATAGGAGGTGGCGGCTCTCGCCTCTTTTCGCTGGCTTTATGTGACGGGCCCTCGCTTGTCTTCATTCCTTTTCCAAACATGCCGGATTATCCGGCAATGTCCCCCCCGCATTTGGCCACATCCCAGCTTTCCCAGCATTCCTCTCCTTGAATATCCTCTGGCAGATATAGTTGATGCTTTTGCCTCAAGCCCGCCTGATACCAATAATTAGGGAGTTTAATTAGTTTTATCAGGGTTCCTGCCAGGGTGGATATGAAGTAGAACAAATGTATGACACCCCAGGCTCCGGGTTTGATCCTGAGATTAGCTGGTAGGCTGGCCGGGGCGATGCTGCGGAGCCATATGTATTCCTGCTTGAGCCCAGAGATAGGCATGGTGTGACGTCTGCATGAGCAACATGGCGGGCTGCTGCCACCGCATGAGCGACATGGCGGGCTGCTGCCACCGCATGAGCGACATGGCGGGCTGCTGCCACCGCATGAGCGACATGGCGGGCTGCGACATGGCAGAGTGCGAGCAGGACTGAATTTATTTAGGCACTGCTTATTTATTCCAGATATATCCATATCAGTGCTGCGCGGATATTCGCGACAACACCATCTGACGCTTAGCTTAGCCATTATAGAGAATATCTCGACATGTTTGTGACACTCAAGGCAGTTCTCTCAGTAAACTGGATTTTCTGGGCCAGTCTTGGCGAGGATCGCAGGGATTTTTACTAGCATGCAAAACTGCACTAGCTGGAGAGGTTCTGCATGCACTTTTGTTGATATTCTGTAAGGGAGAGACTTTCTTCTGTAATGGAGTGGGTTTCACCTGTAATGAAGTGGGAACATGATCCATTAATTCTCCAAAGTTGAGGTTCCTGGAAATGGTCCTCGGCTAAGACTCTGTGCCTGTGACCGAAACATCACTGGTTGAAATCCTGTGGCCAGCAGAGTGATTTCACTATTGGGCCCCTGAGCAAGACCCTTAACCCCAGTTGCACCAGGGACTAGCTGATCCTGCTTTAAAAGTGATAAAAGTGTCTGCCAAATAAATAAATGTACTGTAGATAGAAATGCTCCTGTGCCCTTCCAAAGAGCATTATTATCCTTTTATTTTGGTGTCTGTTGGTAATGCTTATTATTACTATTTGATTGTGTGTATTCAGTGTTCATAGCTGTGTGTGTGTGTATGTGTGTGTGTGTTTGCGCAGATCACATTTGGTTATGAAAATGTCCCCAAAGTGTGGTAAAACCTGAAATTTTCTTACTTTTGGTGACATTTTTTCAGGCCCCTATTTGGATAACTTGCAATCAAATGCAAATCAAAAAAGTAAAAATGCCCAAGTATTTGGGTTGGTTACTCTTACGGTTAAGGTTAGGGCTGGGTAGGGGTTAAGGCTGTCGTGACTGAGATTATGGTTTTTTCCATAGAAATTAATGGACTGTCCCCATTTAGATAAGTACGCAGATCTGTCTGTCTGTGTGAGTATGTTCAGCTTACAGCTTTGGTGACCTTCAGCCTGATTCTGTCATTCATGCATGTGTATGAAGGGCAGGCTGTGAGTGTGTGCTGTCGCAGGATGGTTTAGGTGTTACGCTCTCTCATGCTGGTGGCGCTGACCTTGCTGTTCACCAAAGGGCCTGGTTTTACCATCTCTTAGCCACAGCTTAGGGGTCTCCTGCAGGAGCAGCTGAAAAATGCGTCACGGATTCCAGGTGGAGGGGGTGAGCAACCCTTTGCCACCAACTCCGTCACACCCCCCACCTTCTCTTCTCCCACTCATGTCCTCACCCATGAGTGCACCTGTCCACTAGGCTGCCTTCCTGCCTCACAACACATGGGTGGAGAGGCTGGTTGGTACTACCTGGAATGAAACCATCTTACCAGAGTCACATGACACTGTCTGGATGAGCAGTCACATGACACGCACTCAAAGGTCTGGACGAGCCACATCCCATGATGCATGTTCAAAGGTCCGGTCGAGCAGTGTCACATGAGGAGTCCAGAAGTTTGGACAAGC
>JAODKN010000127.1:6813752-6828658 GCA_026774425.1 Petrocephalus zakoni | reverse complement strand
ATATATAAAAACCATCATTTTGTTCCATGACTTAGCAGAAGTTGCACAATGAGAATTGGGTGTGACTTGAACCATATACTGTAAACTCTGTAAGCTCACATGTTGTTGACTGATGAATCCTCCTAAATGACTCTGTGAGTGATTCACTCTGGACCTTGAAAATCCATTGTTTGTCTTTGACACGGTCAGTGAACGCAAGAGGTAATTAGATTGCAGCGTTACATAATGCAATGCCATTAATCACGATTGAGAAACATTTTGGGATCGGTAAGGCTGATCGCTCATTTTGTATCTGCTGTTACGGTAATCACTGGGGATTTCTGTTTTAATAGCACTATATTATTATATGCATCAGTGCACGAGAAAGCATTTTTAAAAGGAAATCCAGCAATTCTCACTCACAATGAGGTGTTGACAATTCGCCTTCAGGCCAAAACCCACCCAGCCCTTCAGGCCAAACTAGGGCGTGATTCTTTTGAATCTAAAGTCAAAAATAAGTCAACAATACGTTACAGTTGTTCTGTGACTTAACCTGTTCTCTATTATCCAATGACTATGCGGAAGAGTTTCTAGGTAATTTGGTTGTACCAGTACTCTGTGGTCTCTGCTGTAAAATCTCTTCTGGTCCCAACATACACAATGACTTGGGAACCTGACCTGGCTGTGTCTGACAGCATGTCCTGAGGCCAGTGAGCGGGGGAGGCCCACCTTTGGTGGTTTTTCAGTCCCGTGCAGGCAGCGTACCTTAGGGGCAGGGATGGGCCGGCTCACTATGCAGCATCCGCAGCCTGCAAAGCTGTCAGCGGAACTTGTGAATGACTTAGCGCCTGTGCGGCGCGGCCCTTAGGACTCATCCATGCAGAATCGACGGCCTGCGAGACTTGTGTGTTGTGTTGGTATTCCAGGCCCGCTCTGGCCAATGGCGGCAAACCGTTTTGTCTCTCGGCCAGATTCGGGCAGGAAGCGCTCGGTAACATCATCCTCGGGAGACACATTGAGTAGTTAAGTAGATATCATATGGCACTTCCTGTCTAGAAGCACCTCAGAAGCCAAGGAGTGAAACAGGAGAAGAGCGGCTGGCTCAGATGTCTTGCAGGAGCGGCATGCCTGAAATCTGACAACTACCGTGTGCGTGTGTGAGCCTGGGTTCACCCGGGGTTACATCTTAAGGAAAACCCATATAGCTTACCACTGCAGTGAAATGCCCCGTATCAGCTGACTTGCAGTGAGCTCTGTGTTGTTTCTGCGGCTTGATGTATTCACCCTGTCTCACATTTCCTCCCCGATCATCAAGATCTATATGGGTTTGATTTAACACACATAAACAGGGCAATACCCTCGGTGACCTAGTCTATTTTGGCTTCTTAAATTTTTGCAGTCAATGTGGTGGTTAATGTGTTACTTTCACTCATATATTGCCGAAACTTAAGTCATTTATTTATAGTAGAAACTATTTGGCATGCTTTAGGTTTAGATGGTTTTTCTGTAGTCTATTAAATCACTGTGGATGAGTGGGTTTAATGACTAGCCTGTATCATGAGCTGGTGCTGGATGTGTTTAGTACTATAGACTTATAGGTGATATACTTTAGTACGCTCTAAGACTGATGGCATGTCTTACATTTATCAAAGGTCCTAAGCCTGCTCCTTTTTTATATCTATAACAAAAAAAGTTTAGTTGCACAATACAAACTTTCAAAAAACTCCCCCACAGATCTGAATATTCAAATGAAATCAAATTAAACCAAATATCTCGCATTAATCTTTGAATATCACCAGCATTTGTGATCTATGCTTTAATAAAACCCCAGTCCCCTGTTCCCTGTCTGTGCTGTGATGACTTTCCCGGTTTTCTGTCCATCAACAGTTTATGAATTTTTGGATTAAATACATCAAATTTTTTTTAACATTCCTCTTCAAACTGGAAAACATGAAATGAACATAGTTATGTTGTAGTCACAATAAAATAACCTTATCTTTTATTGATTTTTTTTTGTTCTTTTTTCAGAAATTAGCTGCCAGCCAGATAACTTCTTAAGGTACTGACATCAACATTGCGATGTAATCTGTATTTCAGCTTACGCAGCTAAGTAACGGGTTTGGTCCTTAGCCGGCAGGTAATTTATCATTATTGCATAGGATACAATATTGCATTATTGTATAGGATCAAAATGCCAGCTGACTAATAGCTGTAGAGTGTAATAGTTTTGAATTGAAAGTAGCAGTTCTGACTGCCAGTGGAGCTGACAGGGAGTCCAGAAATCGCCGAGTGTTGCGGGTGTTTCGTCTTAGACACAGTCGTGTTAGATCAGAAACACTGAATGCGGGACTCACTGATGTTCCACTTCCTGCCCAGCATGGCATCTCTGCGAAGAACAGAGATATTCCAGCTAGCAGGGAACGTTCCCAGAACTTTAGCGTTATATGAAGGTCTTGGAAGTTGGCAGAGACTTGAACTGTAAATTTAATGGAACATTATTTGCACAGTTTAGATTTTAACAAAGGTTCTATCAGTGGCTGCACAACAACATCATTACCATAACATCCTTTTAACACAATCAATATTGGAAAATGC
This sequence comes from Petrocephalus zakoni, assembly GCA_026774425.1. Classification (NCBI taxonomy): domain Eukaryota; kingdom Metazoa; phylum Chordata; class Actinopteri; order Osteoglossiformes; family Mormyridae; genus Petrocephalus; species Petrocephalus zakoni. The sequence continues at coordinate 6,826,084 of JAODKN010000127.1, read as the reverse complement.
CAGCGTCTTCTGAAAAGACTATATACATAACAGTGCAAAGGCACCAGCCAGCCTAGAATCCATATTTTTGAGATGCGAAGCCACAGTGTTGCCCCCAGCTCTACCATGCCCTTTGATGCACTATTTTCTTAGTTGTAGTGGTAGTTGTAGTTTTAGTAGTAGGCTAACATTCTCGGAGCATCGGGAGAACTGGACACTTTGAATGTTTCATAGAAAAAAAATGACTGCAATATAGGACAAGTAACCGTATACCAGCATTTAATAAATCATATAAAGGATGCTGCATGCTTTTCAATGGATAAAGCAAGATGGTGAGGAAATAACAGCAGCAAGGGACATATCAGAGTAGCACGGGGGGTTTGTGTTGGAATAGATTAGTGTTTCCCGATCTGGTTCTCAGAAACCCACAGACAGTCCATGTTTTTGCTCCCACCCAGCTCCCTGGATTGGACTGTCTGGCAGGGAGCTGGGAGGGAGCAAAAACTTGGGCTGACTGGCAGGGTTCTCGGAGGGAGGAAAAACATGGGCCGACTGTGGGTCCCCGAGGATTGCTTTGGGAAACACAGGAATGGAAGAATAATGGGGTGTACATATAAGGTTTTCGGTAAGGTGACCATTTACTCTACCAGAGATCTACATAGATTTCCCGTAAATGGGAGCTCTGGGAAAGTGAAGAGGAAGACGTTCCCTGCACGTCAGTGTAGGAACATTTGAGGGTTCTGCACAGGGCACGAGGCAGGTGCAGCCTGAATTCGACTCGAGTCCATTGCACACACAACAGTATATTGTTGTACTGCAGGTGGACGCCTGACCAAGCCTGGGGATGAGCACAAACGGAGCTGGAGGTGACAACGGCTCACTATAGTGATGTGGGACTATAGCTATAATGCCGGCCTCTGCGCCATAAATGCATGTGCAAACAGCCATACTTAATAAATGTTTTTCATAGACAAATATTATATCTTCTCCTAAATGTTTATTTTCACATAATCCAGATCCCTTTAGAAACAACTTCAAAGTGTGCAGAATCTGCATAATGCTGGATTAATACTTGTTGTACTATCTGCGATATTGTATTTACCCTTGGCAGCGATCGCGGACAAAGTGTACCTCCTGTCCGCATGCAGCCGTTTTTCTGGGTGACGTCCGAGAGACCAGTAACCACAGACCCCCCTCTCACCCGGCGACGCGGCTGGAAACGCGGACGAACCCCAAGTCATCAGAAACGGCGCTTTGGCCGCCATCAATCGACCTCGACTAGGGCCCTTCCCCCAACGGGATCTCTTGATGAAAAACAGCTTAAAATATCTCTCCCAACAAAAACAGGGCAGATGCCACGGTGGGTGACTGTGGAACCCTCCAGAGACGGAGGCGACCTGCTCTATATAGAAATTGTGGGGGCAGCAACATTAGTGAGCCCATCGGTTCCAGGTTTTAAGGCAACCATAACATGGCCAATGTGTGTTTTCTTACAGCGCACGTCTATGGAGCAGCCCCCACCTCGCTGGGTAGCTTCATGTGGCACTGAATGGCACACAAGGAATGTAGAAATACTCGCTCTACAGCCCTGCAAGTCATTCAAGCGTTTCATGGGCTTTTTGCTAAATAGAAGCTGGACCTTCACCTACATTCAGTCAGAAGGTGATTATTGTCGTTCTTTATCTCATTTTGACAGCTGCTTTCTAGGTAGAATACACTTGATTTATTCTTTTGAACTTCTAGTTGTCATTCACGGGCAGTGCGGCGTTTGTCACAGAAGAATCGCGCATGCATCGAGGCAGCGTAAACCTTTACTGTTCTCTGAAAGCTTGCCATTGAGCTAATATGCTGAATTTAAAACGTCAGTAGATTCCGTGTACTATTTTTGGCCACATCCAGTTATCTGTCAGCCTTGGTGCCCAGGTCAACTAATAAATAAAACCGTCTTGTGCATCCATTCACAAGTTTTTGCCTCTTTGAGTTCATTCTCTTCAGAGTTCATCGCTAAAAAATTAAACTAATGGTTTTGATCTGCAGTTAACTGAATTTACAATTTTTTTTTGGTAGCAAGTATTTTGGGTCTCATAGGAAGTAGGAGAGGAAGTTGGGCTTTGAAGTCCACCAATGGCTGCGGTCGTGATGAGCTGCCAATCACAGCCGGCGACACTGAGCAAAGTGTCCAATGACTACTGGGTTAAGCCACTATCTTACAGTCGGAGCATAATAATTCCGCCTTCTGTGAGCATCAGGGTAATTTCTTCCATGAGTACTCATTGCTCAAGCCCAATTTTTCCCTCTCTTTTAATTATTCTCACTTCCCCAGCCATGCTGAATGCAGTTGTTCCTATGGTCAGGGCAACGGGAGCCCATGTCTGCCAAGGAGAAGGTGTCAGGTGTCGCATTGACTCACGGTCCCTGTGTCGCCCCGTTGTCTCTTCACACCACAAATTGACTGGTGCCATAGTTCTACAGAAGTATGGAAAAAAGGTGTGAATCTCCCGCTCGGAGTCGGTGACTCACCAGCGCCCCGGTGACCAACGAGGCCGCCAAGCTAAGGAGCACGGGCTGGCTTATCCCCGCCGTCTCCATCGTAACCTGGGCGATTTCTCACACAAGCCTGACAAGCTGAGCCGCACCGAAGGCTTGCTGCGTACTTTTATTTCAGCTTTCTGTTTTTCCTTCATCTCACTAAATATGAGATATTGGGAAACACGGTTTGTACATTTAAATTTCGGCGTCGCAGTACGGTTGCTGGGTCAGCGTGTAGTAGTGGGTTGTGTGCAGGTTTGTTTCTTAGTCCTCTGTCCTGTGCATCAGGGGTCAATAAAACAGCAAATAGTAGAGGAGGAACTGTAATTCTGACCTAAACTTCTGCTGCTGTACCTTGTGAACTTCACACCAAACAACTTCCCTGGGACCATATAAAGCATAGAGAGTTTTCCATGAAGTTTTGTGCGAAAGACAAGCAAAGTCCCCTCTCTAGGTTTTTTGTTAATGCGTACAGAAGGCCTAGTACCATAAAGACGTCCTCTATTTATCCTTTAACCGCATAATGTCACATGATTAGATATCACCCCTCCCTATAACAAACAATTCCGTGCCTGGTTTATATTATATTAATTTATTTTGATGTTTTTATCCTAAGTGACATACAGATGTGAAAGCACGATCAGCCAGTACCTGGAGTATGTGAGATCAAGACCTTATAGTCACAACGTTAAATCATTCTATCAGCCATGGAATTTGAATGAGTGACCTACCAATTACAGGCACAAGTCCTAACCCACAGAGGCACACACTGACCAGATGGTAAAAAAACACGGCATCCAATGGCGAGCAGCTCTGATTTGAGAGAACATCCCCCCGTTGTTCCTTCAAATTATAATTTTACCTGTAGGTGACTGAGGTGGACTGAACAAGAACAGAGAGAATTTTCCAGTCCAACATGGTGGTGGGGGTGGTTAGGGTTGGGGGTGGGGGGCAGCTCACTAATGCAGGCCAGTGGCTGTACACTAGGGCCAGCTGGTCAGCAGATAAGCTTCCATACATCCGGCGGCGAGTTAAAGAGTAATTGGGTGATTGCGAAATGCTGGCATGCTCGGGGCTAAAGTGTAACCGTTGCGTGGTGGGGGTGACCACCCTGCACAGGTACAGGTCGCGGCCAGGAAGCCCGGCCTCAGATAAGGTGGGGGGGTGGGGGGGAACTCGGATCTGTTCTAGAGCACGTAGGCACCCACGCTCAGCGGATATGGACCTGCCACTTGTCACATTTTATGGTCGGATCATAAACTCTTCGCTCAAGCCGAGCTGATTGCTTATATAATTGATATCCGTCTGTAAATATCACACTAGGAACTCCATTTTGACTCATTCAGGTTGCACGGTACATTAAGCAAAGATTTTTAAATATTAACCAGGCCCCAGTTCACCCCTCCCTATAACAAACAATTCCGTGTTAAAGCAGTCTGCGATAACACACTTGCCTGTAAAGCGGTGACCTCTGATATAGATTGTTATCAGCACCCACGCATTTTTTTTCCCCGCACTGGCACATTTTACTGTAACACGGTGCTAATTTACTACTCACTTTACTACTAATTTCCTACTTTGCTAAAGGTCAGTTCAGATTTATTTAAGTAATTTGTCAAAAGATCTGAAAAACAAACTACGTTTTATATATAAACATTACCGGACAGATTTGTGAAATAGATGTATCTGCTTGTACTTTTGCCACTGATATTTTAATTATATAATTAGCTAAATATCTTAGTGGTTGGTCATGGTGAAGACACGCTAGTCCAATGTAATGTAAAACAAAAGCCAAAAACCTGGTTTAGTGCCAAACCCAAGCTAACAGAAAGTTCTATATTTCCAGTGCACTTTTTTGCCGTTTGAAGGGTGGGTGTCATGGTAACAGCATATGGGGGGGGGACTGCGATAACATGAATGTGTCACAGGATCATCCTGGGGAATATCAGTCCCGTTTTTTACGAATCCCACACATGTCAGAGTTACAGAGCAGATTAGGCCAGGTGTAAGTGCAGAAAATGCGATGAGGAAGAGAAGGCGTTTGAACGTAAACACATGGCGCGATGTAACTATACACCTGTTTGTGATCCAGAGCAATCTCAGAGAGCATTGCTTTAGCTAAATAAAATTTTAAAACTCTCCAAAAATAATAAAGTCCTGCCAGTGGCGAGATATCAAAGCCGGAAGACTTGTTTTTAACTCCCCGTTACTCTTGATGCTTTTAGAGAAACAAATTTAACAAATCCGTGTTTTTTTCCTTAAGGTATTTCCTCTAGAGAATGGGCACGTAGGTGTTTCTGGAACAATCCAAACTGCAATTTCAGCTTAGTGGTGTGCTCAGCCAATGGCGTGATGTAACCCTCCGTTATTGTTTTTTGAAAGGCACGGCGGGGATCCTGTTCGCACTCAGGGTGGGGCCCTTCTGTTGCAACCCTGGGGCTGCATACTTAATCTCAACTGATCCTCGTTCACCTCGGTGAACACCTGTAATGGAACTGCCTCGTTTTAGCCACATTGCGTAAATAACACCAGCTGCCACGCACACCATACTGTTTACTTAATCAACATGGCAAGAAGGATCTTTCTTGAATACCCGATTGGCCAGGGGGATTTAGATTGATTCCAAATATCACTTGTGGTGCCCTGAGGTGCCCAGCCAACCGTCAATCTGATTTTGCTGGTTCTTGTCTGGCTCCGCTCCCTCATAGACCTCTCCATGTAAGCCCTGGTTGAGAGGGCACCGTGCCATATTGAACAACCAGCTTAATTCCCTGTGCTCCTCCTTCTGGGAGAGTGATGTGTCAGAAGGACATGGCAGAGGATGCTTTCCACGGGCAGCGTCCGCCCTTTTATTTCCTTGATTGGCTAATCCGTTAGGGGGCGATCAGCCAAACATTACGCATCATGGCACTCAAACATCCTTTTCATCTGTCATGAGCCTTACAGTCACATGACCCTTGCCAGAATGTTTAGCTGGATGATGATTGGATGTGAACAACTCAAATCGAACAAAATATCAAATCTTTCAGAAGATCCATACGTTTGAAGCAGTGTTTCTCATCCCAGTCCTCAGGGACCCCCAATCAGTCCACATTTTTGCTCCCTCTCAGTTTCCAACACACCGTCTTGATTGTTTGGTTTAGGTATGAGGGGAGCTGGGAGGGAGCAAAAATGTGGACTGCCTTAAAGTAGTTCAGTTTTGTCTTGGTATATAATACAACTATGTAAAATTGAAATACTTTGTATATAAAATATGTACAACAATAACTAAATGCTAATTGCGCTTAATGTCTTCCTGGCTAGCCTATCACAACAGGCTTTGACTTCACAGAAAGGGGTGGAGTTTGAAGTATGTGCTAAAAAATATCCTTAATTTGTCAATGCAACTTCTTTTAGTAATAATTAACAAATTGACATGACTGGGAGATTATGTGCATATATGTTTACACCAACCATGGCGACAAAGTACAATCAGACAGAAAGGACAAACCATGAGTCATTTCGTAAAATTTGCTTTTGTTCTGAGAGCTTCTCTCCCCTTTACTGTTAACGGAGGCAGGCTAATTATTTTTTATTTGACTAACAATGTAATGTTATTGACTCTCAGTGTGCTTCCTTGTTACCATAATTACAGATAAGTGTATTTGTCAAAGAGGCTGTGCTTGTTCTTGATGACCTGTGTGTCACATGTGAAAAAGCTGCTTGCTTATTGGATGGCGTGACATGGGCACTCAGGCCACAACACGTGGGTTTATTGTATTTTTGTGGGGGACATGTATATCTGAACCATTTTTTTTGAGAAAGCAGGGCCAAGCAGTCCCTGGAGTAATTGGGGGGTATGGTTCTTGCTTAGGGTCCCAACGGTGGAGTCATTCTGTCAACCCTGGAATTTTGAGCCGGTGACCTTCTTAGTAATGGCACAGTGTCCTAACACTCTGAGTCACACACAGGCAGATTTTTGCAGCACTTCCCTTTTCACTAACATGACCAATATGACACAAACGCAAAGGCAGAAATCAAGCAACCAAAACAAAGAATTACAGTACTTGCGGGACAAGAAAAGGTACCAGATGAACAAGGCTCTCGCATTAGCTCAGTAAACCAGCTTCCTGAAGGGTATCAGAACAGAACACGCTGACATGTGCAGATTTCAGAGAACAAAGGAGAGGAGGGACCAATCAGACAGGTGTAAATCTGGCCACAGGAGTGTGCTTCTCCTGATGGCCGATGGCAAGCCCACCAGCGGATGGCCACACCCACCTGTCCACACAGATACCTTTGGACTTGGCTTCCAGATCCAATCAAAGTCAGCATATAGATCACACTTGTCCATAGCGTGCGTGTCATTTATGTGAATGGGGTGGGGGGCAGAAATAAACAGTATCCGTCTCTGGTAGTTTAATGTCCTTTGTCCTCAAATATACCGTAGCTGAAATAATTGCAGTCCACTCTCCACTCCACAGTTAAAAAAAAAAAAACACTCTGTAGCCTAAGAAAAGTGTGTGAAAGTCAGCGCTGTTTGTCTTTCTGCACTGTTTCCTATTATTCTGACTTTGTTTCTTTCCTGTCGTCTTTTTGACACTCTTAGAACCTTTGATTGTGTCCTGGGGGAGTGTGATATGGAGGGACCTCGGCCTTGGGACTTTGGCCTCCACTGCCACCATGCACGCTGCCTGACCAGGCCGGCCGCCGCATGCTAGGCCGCCCTCCCGCCGCCGCACCGTGCCTGCCTACTCCTGCCTGCACCCTCCACCGTGCCTGCCAGGTGAGCTCGTGCGCCTCGCTCTGTATTCATTACCACGTGCCGGATTGGCTCCCCTGTGGGCTGAGAAGCCTATCTGACATATTCCAGCCATTTTAATCTCATTCTGTCTTCCATTTACTCTGCAATTTGAAGCAACCTCAGGTTCCGCTAATTAGCTCGCATTAGCCTCGATTGACCTCCGGGAAGGGCACAGACAGCACAGGGTCCCTGTTCTCCCGTCCGCGTCTCTGGGGGTAGATTAGTATCCATTTTTTCCCTGATTACATTAGCTGGACCCTTCTGGTTCCCTTTCCTTTTACAATATGTGGATCATGTGAGCAGGCCAGACCACCAGAAAAAGGAAGAGATCGAGTTTGTATGTAGCACTCGGCCCATCTGAGATAAATACACAATTCACGCAAAATAAATTATTCAAAATGGCACTTTAATGCTGATGGACTAATTCGGTAAGCCAGGCACTGCCTGAGCTCATGACAAGGCATGGGATCACTGGATGACTATAGTGTGTTTTCAGAAATGACATGGATACTTAATGGACTATTGACTGCCTTTCAACGTCCGTCTCGCAGGAGTATATATTCGGTTCGGTGGTAAGTAAAGATCCCTTTGTGCTCGAGAACCTGAGTCGGCGGAGATCCCCACTGCATTTCCATAGGCGTAGTGGCGGAATGTCTTACCCCATAACAGCACTATCTTAAAAGCAGCTGTAAGACCAAAGTCAAGTCAATGTGGTCAATCATTAATATTGCTGACACTGTCCATTCATTGAAAAAAAGACAAAGACATTTTGTGAAAAGCTAGCATGGTTAAGGCATTATGTCTGAGAGACTGTGTTCAGTTGTTATTATCATCAGTTTTATTATTATACTGCATTTTCCATCTGACGCATTCAATCTAAAGACGACTCATACTGTAAAATACAATATCAATAAATTATATATGTCATAGTTAGGTAAGTCTGTGCTTATCGACGTCCTGTCCAAGCAGAGCAAATAAACGTGGCACCATTGCATGTGCGCCGACCATGGCATGATCGGACTGGACTCGACGTATTTACAGCAAACATCGTGGAAATAATAGATGCACTTACAGAAATAATTGTGGCCCCTCCCCCATTTTGCTGCTCCTGTGCGCTAGCGGGTTAGCGTTAAAGCGATGGCCGTGCTTTTATGTCAGGTCAGTCATGAGATCAGCTACGGCGGCCCCGGTGTCGGGGCCTGGTACAGGGTGCAGACTGAGCAATAAGGTCACATGACGGCAGCACTATTTCTGAGCGTCTTTCCTCCCGCATTGATTGGTCCGCTGACCTTGGGCGCTAACTTAGCACCATGGACATATAGCCCATTCATTTCATAGAAACAGCTTCTCAGTCATCGTATATTTTATGTTACAGATGTTTTTCGGGTGGGGAGGCTTATAAAAAGGAAGGGTAAGCTGTCCCGTTCCATACGACCCTGTGCACTGCATGAATGAATTCTATGTTTTTTTTTCACGATTTCTTTCACGACCCCTTGTGAATTGAAGCAGAATCTATGAATGCAGTTCACAAGGAAGGGAGAAGCCCTACTCCCGGCGCGCCGTGGCCCCCCCCCCCACACTCCCCGTGGCAGATGGTGAGCTGTGGCAGTGTAAAAAAACACCCCACTGAATTCCAAATGAATCCCGTCTTCGCGGGGCGGAGATCGTTTCCTTGTGGTCGCACGTTTCGGCTGGCGTCTTGCGTCCGTTCTTGGCATGGCCTTTGCCCATCCCATCCTTACAGAGTGGCACACAGCACCCGGAAGTGGTTGGGGATTCGTTGTGGGGGGGCGACAGGGACAAAATCCTTTCCATACCAGCTTCCTCTGCCCGGAAGCCTGTTTTCATCGAGGTTTTTACCCACCTGTGGCCTGCTTTTTGGAAAGCTGTGCGCGCATCTGTTAAACATATCCTACTATTGCTCTGCTACTCTTTTCATTTCCTGTCAAGGAGGATTACAGCCCAGCTCCGGGAGTATTATCCCAGACCATCAGCATCGTTTCCTCTTCTCCATAATGGATGAACCAGGCCTGCTAATGCGGAATTAGAGTTAATTCTCCCACAGATCTGGGATTGCAGGAATGCAGAGGAGGATGCGCCGTGGGTGGGTTTTTTAAGGGAGGAGAGTCTTTGGGGTGAATGAAAATTAGTTGATGTTAAACACTATTTCTGAAAATCTTATTTGTGAATTAGCTGGTCTCTACTTTTTGGGAAACGCGTGACGTTTCCCGATTTAAATGGGTCTGTTTCTGTATCTAAAAAGGGAGACGCTTATTGTTTACTGGACAAACTCCCTCCATCTTGGACGTAAATATACTTTATAAAAAAAAAGACACAAGCACAGAAAAGGAAATGAGCTCTGTCTCTTTTCAACATCCACAGTCCCATAATGCACTGCGGTCATAATCTAATCTTCATTGTCATGTTAGACTGTGCTTTGAGGATTTCAGTACACATGGCTTAAAATTCAACCTGCTCCAAAAACCCTGTTGGTCTACTTTAACTTAATGAAGGATCACATAAGCATATATAAAAACACAAAATATTAAAAATATTTTGTTAAAAATATTTAAAAAGTGTCTAAATAACATGGAGTAAAAATCATTTCACGCTGCTGCAATCCTGTATCCTGGCTCTATACCATTTACAATGTGGCTGGATTTGCCATGTATTATTAATGTCACTAATTCATATTAGCACCATATTATTTTGGTGTTTACTGTACACGTTTCTATGTGGCTCCTGCCTCTCTCCCTGCTTAGATACATGCACTTTGGCCCACGTCAAGAGGAAGTAATTTAGCGGATTGTGATCCCGGCCTCATTCACCCACTCTTAACGTAGAGGTGAATAGTTAATTAAACAGATAAGCCAAGCAGCGTCTGGCCTGAGGCACGGAAACATGGAAACACTCACAGATGTTTGCATTTCTGTCTTTGTGGGGACTTCCTATTGACTTGTTTTAATGCAGTTAATGAGTCATAACTGTGCTACAACAAAGATCAGGCTCTGGTGAAAACTTCCGACTTATGTTTTAGTTTAAAAAAAAAAGAATATTCAAAAAATACTTCCTGTTGTGGTCTGGGTTCAGATTTGGTGTATTACTCAGGTTTGCTGTCTGTGGTGTAACAAAGAGATTTGTTTCAAGCATGTCCAAGCTATCCGTGCTAATTCTGCTGTGTACTGGGCCCAGAGCTGGCGGTGTTGATAAGCTGAAGGATTTTAGCATTTGATACTTTGCCTTGGAAAGTGAAAGACCTACAGAGCATTATTAAGTACCTGCATGTGGTCCATGCTGCGCACTTGTGACAATAAGATGTTTTCTATCAGAACATCAAGTCCAGAATTCCTCTATAAAGAGTGGGGTCCTTGGATGGTGTCCTACCTAGATACTTGAAGCTAGAACCCATAGCCAGCTGCTGGTCCTGTATCCTGAAAACTATGTTGGAGTGGTGGTGATGGTGGTGTGGAGAACCTCTAGATTGTGGGTACAGTCATCAGTTATCTTTGCTTATCTTCTCAATGATGACATGCATTCTTGTGATACTTCTTTTAGCTTGAATAGTTTTTGTTGAGGCTTCTGCAGGATTGACCCAAATGACATCTCATTGTACTTATACAGTGACAATGACGATATCTGGTATCTAAAGATGTTGTGGTTACGCTGGATCTTCTATCTTCTCAGTATCTGTGCATAGCATTGGCATCACACTAACGTGAAGAAGGGGAGGTTTCTACTCCTAAGCCTTGCCACAACCCCCCAACCAGGCTCTGGTCTACATGCTGAAGGTCCCTCATTTATGTACCCCAAAGTCACCCGATCATCATAGCTGTATGGAAATGTCTGCGGATATGGAACAACATTTCTGACCCATAGTAGGCCTCTGTTAATAGCTCCTAGGCCAACAAATGCAATAAATAATTATTCCACCTGTCATGTACGAAAGAACACATCAGCCGGTATTACTTTGGTATGACAAGCTTAGTTACTTTTGAGCAAGACCCTATCTGGAACCTTCTAGACATTCTAGCTCTTCTGGAGAAGAACCTCCTCTCAGTGAAGGCCTCTTCTGGGACACTGTCTTGTCAGGGAGTTTGTTGTTTCCAAGAATTTGAGAATAAGTCAAAGTTACTTATTGTCAGAGTGCTGTCTAAGAGTCAGCCAGGCCGTTCTGGATGTGAAATGAACCATGATAAATGTGAGAATGTGAACTCTTATATGCACGTATCAATAATCGCCTTTAGGAAAACTTGGCTTGATTTTGCACTGAGGCAGGCAGGCTTTACAGAGCTATCAGTGCTCATTCACTTTTATTATCTTGTTGATTGACAAAGGGCCTGAAGTAGGAGGAGCCTTCACATCTCAGTGGTCTGACTTGTGCAAATTGATTCTGGATGAAATGTTTCAGTTTATGTTGATGTTATTGGTGCGTAAAAGGAACTATATGAATGCTTGCTGAATGTCATTTAATGCTGGTTCAATCTTCTTTACTTTTAAAAGGTGACTACAAATAGTGATACTGATTGGAGGGTGGTATGGTGTTCTAGTGGTTAGCATACCATACACCTTTGGCTCCAGGGTTCATGTCTCCCCCTTGGCTCCATGTGTGTGACGTATGTTCTCCCCGTGGGGTTTCCTCCGGGTACTCTGGCTTCCACCCACAGTCCTAAACATGCTGAGGCTAATTGGAGTTATGAAATTGCCCGTAGGCTTGAGTGTGCCCTGTGACGGCTGGCCCCCCATCCTGAGTTGTTCCCTGTCTCATGCCCGTAGCTTTGCGGGATCTTCTGGACCACCACCCCCCCCCCCCACGACCCTGAACAGGATAAGCAGTTTCAAAAAATGTTAGGGGGTTAAGGCTGAAGTAATGGGATTTTACAGGTGCTGTGGGCCAGCGTGCCAAACTGAGACGCATCTCAGGCTCTTACAGGGAGGATTGTTTTCATGCATTTAAAAAACACAGGCATGTTTGGACCTGATTAAAAAAAGGAAACAGCTTAATGCTATTACTATCACTCCTCAAAACGGCTGTGATGGCCCT
>JAODKN010000127.1:6791297-6806861 GCA_026774425.1 Petrocephalus zakoni | reverse complement strand
TAGCTCCCCAATTGCTCCTCTCTCTGCTTTTAATTGTACAACGCTTTGGATAAAAGTGTCTGCCGACTGATAAAAAATGGATAAATAGAAATAGCATCTTTTTTATTTTTCTGTCATTCCATATCAGGGGCTACACTACGTATGGGCTACACTGACATTATATGAGTAATTTTATGAGTCACTTAAGTTATTTACGGCCTTGAAAAAGCATATCTGTGTCTGGTGTACCTGCCGATAATTAATTAAAGTGAGTAATTCATGCTACTACTGTCCTCCAAACCGACTCCGCGGAGGGAGCTGAGCAGGAAGCCTCGCCGCTCGCTAATTGCTCCTGGTCGGAGCTGACGAGGCTCTGTGTTCGGATAATGATGCCGTCTCTCTGCGGCTTTCAGCCTGGCCCAGCCTTACCCAGCCTTACCCAGACTTACCCTTATCCTGTTCAGCCTGGCCCAGTTAACACACACGACCTGGAGCCTGCCTATCTTTTAGCGGCGTCTTCTTGTAACAGCAGTATGGTAGCACTCCTGCTCCTTCATCCTAAGACAGCAACTTGTACCATGAATCCCCTGAACCAACACAGCCCACCATTATAGATACAGCAGCTCAGAGTGGAGCACTGTGATCTCGCGCCCGCAAGGTTGTGGGGTCCAATCCCCTCACATGTTCCAGGCGCTTCTTATTCAGATGAATTAGTAGCTGTTCTTTCCTTACTGTGGGGGCCCAAATATTAGTTTATGGGGCCGTACCCCCTGTTTCACCCTAAGGTTTCTGGGATTGGTTCTGGGTCACCATTAAGCAAAACTGGACTTTCGTTTGCTGAAGATTGATGCCTGCAGATGCCATGTTGTATTTCGTGTTTTGAGTTTTGCGAATATCTTACCAGCCAGGATGATGCTGTAATTAAAACCTCCACAGCGTTCATTAAGGTATCATCTTAGCACATATTTTTCTACATCGATCTACATATTTCAGTGCAGTTTGTAGGTAGGGCGCTGGGCCTGACATTAGCTGGTCGATGGTTCCAGTCCCAGCAGGGTGGTTTCATGGTTGGGCCCCTGAGCGAGGTCCTTAACCCCCAGTTGCTTCAGGGCCTATCTGACCCAGCTTTCTCAAACATTTACTCTGGATATACATCTGTGCTAAATAAATAAAATATAATTCTATCTTGTCATTTGTCATTCTGGGAAATGGCATCATAAAAACGCGAGGTGCTTTGATTATACAAGCTGTCCTGTCTGATGCGAGCTGCTGATGTGCAGTGGGCTTCCCTCGCTCATGCCCACCACCAGCCCATCCTACCCCCCCATGCCTTTCCTCCTTGAGCAGAAGCAGAGGAGGGCTCCAGTTCTTGGTGATGGAATCTCGGAAGGTGATGCGGTTCATTAGCCGACAGTGGCGTAATCTATCCATCACCTTTCGCAATCCTCTTCCCCAGTGTGTTTTTAACATCATTTCACTTTCAGATACAGTATATTACAAGTGTTCGGTGTCATAAAAATTCTCTATATATTTCACATGAAGACTGGATTTTTTTTGTTTTATTAATTAGCGAGCGATAGCTAAACGTAGCCGAGGAAGCGTCAGTGTCCGCTCAGTTAGACGGGCCTTGCATTTGCAATTCTGCCACTTGAGATGTGAAGAGGAGGGGGGAGAAAACCAACAATGCGATGGTGCCATGTGTGCTGACCTATTTTCGCTGGGAGTGACGACGGCGCGCTGTATCAAAGGAGCCCCGCGATATAAACGGTAGGAATTCCACGCCCCCTGCCAGCAGTGCGATGCGGGGCCTGTCAAACGTGTGTGAGGACAGCTGCTTGGGACAGCATATGTACGGCAAACATGCACACACCCAATCTTCTGTATCTGACACCCTCACATCAGCCCGGTGAAATCACGTTGGGCATATGGCTCAACGTACATGACCACCAAAAAACAGGAGATATGTAAAATGACGTTAATTAGATCTGACCTGTGTAGCTAATTCCAAGAGTTACATCTGACACTGAAAATGAAAGGGCGTCCATATTCCAACCCGATGAGTATTTAATTAATTAAAAATGTATTGCAGAACTTGGAACAGACTGTGGTCCTGAGATCAGTAGCTGTCAGGCTATTTTAGGGGGAACATGCATGTGTGTGAGAGCGGGAGGGGGGGAAAGGGCACAGCATCCTGCCCCCAGCCTGTCACCACCCCCCCCCCCCCCCCCGTCTACTGCCCCGATGGCTCACCTCAATTAGTCATCGGCAGCTCCTGTCTGTCTTAAACCCAGCCAGCTGGGCCGATTGTCTGTACAGGGAGTGTCTGAACGCGTAGAGGCAAGTCATCAGCAAAACGCTCACTGGCCAGCCGGGTGAATCGAATCAACACCAAACAAAGGCGCATTTGTAGCAAAGAGACACCACCTAGCTCGGCCGAGCCTAGCCCTGGTCCTGGGCAACCTCACTAGATGCTGCGTTCCTATTCTAACAATTCAATTGTGTAAGATTGTAGCTTATTATTAAGTACTGAATTAGGGTGTCACACCCATGGCTGCTTAGTGGAGGCCCTTGAAGAAGCCTAGGTGTGTTTGTGCCAATTAAGTAGGTTTTCAGATACAACAAATTAATAACAATGACAATAATAATACATTTTATTTATGGCATCTTTCAGGACACTCAAGGTCAGCTTACATTAATTAAACAGCAAGTTTAATCTTAAGACACAAGAAACAAGAAACACCATATGCGAGGTAAAGTATATGAGTATCAATAAAATAACAATTCATGACAGAGATAAAGCTAATTTAAAGATGAGTTTCAAAGGTGTTATTTAAATCGAGTGATTGAAGCCAGATGTCAGATGTACAAGGGAGGGCTTTCTGATGTCTGCGTACCGAGCAGCTAAAGGCCCAGTCGCCCATGGTGTTAAGTCTAAAAGAACAATGTAAATAATTCATTAATATTAATCTATTCAGTGCCCAGCGATGCATGGCCATCCCATACCACAAGCCCTGTGCTTACTGGAATAGTGGTCTGGAAGATGGATGGACACGTGGTTGGATGGATCATATTATTCACTAATATAAATAATTATTTTTACTATGAACACTCAAAGCAAACAAAAGCATGTTGGCTAATAAAGTAGAAAGTTCCTCAGGCAATCTGAAGGAAATGTGGAGATGTAGACAGTCCCTTTGTGTCTGACAGCATGGAAAACAACTCTAGAAATGCTTGGCCCAGTTGACAAGAGGTTTCCCAGCATATAAATAGGGCCACCAGTTAGAGAAGAGGCGCTGGAATGAAACTTCAGGTACAGTACAAAAAAAAAAAAAAGAGCTGGAAATTTGGGGTAAAAACAAAGCAAACAAACAAAGAACACTGGTCATTAGCTGCTTGTCTGGGCAAGAAGAGGTATAAAGAGAAAACCGGACCGGGCCTCAGTCTGCCCTCATGGCCCTGATTGTCAGGAGTCTATTTGCGGACCTGTTACTCAGACAGCTATCCTTGGACATGTCTCCTTCTGCCCTCTCTCATCCCCGGCATCTCCGCTGGCTTCCCGTCGCCACAGCGACCCCGTCATCGCCTTCCACTTCCCTCGGCCCAGCAGAAACCGCCACAGCTGGCTTTGGGCCAGCTTCGCCTCTTACTTCAGTCTGAGCTGTCACGAATCACATCTACGGTTTCCTTACATCTTCCCATCCGTCGCACGAAACGAGAACTTTTTCCCGCAAAGTTTATTTCATAGTATTTCCCCTTTTAGCCGATGCAGAAGGAACAATATATGTCTGAAATTCATCAATTAAATCAACAACAGAAGTGCTTAGAATTGTCAAGAGCAGAAGCTTGTTAACAGCTTATTCAGTATTTCATAATTATTCATTTAATCCCTTTGGCTGAAACATACAGTCGCATTAGCCAGCTGAAAGCACAGATTATTCATTGGTTTGTCAGAGCATTTTAGCTAAATGTTAAAGGTTCAATTCAGAGCATAAAGCTAAGTGAAGCCTAGACATGTTTCGGGAGACAGATTTTTTGTTGTATATTTGTACCAGTCTGTGTACTATTGGAACTTGTCATAGCTTTCATGTCAAAATTTTACAAGTTTGACAAGAAAACTGAGTATTCCAAAAGTTTTCTTTGCCACAGGAAAATCCAGAAACCCAAAACATAACTATTAACAAAAGCAATAGGCGGGGAAACTGTGACATCATTGACAAATTTGTCGTTGAATAATTGTACGAAATTGTATCGAATTTGTGGGTAAGAGAAGACAGAATGGCAAAATGCAGGGTTACCCATAATCCTTTGGCAATGGAACTAAAAGTAAAACCTGCCAGTACATAACTTTGAGGTATAAAAATCAGTCTGGTGTAACACCCAAAACCGTAAGCTCAAAACACTCAAGAGAGTGAGATTAATCATTTTCGTCTACTGATTCATGTGGCATCATGGAAAGAAATATGTTAGTAATAAAAAACATGAATCCCAGAAGGTAATAAGAAAACAATCTGCTTGGCACAGCCCACCTGAAATATTCCTGTTACTATACATTTTGTTGCACAAACAAAAGGAAAATTCATGAAAATTACACTTTCCCAAACTCTGTTTTCATTTTTATCGCTAAATTACTGGTGTCCTTAAAACTTTAAATAACTCCTGTGGCCTTTAAAATTATTTTTTTACGCATGAAAAAAAAACAACCATTTAGTTCAGCACCAAAACATGATGACGGCCTTCTCTCCTTGTGGCACAGAAGCTCAGCCCAGAAGCAAAAGTTCAGCCCTGCTCTCCAGAACTATTTATCGGCCTCGCCTGCTGCACATTTCGGGAAACTGCCAGATACTGTAATTAAAAATGGAAAAAGAAAAGGTAAAAAAAAACATCTGTCCAGTCAAGATGGAGTACAGGCCGGGGCCTGGCCCTACCTGATTGCTAATGCTGTGCAGCAGACTGATAACCTTTGCTGACTTACCACTGCAGAAATGCACCCAGCATCAAATGGGTATCTGACATCCCTTACGTAAATTTCACAATAATTGCTAATGAATTCATTAAATCCATTTCCTGCGATTCTGACTAACAGGGATTAGCAGTTTAAAGATAGATGAATGGATCAATAGAATTTCACATTAGCTGTCGTTACTGTTCACAAAGATGCAATTTTATGAGAACTCTAGAAAGGTAACATAAAGTATTCCATCCATCTATCCACCTGTACCCCAACCATATACCCAGTACGGGGTCCCAGGAGCCTAGCGTAGGCCAGGGACATCGTAGACAGGGATGCCAGTGCGTAACATATCATAAAGCATAATTCTGTGGAATTCTGGGTTAATACAGAATTAACCATGAACAGTCGAAAAGAAAATGTGAGAAGTAAGCATCATTAAGAATTTCCCATTCCTAGTTCCCCTTTAAGCAGCAACAGCATCGCATTTGGCAACAGAAGTTCCTCTTTTGCCGGTGGGCACAAGGGAGATGGTGATATGCCATCAGTGTGATTGTAGGTATTTTTATCTCTGGCTTTTTCACAGCTACATGGATGCTGCCTGGCGTGATGAGAATGATGTCGTATTGAATTTTATTGATAGCTATGTTAGGCATATAAACGCACACGGATGTGCGAACCATGTGTGGAAAACATCTCCAAGATGAGTGATTGGATTCTGCCCTACCTACCTACCACCAGGAATATAATCATTTCAAGACGCCAGGCTGATCTTCTGTGGCTTACAGCGTGCAATTACTTTTGAAGGGGGTAAGACTTCAGAACAGGCGTGTGCGTGCAAGAGGGCTGTGAGGAGATGAAATTAATTATCAGTTCCAGGATGAGCTTGTGTCAGGCGCAGGAGCGTGAGAAATCGGCACCTCTGGGAGACACGCAGGTTCATGGCGACGCAGAGAGAGGCCTGTATGTGGTACTTTCCGGAAAAGTCGAGCGAGATCAAAAATGGTGAGCTCCTCGATCGCCTTTAGAGGCGCTCTCCGCAGGGCACAGAAGAGCCGAAGGGATGGACACCTTCCCACTACGTGGTGCTCTGGGCCTATCAGTAGCCAATGGACCGTCTCACTGTCCTTTGGGTAACCTCCAATACCCCCCGCGCCCCCCCCACCTGCCACTGGTGACCACAACTGTGTGTAAATTAAAACTGGAAGCTTCTGCAAATGCTAAAGGCCATTACAGCAGATACTGTGGAAGTAGCCAGCAAGTGAAAACTCTAATATGATGGCTTTAGAACAATCGCTGAAGTCTTTGTACCCGCATACCAAATTTCATTATGGGAAAAAAAAGACTTAGATTAAGATTTTACACTTACATAATAATCACTGAACTGTGCACTACTGACCCCATACAGCCACTGTAGAAAAGGTAAACATGTTAAACATGTACGCATAAACACTTTTTAAATACAATAGTAAAAATAATATATTAGTGTTTCAGTGTTTGAATTTTTGGCAACTTTGGGAAGATAAGTGGCGTATTGTGATATTAAACCCCAAGGTACCATTGGGAGTCTCCACAGAATGTATTAACCTATGAAAGAACTAACTGAGCAGTAAGAATATCTGAAAAACAGTTGTCCATTGAGCTGCCTACAATCACTGTGGGCAGCGTGTAGCTCTGGAATCGGATGGTTGCTGATTCAAATCCCAGGGTTGACAGGGTAATGTTGCCATTGGGTCCCTGAACAAGGCCCTTAACCCTAATTAGTCCATTGTCTCTCTGACCCGGCTTTCTCAATTGTGCCTCGCTTTGGATAGACATATCTGCCAAATACCGAATGTGAAAATGTTGTAATCAACCCGCCAAATAGGCCTCTTCCTTTCTGAAGTGTGCTTAAGTCTTGAGTAGGGCCTCTTGATGCCGCATTTCTACGGCAGACGAGAAAAGATGCATGAGAGGAAGAGGATGGTTTGCAGGTCGACCATCAAGGCAGGTTAGGGCCCTGCGTCTCCGGAATTTGAGGGGGGCGGGGGGGCTTGAGTGGTGTGCAAAGACAGCAGGGAACACATTTGACAGCAGACAGCAATGCAGTCCTAACGAGACTATAAACAGCAATATTGTGTTTGCCAAAAAAAAAACATATTAAAGAACTATGATAATCATTTAATTTGGATGGGCTTAGCCATCTGTAAAATCCAATTTGAATTTAGAGTCAATTTTGCCCTTGAATTTACATATAAAAAACATAGCAGAACCTGTGCCTTACTACCTTAGTGATCAGGCAATGCACCACGTTCCAGATGCACTACAAGCGCGAGTCCAACAAATCGATACAAGTGACCTTCTCCTGGAAAATGCCAAAGGGAAAGAGGATCCAGCGATGGTGACGTGGTGACGTCGCCGTTACTAATACTGAGCGTGATAAAGAAAGGATATGATCTGGTGTCTGGAGAAACACGACATCTGCCAGGTCAGGATGAGGAAGGCGGGGGTTTTGTTGGGTTAATTACGGATTCTTAGTCATGGTTACTCAAAGGACTGCTGCGCTCAGCAAAAAAAGGAAAAAGGAAAAAAAAAAAAAACGTGGCCCACTGAGAACTTGCTTCTTCCTCCTGTCTGCCAGACCTTTTTAGTTTTAGTCACGTGACTTCCCTTCCCTGAAGATGATCTCCCTGATGGATCATGGCCGTGAGTGTGGAAATGTTTCATCGGAGACAAAAGAGAGGCGAGTTTGGATTCCGGCTCGTCCCTCCTAGTGAGCACAAAGGGGATGGTGACCTGGCCTGACCTCTGTCCCTATAAGTCTAAGGTGACGCGTGCCATAGCTACCTTTGCAGTCCATTCAAATTGTTCCCAGTCTGTTTCATCGGAGCATTGTGGCTGTTTCCGTGATTTATTTTTCCCATTCATCAAGAATTCATCTTACATTCATTTTTATCTCTTCTTTTTAGATGTTGTGTATCCTAAACTGACCTTATGATGTTTGCAGATTAATAATTATGACATCATAATGGGTCGATTACGCCGGCCTCTTTATTCGAAGGTCTGTGTGTTTGGCGTGGTAAGTAAGGGTTCAGAATACAGGGAATGAAAGCAAGGATTTTATACACCTGATTGTGCAAGAGCTGGATCCAGCCGGTGGTACCGACTCAGCCAGTGTGCTGAGCCTGTCCTGATTCATTTTGTGTTGATTTATTTTGGAAGCCTCTAAAATCAAGTCCCACAGCCGCCCAAATATATACAACCCCTATAGTGTAAGTCAAATTCTACGCAACTTGGATTCAACCCCACCCATACCATGAGAAAAGTCTACTAGTAATACTTACTGAAGAACATATAAATGAAATTATAAAGTGTGATTTCACTTACAGGAGTGTGTCACTGTTTTGTGACAGCGCTTCCTTACACC
The DNA here is from genome assembly GCA_026774425.1 of Petrocephalus zakoni. NCBI lineage: Eukaryota > Metazoa > Chordata > Actinopteri > Osteoglossiformes > Mormyridae > Petrocephalus > Petrocephalus zakoni. Next base: position 6,798,528 of record JAODKN010000127.1, on the reverse strand, counting down.
CTCTGTATTTCAGATTTTTTTTTTGCGTAAGTCTGGATTTACTTAAGTTGATGTTGCGTAAGCTGAGAGCTGCCGGTAGTCCAGGCGGAGATGGGCCAGTTCCCCCAGCTCCTCGTCTTCTCTGCACTCAGACTCCTTACGAACTCCGATCGTTGGTACCAAATGGGATTTATATAAAGGAATAAAGCTATCATGCATTTCCATGGGTGCATCCTAAGCCAGAAATGAATGTTTTCAAGTTAAAATAATGTGCTCAAATCAAAAGTCACACGTGAAAACTTGCCTCGTTCCCCCTTCGTCAGTATATGTAACTCTGATACTGAATAACAAACAGTAAACGGCCTGTTTCCTGTTTCTCTGTAGTGTCAATAAAAATCATCAGCAAATTGTTGCTGTCACACCCCCAGGGCGGGATCCGGTGGGTGCGCCGGCCGGTTCAGCCATAATCAGCGGCACTATAAAGGGGAGCCGGAGCCGCTCTCCCCTTGCGAAGTATCGCCATGTTCCCATGTCATACCGAGCGTACGATTGTCCGTCGTTTCTCCCCGATTCCTCGCCGCTTCTGTCTCCCTCGTGTTGTTGCCTAACCGCTGCTCCCTCTCTCCATCAGACCTCTCCTCGCTCCTGATCCCCGCCGGTTCCCCTTCCTGCCTACCCCCGGACTCCTCGTCTCCCCTTCCTCCCGTCTTGTCGTCCTGTGCCTGTGTGTAGGACAGACCTCCCCGGCTAACGACCTTTCGCTCCATCCCGACTATCCAACTAAGACCGCCCCGCAAAAACACTTCGATCTGTAGATCCAATAAAAATGGTTTGCTCTCGCGTTTCCGGGTTCGCTCTCCTCTGTCCGGCGGCAGCTAACAGTCGCTGTCATTACTATTATCGTTATTGTTGTTATTATTAGCTTTTCATCATTGTTACAGATATGAATCTCTTCTGTAATGGCCCTGATATTATTCTTCATTCTGTGTACAGGTTTCATCTTATCGGGACTTTCCACAGTGGGTGGGGGGTAAGGCTTGTTTTAATGCATCCTGGGGCCTTTAAGGATAATCTGCCTCTCTGAAATATGCCACACAGCCTGTGATAAATAGGGGGGAGGGGGGTGTTTTTCCCACCAAACGGCCCGACTCCCACCTCAGCTCCTGATGTGTCACCACCAAACTTGCCGCCCCCCCCGAGCAAGCTGAGATGCAGGGATGTCTAAATGGATCCCACATGTAAGCCGCAACGCCTCTCAGCCTCTCACTGGGGGCTCTGCCTTCATGAGCCGCCCTCCTGAATGGTTTTTCCGTACCGTGTGCTAACCGGGGGTCAGTGGGCGGATAATGGATCTCCTGTGAAGTTCTGCCTGTCTGGCTGACCGGGCCTCTGCTGATTTGTGTCTGTCTGCTCCCGGATTGTTGCAGATATAACTTAAAACGCTTCCTATGCTTGGTTCTCGGGCAAAACGGCATTTTTTTTGGGACTCAAAATTTTCCTGAAATCCGCGGCATTTCACATTGTTTCATGCTGACTCTTGCTTTTTACAGTCGGGATACTTCCTATGGACACCTCTTTTTATAGTCCGTCCCCTGTGTTCTCAAAATTTGGTCACCCTAGCTATGTACATGTGCTGGCCCCTTGAGTATAATTCCCAAGACTGGGACAAAATTACTTCTACCAGGCCCCCATGACGTGCAATCCATCCCATTTGCCTCCCCCCCCCGCCCCCCACACGCTGTCCCTGTAAGATAGTAGGCCTGTATATGTGCCACATAAATTATTTAAGGCCACACTTTATAACTATTGATCTTCAGCTAATAATCTTTTTCAGCTTTAGCTTTTAGCTCACTGTCAATGGTTGTATAAATATCAAAGCATAACCATGACCTATGCCTGACTCTTTCATAAATAATGTTTCCATCCCCTGTGTACCATTCAGCTTTTTCCCTCCATGTCCTGTTCACAGCCTGGTATTCTCCCAGCAGGAGCCCGGCAGCTGGCTGTGAATGTCTGTAACACTTTTGCCATGGATGACTGGCTTGAGAATCAGCCGTAAATTTACGAGTTCTTCGGGAATTAGGAGCAGAGCGGTCTCCCTCTCATCGCATGGCTGGAGGTGGGTCTCTTCACGCTGAGCGGAATGCCAGTGAGACGCCGACGGCCTCTTTTGCAAAAAAGACACAACAAGTGGGCTGTTGACTAGTGACGTACACGGGGTTGGCTGATAGTGGGCGCTCTGCTTGTTTCTTCCGACATGCCCTATGAGATTAGGGTGCGTGTCGGCTTTACGATAAGGCTGTCGGATTGACGCAGGACGAATCCTAATATTACAATGTGAATTGACCTGTTTCGGCAGGGGATATCTCCTCCCACAAAACGTGTAAACAGAAACCACTATTTTTCACAATCTTTCTCTGCTGTATGCTTGCTCATTTCTCTCTATCAGGCTAACTCAGTCTATCCCCAAGCTGCTGGCTGTCTTCTGCCCTGCTTGCTAGTCGTCTCGTGTTATGGGTGACGTTCTTACGGCCGCAGTGAGTGCTGTAACAAGTTCCACGACGTCACCACACTACTCTCTGAAAAGTCGGCCCCTAATAGCTGCTGCCGGTTTACCTCATGGGGTTTTGTGTTTATTCACGCCGATGGTGTCCCGTTACGTGAGGATGCTTGCTCCTGAGAAGTTTAGCAAGTGTATCTGTTTGTTGGATAGGTGATAACCACCCTCCTCCCCACCCAACAGGAGCTCTTGAGTCATCTCGTTTGACACCTGGATATTGCTTCGGGTGACATATATGATCAGTGACCATAATGATACTTGCTTTGATCAGGATGATGGGAGGCATCAGCCACTAAATCAGGGCATATGGGAGTTTTCCATTGGCATACAGGACCTGAGCCACACCGCGAGGAGAGACTAGTTCCAGTGCGGCTCCAGCTCTCTGGTTTTCCACCGCAGAAGGGTTGGCTCAGCGGCGTAAAACCAAAGAGACGCTTATTTACTGTTCACACGGCGTACATCATGATTTACTGTGTGCTCATTTCCGCTAGCAAGTCTGTGAGAACCGCCATTTTATATAAGCATCTAACTCTAGCAGAATTAGCTTTCGGTTGCATAACAAATCCAATCTGTTCAGTTGTTCTATAGGAGTGTTTTAAAGACATGGTTGGAAATCTTCAAGCCCCAAGTTATTAGGAGTGCGTCAATACATCATCCATCCATTTTCTGAAACCGCTTACCCTTCTGGGTCACGAGGGTGGTCTATCCCAAAGGTTGTGGGCACAAGGTGGGGAACAACCCAGGACAGGGGGCCAGCCCATTGTAGGGCAGACACCATTCACACATGTTTTTAGACTGTAGGGGGAAACCAGAGGAAACCCCATGATGATACGGGAAGAACATGCAAACTCCACACACGGAACCCAGGTGGAGACTCGAATCCTGGTTCCAGAGGTATGAGGCAACAATGCTAACCACTGCACCACTATGCATGTTGACCAATCAAAGGGAGCAACATCTGACACAACCAGCGTGGTTTGGTCAGGCTTTTTGTCAGCGTGGGTATGGCTCAGGTATGGCTCAGAATATCCGAGTATCTAAAGGAGCTCCGTCAGTTTGCAATACGGCTAGGGCATTGCTCGGTCCTTCCTTGCAGCGAAAAAGTGGCGATAGACAGTCTACTGGGATCCTGTTCCTTTTATCCTGTTGGGGAACATCCAGATGCAACCCATCGAAGGCAAAGACTGCCCAGATTTGTCCGTCATCCTTCCTTTGAGGCCCGAGGCTAGTCTTTGGTAGCCCTTCTGCCATGAAACCCACTTGCATCATCCTTCACGTCACCAGAGCGCTGTCCACCGGAGCAACCCAACAAGCAAAGACTAGTCAGTAGAAAGTTCAAGAATATTACAGTGAAAATGGTCTAAAGAAGGGAATGGTCCAAAGTTGCATCTGCTAACTGCTATTACCAAGGAGGCATAAACGGAATACTAACTGTGGACCCTGTGTTTTCTCCTTCTTCAGGACTCATGCAGCTCTGCTGTTGCTGGAGCCATCTGATTCCAGATGTGTTTCATTATTGTGTCTAGTCTTTCTGTTCTTCCCATTCGACGTTCCATTATTTTCTGGCACTGGGGCAGAATGTGTTCCATATAACTGATTTAACTGTACTTCTATATTAATAATGACGTTTTGCCATCCTGTTGCCTCGTCTGATGCCTCTGTTGTCTCATCTCTTGCGGTGCCACGTTTGATTTTGTGCGATTTACTCAGTCCCGGTTCCCAATTTTACTTTCTCACAGTTTACTATGTGAAGAAAAAAATCTGCTGCCTTACAATATAGAAAATATATCTTTACACAGACTCAAGCTAGAAAAGTAGCGTGATCCGTCGTACATGGTAACATTTTAACTTTCCGCGTCATCATTAGGCCTAAGACCGCTGAAAATTAAAACCAAATGAAAACATTTGGGGTAGCTGACATGATGCTGAGCATTTCCCCTAAAACGTCATGGGAACAGAATCTGTGGAACTCGGGAATGATATCATAATGTGCAAATATTCTCTTGGGCTGGAATGTTGTGTCTGGGTCAAATGGCTCATACTTTTTAACCCTGCAAAGGCTGTGGTGGCCTTCACTCATTTCCCAAGGATATTTAAACTTGGTGGACCGTATTAAACAGTATTAAAATCGCAGGCCGAATGTTCAGGTTTAAAACAGAGAGGCAAATGGGGATTAGATGAAAAGTGCTCAAACTCATGAATAACGGAGAACCAGAACAGCTAATAATAATGTTAGGCGCTTTAAGAATTATATTGATCAAGATCAAGGTAGCACTATGGGGCTCTCAGTTTACCCTTGAAATAATTTTACCACTAATATAATATTCTATTTTTTTCCAACCATAAAACTGAAAAAAAATGTTACCTAATGATGACCTTTAGCAATTTATACCTGTTGGTCTGGAATGTGTTGCCTTTGGCACAGATGGCCTGTAACCATAACTAATAATCTGAAGTGAAATTGAAAGAGAGTTTAACACCATGGACGCATAATTTCAAACAGGTTTCTTGTTTAATAAATTAGCATTTTTGTCTGTATTTAGTCATTTTCAAATGTTTGTTATAATGTTTCATAGATGTTCTCAGCAGGGAATTAGTCACATCATCCCATGCGTAAGACGTTATGTTGTTGTTTTTTAAATATTACAGACAAGTGGCCTGCTAATACAGGGTATTCTTTCCCAGATCTTTCACGGAATACTATGTGGTGGCCCCTCCAAGATGGTGACCGACGTGGCTGCCTGACAGGCACTGGGGGCAAGAACAATCATTCTAAGAGCTTCAGACTGGAAGTTCCTCCCAGTAATGACCTTAACCTGATTAAGGGCAGTGGCTTGAAATTTGCTCTTTACAAGCCCTGCTGTAGCACCCAGTGAGTGAATTGCTTGCTCCAGTGAAATATCCTGCTGTATAAATGTATAACTGTTAGTCATCGTTAATGGATGCAACAGCCAGGCGACTAGACAGAAATTAGGTATAGTTGAGTCCTGTTTCCTAATGACCTACTGATGCCTTTAAGGTTCAGTTGTGTCTAATTGGGTGAAACTTTCAGTTTGAAGTCTCTGGTTTCCATCCTTCTTGGTTTCCAAGTTGCACTCATCTCTATCCATCCCAATGATAACCTCCAGCCAGCCAGCCCAGTATTGCAGCCAATGAATGTTCAGTATCACTGGAAGCATCACAGAAGTCCTAGGTCTTTGGATTTGAAGGTGGTTGGGAAACAGCCCAGCAGGGCACCCCGAGCACTGCTCTAATCTCAAGGGAAGTGTTCTCCAACCCAGTCCTCAGGGGCCTGGTCCATGTCTTTGTTCCTTCCCAGCTCCCTTCCAGACAGACGGCATTTTTGCTACTTCCCAGATCCCGCTAGGTAGGGAGCTGAAAGAGAGCAAAACCATGGACTGTCTAGGAGCCCCTGAGGACTGAGTTGGGAAACTCAACTCAAATTCAAGGGAATGCTAGATGCATGCCAGACCTACCTATGTGCTTGATTCTGCCCAAGTGACCATTCCAGAACAGATGCACGATTATGATTCAAACTCTAAACACAAAATTATAATCTGGCCCATTCTTTTCTTATGTTGCTCTTAGTGTGCATGTCATAGGATTGATATTCTGAGATGTTTGCTGCTGAAGCCTAAAATTGCCACTGAATAATTGCAGCTCAGTGGTTTAGCACACAGTGTTCCTGCTTAGAAGGTCACTGGCCCAAATCCCTGGGGTGGCAGAGTGATTTCACCATTGAGCCTTGGAGCAAGACACTTAACCCACAATTGCACCAGGGACTGTCTGACCCTGCATTCTCAAATGTGCATCACTTTGGTTAAAAGCATCTGCTCTGTAAATAATTGAAGTGTTTCGACGCTGTCCTTTTCTACATATTCGACGGGGTGTTTTGAATAAGAGTCTAGCAATCAAAGGATCCTCAATGAGTAGAGTCCTGTGGGAGTCGCCGTAAGCTACTGTACGACCAAGGTGGGGTTTAATCCATGCGCCTGTAGGTCTGCTCCACCTGTCCTGCCTCAGAGCCCATCAGAGCCTCAGGGTTATTCCATGATGGCTCAACACAATGCATCAAGACCATAGTCATCATCTGCTCCCATAAGCTCTTCCTCAGGCGAGATGCCAGCCCTGTTGTGTAAAAGGAGCCATTCTCAGCATTTTTTAATTTGAACCTGGTAAATGGAAACCACCTCTTCATCAAACGGCACTGACAAGAAATCAGGGCAACAGCTATTAATCAATGTAATTACACGTACATTTCTGCAAGTACCAATAACATTTATTCCAGATGTATTGTTAATTTCCTCTCAGAATTGGAAAAAGGCAGACCTGTCTTTGGAAATTCTTTTCCCCTGTGTAGATCAGGCATGTCATTTTCAGGAACAGTCACTGAATAATAGCTACTTTGTGTTTTTTTTCTGCTCTGGTCAACAGCAGGATCCTATATCACTCAAGGCTGCCCCCTGGTATCTCGTGTCACTGGCGGAGGGATGAAGTTTCCCCTGGACTCCACTTCAAAGGAAAGCCGCCTCTGCCAGTAATTCAAAACTATGTTATGTCGTTGGGGGGGGGGGGGGGGGGGGGGGGGGGGGGGGGGGGGGGGGGGGGGGGGGGGGGGGGGGGCGGCGGGGGGGGGGGCGGGGGGGGGGGGGGGGGGGGGGGGGGGGGGGGGGGGGGGGGGGGGGGGGGGGG
>JAODKN010000127.1:6765060-6791231 GCA_026774425.1 Petrocephalus zakoni | reverse complement strand
TTTTTTTTTCTTTCCCCCCCCCCCCCCCCCCCATATCTCCGCCCTTATGCCCTTATGTTTTCTCCTGTCATTTCCGCAAACTAGTACCCAACATCAGCCTGTGTTTATGACGAGATTCCAAAGCTGGGGAAAAAAAACTTAAAGAATATACTGTCTATTACACGAAAGAGCGATTATAAGCAACGGACATTAATAAAATGATCCCAAACTCCCCTTTTGTCTCGGGCTCAGTTCGGGGTCTTTCCTCGCCGATCCTGTTTCCTCGGAGTATCGGGTTTCCGGTTTCATGGCGGCCTTTCTCCTTTGAACTTCCATGTTCTCGTTAGGCATTTGGCGGCAGCTGTTTGGGGACGTGGAACCGGCGGGGTTAATAATACCCAGCATCACATTTATAGGAGTTCCGGGCCATGTATAGCACAAAGGCCACGGTTTCTTTTCTTCCCCGTGTGTCACTCCGTCTCCACAGGGTCTGTTTTCCGCCTCATGTGTGCCAGGTGTGAAGACCATGTGGAACTGTCTTTGGTACAGTTTACTTAATTAGCAGATGCTTTTATCCAAAGCAGTCAGCCCCTGGAGCAAGTGTGTTTAAGGGCCTTGCTTATGGACCCAACGACAAAATCACTCTGCTGACCCCGGGACTGGAACTGGCGACCTTCCAGTCACAGAATCAGCATCCAAACCCACTGAAGACACAGTATGATGTCTCACCCCTCCAGGGTTGGAGGTTTGAATCCCACGTCTACTCTGTGTGTGGAGTTTGCATGTTCTCCTGGTGTTTCCCACAGCCCCAAGCCTGCCTGGCTAAATTGCCCATAGTGTTTCTGGTTGTGTGTGCCCTGTGGTAGACTGGCATCCAATCCAGGGTGTTCCTCAACCTGCCATAGGTTCCAGGCCCCCTGTGGCCCCAACCAGGGCAAGCAGATGAATGAAAATATCCATTTTCTTACAACAGGAACCTGTTGTGTGTTGCTGTGTTAGTAGACGATCTTGTTTCAGTTATTTTTCCATCTTCCCTAAGGACTTATTTGGCACAGGATCACAGTCCTGAGTTTATCCCCGGAAGTGCAGGGCAGGGGACACCCTGGATTGGATGCCGAATCATGGTAGGGCCCCCAGTTACCATGGGAACATAACTTCACCACGTCACCTAACCGCATGCTTTTTCGGGCTGTGGAAGAAATCCCATGCAAACACAAGAACGTCCCAACTCACACACAGCACCAGAGGGGAAGCTGAGGGGGCATGAGGCTTCAGTGCCAACCACTAAGCTACTGTAACCCGGCTCGGAATACTACCATATGAACCATTTATTTTAATTATCCAAACAGTTCTTTTATGTGCATTTAGCACATAAAATTCTGCTCATCATGTCATTCAATCATATACAGATTCGAAACTACAGTAATTCACCATAAGTCACATTTAGTCTAACTTCACAGAACACTGAACAAACCAGCAGTTCATGCCACTTAATTCCAGGGCGACACGTGATAAACACGAGAACCCCGGCGGCTGTCCTGTGTCTTATCCAGTGCTATCACGGCTGCCGAGACCTTTGTTAAAATAACGAGGTGGAATCCTGCCCCGTCACGGAGCTGCTGGCATCGACCCCGGGGGCCGGCGGCGGCGAAAGCGCGGGAATGAGAGACGGCGGACAGAAAAAGGAAGAGGCTGTCAGGGTTTTTTTTTCCTTTTTTGTCCAATGGGGAGAATAAAGCTGGCAGTGTTGTGACTTACATCAGCTCTCCAGTCTGGAAAGCATCAAGACGCTTATTTAGAGAAGACAGTGGAGGGGCTTGCTGCACGCATCACAAAAGGGACTGTTGTGTATCGCCGCCCTTTTCTTGTAAAGTTAATCTCCTTGACATTTTTCCCCCTGAAATGTATGAAATGTCCAGCTGCACTGTATATGAAGCTTAACATGCCTATTCCGTTCCTATTCCGTGCCTATTCCGTGCCTGCAGTCTTTCTCATTGCTGATATTCATTATATTACCGTGCAGAGATGTGACGTAGAAGTTTTTTCATGAAGATATGAAAGAGAAGTTATTAGTAAGTTATTGGGGAAGACTTATTGGTCATAGTGACCATCCATTCACCCTTAAACCATGTATCCTGGTCGGGAGGGAATAGCCTATTCCAGATAGCCACAAGGTTTGGGTACACCTTGGATGGGAAGCCTGTCCTTTGCATGGCACACACACACACACACACACACACACACACACACTCACTATGGACTAGATGCTGAGTCACCACACTGCATGTCTTAGAAATGCAGGAGGGAACCGCCACACACTCACAAAAAAGATTCTAGATTCGAACCCCCAACTCTCGAGGTGTCAGGCAACGTGCTGCCCACAGCGCCGACCATACAGCTATCATGTGTAACAATAAGGCTAGCTTATTTATAAGAACTTTGAAAGCTGTTCCTGAATCCTTATAAATGTTACATTTTGCCAGAACAAAATGCTACTTGCTGTGAATTAAAGTGAGGTGCCTCCCTTGGCTGACTCTGACCCACAGTAACCTGGAGTGTGAAATCCTCACACAGCTGCAATTTCACTTTACAAGAGAGATCCTCAACCCAGAAAGCCAAGCACTTAATCAGTATGCCCCCTATAGACCAAAAGTGGATGTGCAGTGAAATAATTGTATAACACTGATTATATGTGATTAAACCAACAGCAGAACAGCCATTATTCACAGGCTTCCTACTGGGGGCAAACCATTGCAATGTTATCAACAATGTTATCAGCACAGGCCTGTACGAGTAGGTTGTAGCCACTTGGTTATGGAAGGCCATGGTCAGGTTATGGTACACTAGTTGCTGATTATCCCTTTGACATAGTTTGTAATGGGCCTACATACCAGAACGGTGAAGGTATAACTAAGAAATCCATGTGTGCTTAAACATTGCAGTTTGCAACACAACTATGACAGAAGGCTTACAGCAGTGTAACTCTACACATTCACACTTCCCTCTAAGATGTGCTGCTCATACGTACATAACTGCTGTAAGACGAGCCAAATCTACCTCATTTGTTGTTAATGCAAATAGGAGTCTTGAATTAGCAGCAGAAATGTAACTATTTTGAGAAAGCACAATCAACAAATATCGTGTTTCCCCGAGAATAAGACAGGGTCTTACATAAACTAAAAGACGCGTTAGGGCTTATTTTCAGGGGATGTCTTATTATGTATAACAAACTACAGTACATTTACTAGTATTCATGAACAAAAATCCACATTTATTCAAATACAGTCATCATGTCATCTCCTTACCATTTTTCTTTTTTTCTACCTTTCTTTTTGCACTCTTCTTTTCTGGGTGTCAAAATATTATTTCCTGTTCATCTGTTTACATATCATCTCATCTCATTCTAGTTACCGTACAACTCATGGGATAGTAACTAGGGCTTATTTATGGAGTAGGGCTTATATTACGAGCATCCTGGGGGGAAATCACAGTAGGGTTTATTTTTGGGGAAACACGAAAATACCTGCTTTAGCATTAAACATTGATAAAATATGGAGAAAAAATTTACAGCCCCCCCCCCAAATAAATACTTTAATAATACAGCATTGTATAATGTAGGTAGGCACAGTCAGACAGTACTATGTGTGCAAACAAGGGAAGGTGCGTAATTTGAGAGACTGCTAGGTGAGCATGTAGGCAAAACCTGGATTTGGAATTTTTTTGCTAGAAGGGGTGGGCCTGCTGTAGGCCCTGACCAATGGGATGACAGTTTGCTTCCGCCTAGGCCCTGCCCACTCACATGTTGGACAGCTGCAGGCTGAGTGTTGGCACTGCAAAGTGGTGTTCTCCTAGGATCACGTGACATCTGATCAAGTGACCGCTTGTATACACAATAATAAAGTCAGATTATACACAATGCTCAGCTAACTAAGCTAACAGAGTACACAAATTCAGCTTAAATTTAAGATAATATTAAGAACAAAAACGTTACAGTAACTTTGTCCTTAGAAAGATGGTTATTATAATTATACTAACATGATTCCTACATAGTGATCTTGGTGGTGAATGCATGTTTACATGAATTAGTCACAACATTATGCTTGACCTTTACCACCTTTCAAACCCGAACTAATAAAATGATTATATTTTGCTGTGTTAGCCTAAAATTGATTATGTATCTGTTTATGGTCAGGCTGGGCGAATAATTTTTAGCCAGGGTCACATAATGATGATTAATGATGCAAAAGCTATCAGATTTCCTATAGTTACTGTCAGAATAGCAGGCACTGTGTCAGATTCACGTCACATTTTAGCAGAAGAACGAGAATATTTCACTTTTACGGGATATCGATCGAGAACCTTTTTGTGATGCTCCTGCACTCATCAGGATTATGAGAAATAAATTCTGAATTTAAAAACAACTACACAAATAAGCAGATACTTACTATTATAATACACTCGGCTTTATAATTCTTGTGAGGATGCAAGAAAGCATTCATAAATGGAGTCTGAGCCTCGAGTGTACTACGGAGGCAGACCTGCATCCATTAGTCTATGTGTCTAGTGGTTAATTCACAGCGTTGTCTCATCATGGCTCAGAATAGAGCGCAGGCAGACCTACACGTGATCTACTCCCTCGTGCTCCTGCTGGATCTATATTTTGGGTTGTGTTGTGTTAGGGGCCGTCATACAAATTCAGCATTGAACTGAAAAAAAAGAATAACCTCCACCTAGAGTGATGTCTTCTGAAAGAGAGTAAATTAATATCACAGTTGATGTGCTCTTATATGTCGGGAGCAGACTGAGAGTGTGTGTCTGTTGGGGTGGTGTCCTATCCAGAGTGCCCCCCGGGCCGTGTGCTTCCTCGGTTTGGATCCATAGTCACCGTAAAAAATAAGTGGGTGGATGGATTACATTTCGTATGTCAAATTAGGTCATATCATATTCTGAAGGGGCAGGTCTTTGCTGTCAGTGCCCAAACAGGATATGTGTGTGTAGTTCTATGAAAACACTTGTGCCCCACTGGGTGCATAGTCAAATGTGTATGTGGGGTGTAGCTTAGAGCGTTAGGCCTCAGTGCTTGTAACCTGAAGGTTACTGGCTTGAATCATATTCTTTGCAAAAGAGCCCCATCTCTGATGCGCTCTTCAGGAAGACCCTTAAAGCCGCCCTCTTACCGGTGTGTTTCTTAAAGAAGCACAGGTTGGTTCTAAAGCGTTTCAATTTACGTGTCTACGTGACAGAACAAAGCATCGTTTCACTTCTCACTTTACGATCTCCTTGGACGTTCGCTGCTTCTCTGCTGCCCGCCCAGCGTGGCGGGTGCATGCACGATAAACGCCCACAATCGCGTGGGAACGTGCTGAGGTGCCAGCGCAATGCAGATGTTTCACAAGCAGGATGAGAAAGTTATCGTGGCCTCAGCATGTACTGTACAGATCTTATCACAGGCTGCCCTGGTCACAAGGCCCCGTGGGAGCATCTTTTTTGCACAGAGACACTTGGTTTACCATTAAACGGGTGCTGTTTTGTTTGGGTAATTATGTTAAAAAGTTCAATTGATCCTAAGCTGCTTCCATAAAACATTTTTTTGAGTTATAGGTCACTATATATATCCGCCAATTCATCCATCTGTTTATCGTGGACAGGGTGGGGAGGCCTGGTGTCTATATAAGGCCTATATATACACATAATATATATATTATGCAGATTAAATTCTCAGATTAATATTATTCTGTTGAAATATCTGGGGCAGAGTTAAGGATAGCTGCAAAATTTGCATGAAGTGGGACTGTTGTTTATATAGCAATTATTTATGAAATGGTAAGCGATGGCAGTTTGAAACAACAAATGCTGACTTGTTACACACGAATTTCGGCTCAGTTCCCGTGGCAGACACCAGGTTTGTTCTGCTATTTAAAATGGCTGCAATTGGCAGAGTATCACAGATGGCACCTGGCCTAATATTGTAACATCCAGAGTCAAGCATGAATATTACAGGCAGCAGCACAAACTGTGAATGTGTTTGGGGAGAAAATGCGCTGATCTCCATAACAACTGTGCACATTTATTTCATTATCTGTCACATGTGGTCATATGTAGGTCTTGGGGAGAACTGCTCTTTGTAATCATTTCCCAGCTTATTACTTATTCAAAAAAATCTTCCCGCAGCCAGTGTTTATAAAAGGGGGTCATGTCGATAATGTTATACTGACAGAATAAATCTGCAATTTTTTCCGAATAAACATAAACTGAATGTTATTGATAAAATTACTGCATTTGGATTCTATTTGTATTTTAGAAGTTGGTCATTTTTTTATTAGCTTAAATAATTATATGTTTTTATTGTATGCAAAATCCATTTGTTTGAGCCTCACAAAGTGGAAATGAGGGCAGTCCAGCTGGATGTCTGCTTCATTCAGCTTGGGAAACATCTGCGGATGTATGGCATTAACAGTGCCTGTGTGAGCTGGCCGTGTGCCTTATGCCCCCCCGCCAAGTGCGTGCCCAGTGCTTTCTCACTGCATGTCACCAATGTCATGTTTGCACACACCCATAATATATGTCCACGCTTTCCGTAGAATAGCTCATGTATTTCATGTATGTGTATAACGAAGTTAGTCTCGCTGATTTGATATAAAACTGCAGCGAAAAAGCAGGAGGTGAGGCAGCCAGTACCTCTGCCTCACTGACGGGGCCATGCGTGAGCCCGCGGGATTATTATTGCCGGTACGCTGGCTAAAAATCTGAAAATCAAGTTCACTCTGAATTTCTTTTTTGTTTTGAAAGAGTCAGTGACTCACCTGCCACGAACCTCACCGCACGCCACTGATAGATACGCTAACTAAACCATAAGATCATCCTAAGTGAGATATCCATCATCAATCGATACTGCTTATCCAGTACAGAGTAAGGGTGATTCTGGAGTTTAACTCAGGAAGAAAAGGGCACAAAGACAGAGACATCCTGAATAGGATATTGGCATGTATTAGATAATTTTCAATTGTTATTTATTTGCTCGGTATTACGTATGAATGTCATTCTCTTCGTACAATTCTTCAGCAATTGAAGTGATACGTTTAGGAGGGTTTAGTCTCACAAAGAGATGGGGAATCATCTCTTGATATCATTGGTGTAATCACTTTCACAGGGCGGAGGGTGAAAACTGAGCCGTGGTGTAGAGAGCTTGTCATCCCGTGCTAATGTCCAAGATCCGATCAGCGGCCATCAATAAAACAGGACGGCTGAGTACATATTCTAGACAGACTTAGCCAGCAGGGAAAACTCATGCTTCTGCAGAGTCACACAGGGAACCATCTCATGGAAACAGTCCAGAAAAGAAGTAAATAATACATTAGCAGTGAACAAATGACAACAAGGCAATAATACTCTGTTGACTGTATTTATAGGAAAAGAAAACCTTCTCTGGCATTATAAAGTAATTTCAAAGTACATAATACTCCTTAAATTTTTACTAATATGCTTAGAAACTTGTTTAAAGGTGAACAAATACACTGCAATAGATCAGGGCCACCCTGGTCTTTTCATTAGTTACGGGTTCCTGTCTTTAATTATGATGTGACCAGTTGTATTTTTTGCTACCTATTATTGACAGTTTAGGAAATGTGTCAAAAGGGTCAGAACTTATTATACAACATTTCGCCAGCAATGCATGTTCTGCCCTGTGAAATAGAGACGTTAATTACTGAAGTATTTAATACTTTGATGAAAGGGTCCTGCGTTTACTGAATCTTCAGATTCTAGCTAGATTATCCTTATTGATCCGAGGTGTATTTTTTATTGCATATGAAAAGCAATTGCTAGTCCATTGACACCATAGCTGGCATGTTTACACGTAATACATCTCTTTTAAGTTTCTCCGTGTAACACTTTTGAATATGTAACATTTTGCATAATAGTTTTTATAAAGCTGCTAACTGACGGTAAAATTATGAAGAAGAAGAAAAACACCTGCCTAAGAATGGATCGTCATCAAAACAACTTGTTTTGCTTTCATTTCAAACATTTACAGCACAGCAAACAAACAGAGACCCGGAACAGAGAACGGGAACGTGGAACGCTCGGAATTTGATTGTTGCCACTCTCTTCCTCTCATACAGAGCCCGTTATGTCAGTGTTTTGTTGCAGAACACACTGCAGTAGTGTTCCGCCGGGTTAGAAGTGGGATGTAAAACACTCTGCTCTGTTCTTTTCCATTCTCACCCCCCCAGAACTTTCTATTCTTTATTCAGTATTAAGTTTTACACAAGCTGGGCTGCCAGAAGAAGTATTTTGTTTTCCTTCAAACCCCTTATAGATCAGGAAGCTTTTGGCACCCAGCCGCTTTGTAATAGGTGGCTGGGGCTGTAGTGATGTTTCTTGGATGAGCATAAAAAGAGCAGGAGGAGAATTCCTCAGCCGCGATTTGGCTTCCCGTGACATCGGAGCTGCGGGCTAGGCTTCCCACTTTCATCCAGCCAGGAAAAACTGTGCGAGACTGTCTGCTAGAGATCTTTGGTCTACATCCCTTTTTCCTAAGTTGGATTTCAAGAAACGGTAGTAGTGGCACGTCAGTAAAAAAATGTGGAGAATAGCTTCAGAATGTTCATCTCTTTCAATGAGACATGGGGAAGTATTTTAAGAAAATAAAACTCTTATTTCTCAGATTCTTGTTGAATATCAGCTTAGTCATAAAATAAATCAGAAACCTTGAATATAATGTGAATAAGTGCAGTATAAAGATATTTACAGCAGTCAAGATGTCTTCACCAGGTTATTTTTGGGGAAGCAAGGACAATGTCCTTTTTTGAAAAGATCATGTAAAAGCATTTATTAAAATGAGCTCTTGGGTCAGCTGAAACAGAAACCATATTAAAGGCCATAAAATTAGTGTGGGTTGATGTTTCAGTTCCAGTCCTACGGGGTTTATGCTGCAGAAGCAGTTTCGCTGGCTATTTATATCTGCATAAAAGGATATCCTATTAAGTAGGCATGTGGCTTCATCGTGAAACAGATGCTAATTGCATTATGTTCTGCGAATCATGACCTTTAAACCCAAGTGATCTTGTGTTGCAAGCAATGCAAATCACTATGAATTTCAGCATCTGATGAGCAGCTCGATATTGATGTGAAGCTTTTAGTGCCAAAAATGTAATGGCAGGGAAGATCACTACCTATCTAGGCAATGTAATGTAGCATAACATAATGTAATGTAGCATAACATAACGTAATGTAATGTAACATAACGTAACGTGACATAACACGACATTACGTAATGTAACATAACATGACATTACGTAATGTAACATAACGTAACGTGACATAACACGACGTTACGTAATGTAACATAACATGACGTTACGTAATGTAACATACGTAATGTAACATACGTAATGTAACATACGTAAAGTAACGTAACATAATGTAAGATAACAACATAAATATTTAACACGATACAAACAATGAACAAACACACTACATAAATCTGGGAAATGGGTGTACAGAAGCGCTGTCCATGCTTAATGTGGCAGTGCAGCACATGTAAACATAAATAAGGGTAAATAGCAATACATTAACATTAAACAGCATGACATTATTGCCACATTAGTCACTTAAAAACAATGTCATTTTCGTTTAGGCCCTGCTTTGCCAAGAAACTTATGACCAATCCACAGTACAGCTTAAAAGTACATGCTGTCAGGGAGAAGGATTTTGTGACTAAAATCAACAAAAATCTGCAAATGACCCTAAAACTACGTTTAAAATGTTCATATTAAGTATTGTTCTGGGCCTGTGGGCTTCTTTAGCAGCCTGGTGCAGCCAGTGGACTTTCTCCTCTTCACTTAAATCCGATCTTAAAACAGAAGTAAAGTTCACACGCCCCCGGACATTTATCCATAGACAGCAGGTTGGGAAGCCCTTAAAGTATATCTTACATGCCATTCTCACTCTTTGTTACTGTCGCTGGCTTCCAAACAGCTTAGCTTGGAGACAAATAATACTCGATTTGGCCACAAACCTGTCGATACCGGCAGACCCTGACAGCCCGAAGCCCAGAGCTTAAGCCCGTGACTTAAGAAGCTGATTCAACACTGACATGCCTTGCCAGTGTCAGAAAGCCTGGAATTCCCAATACAAGAAAAAATATTGCCCTGCAATGGACTAGCATCCTGTCCAGGGTGAATCCCAGTCTTGCGCCCTAAGCTGTCTGGATATCCTTCTACACCCCCACGCCCAAACCCTGCACAGGATTACCAGAAGGAAAATGGATTGATGAATGTGAGTCAGTGTGTTTGTTTACCTGACTGGACCTGTTTTCTGCGTTAGAGTAAGCATCATTTTTACAATTTAGAATAATTAATTTTAGGTTGCTTGCTCATATAGAGCTTTGGATATGTGTTTACTATAAGAGAATGTTTTCCTAGGATCATTACAATGATAATTATCTTTATAATTGTAATACCCTCAGGAGGTCTAGTTATTCATGTACACAATGACTGTCGTTTAGTTAAACAATAATGTCTTTCACTCAAACTCCAGATGGCACCTATTTTTTAGGCATTTTATTTAAAGTATTTAATTCAAGGTTTCATTGGACACATGCCACAGGTGCATATGCATGCTTGTTCAGCCACACCCAGTTACAAAAGTCTAAAGACAGTGCCAATACACTACAGACAGTGCAAAACAATACAGACAGTGCAAAAAATATCAATAGTTCAAAAACAACACAAATGGTGCAAAACAATACAGATAGTGCAAAACAATACAGATCGTGCAAAACAATACAGATAGTGCAAAACAATACAGATCGTGCAAAACAATACAGATCGTACAAAACAATAAAGACAGAGCATAAAGAATACAGACAGTGCAAAACTAGACTAGTCAGTGACTGATAAAGTGCAGTAAGAGATCTATAAAGTGCATGGGCCACAGGAAATGAGCATGTTGGAAACCTGAATGGCTTGGGGAAAGAAGGTGTCCGTGAATCAGAATGGCCTGATTAGATATCCACCTACAGCTGTAAATTGTGCAGGATGTGTTAGACTAATGTGTCCATGACACATTTAATCTCAGACCTGCTTCTCGGCGCCCTGGTGTGGGCCCAGTAAGACTCGTCATATTCACTGAGGTAGGAAGCCATAAAACAGGATGTGACCACAGAGGGCCAAGCACATGTCTCCCGGGGGCCCCCCAGGGGCCGTGCTTCCCTCCGACTCTCCCAGGAAGCTTAAGGTGGCTTTGCCCATTAACCACGCTTAGAAGGAAGTCATTCATATAAGATTTCACATTGATTATCCGGCCAGGAATTCCAGATTAGTGAGATTAAGGACTTCATTCACGGCGAAAGTACGCTACCGTTTATTTTCAGGCTTATTTTAAGTCAGCTTAGTCACGCTTAAAGAATTCTGCAGTTCTTGCTGGAAGACGCCTTGTTTGGCTTCCGGTCGCGTCACGGCTTTATCCGGCGGCGCTGCTGTTGCTCTGGTTACTTTGTAGCAAATACGTGTTGTAGCTTAATTAACATAAGGAATAATGTTAAATGTTATTAATTAACGTTAAAAAATACAGGAACTTCAGGTTTATACAGCAGTTTTACCTAAATAAACTGAGCCGGTTTCTGCTAGTACTCAAAAGTGCGCAACATCCTCAGGACATATAAACAAAGTGAATATAATTAGATGCATGCACACAAAGAAAATGGAAAAGAATTGGGTTCATTTTGGAAAAGTAAACACAGCGAGGGGGAGAAATCTGCTTCAAACATTCCCCTGGCAGCTGGGGATGCAAGTCGCTGCTAACCTGCAGGATGTTACTGTCTTTCACATCTCTGCCAGTACCTTTGTACCAGGATATATATTCCCAGTTTTTATTCTTCCTTCCTTTATGCGCCCAGTAGGGCTAAAGCGGGACAAAGCTAGCGCCAAAGCTAAGCTGACCGTGAAGCTAAGTAATTCAGGGCCAACAACATTGCTAAGCTAATGGGTGCTACACGCTAAAGTAAGCGCTCAACAGTCAAAGACAAACTAGACAATCTGGATAGAAGCTGACTTGAGAGCTATTCTTCAAAAAACATCATATGTCCAAATTGGGGGTGGGTTTGATGTTTCACTGACGTCATCAGATAGGCACCTTTCTTCCACAAGATCAATGTAATGAGCACATGTGGCTGCAAGTATATAATGAGGGAACCCATATATAACCCATATAGGTGGCTGGCAGCAGGTTCAGCTCTGACGCTGTATATGATGGATATTACATCCGGCCCTCCAGCTGCTTCTTATCTGACCATCTTTGCAGTGATCTGAGGATTGTCCAGGCAAGGGAGTCCCTGCATGGGACGTCAACCCAAAACCCATGCGATTAAGGCCCAAGAATGCTCAATAACTCAAAAAGACCCGATGTTGTTAGTAAACAGATATTTTGCCTCTTATTGGGCATGAATCAGGGACAGAAAAGGGAAACAAATAATGATAAAATAAATTATAATAAAATATATTTGCTATACATGCAATTTTTGTATGATTCCAATCATTTAAATAAATTTTTAAGATCAAATCGCTGAATTTGCATGTTTCCCGTTCAGAGCCTCCCTCACTGATGGCGCCGAGTGCGCAGCGTCTGCTTTCTCACTGCATGTCACCAATGTCATGTTTGCACACGCCTATATTATATATCTGCCCTTTCCGTAGAATAGCTCATGTATGTATGTATGTGTATAACAAAGTTAGTCTGATCTGATATAAAACCACACAGAAAAAAGCACGAGGTGAGGCAGCCAGTCCCTCTGCCTCACTGATTATTATTGCCGGTACATTGGCTAAAAACAGCCCGTGCCTCACCTACCACAAACCTCACCGCACGTCACTGGCATGAATTTACGCAAGAGGGACATTTGCATGCATTTGAAGCATTTGCAATGTTGACTGTACATTAAACAGTTGAGTGGATAAGGCGTCATCCATACCAGCCCACCATGACATCCCTGACTGTGTAAGACAGTAGAATTTGGCCAGAGGGTAGGGGGCAAAGGTCAGCATCTGTGGAGGAGCGAGAAGAATCCAAGATGAATCCTTCACCATGAAGGGGGATGGTGCTGAGCTTCCATATGGGAGCTAAGACCAGAAGCACAGGAAGTGAATCACCAGACCGTTGACTTCAGAGAGAACCGGAATCCGCAAGAACAGAGACAGCCGCGACCAAAGTCCAAGGCTCATCTTTCCTTGAAGTGACGTCGGCATCTCATATTCCCTTGAAATATTTCAAAGCTTTAAAAACCACGAGACTGAGGTGTGGACGATTCAGCCAAAGTTCTGTCTGTGGCTCGAGTTCTCCTTCATTTTGTATGTACTTTAGACTATGAGGCCTATTAAGCACAGAACTGCAAGACATTTTGTGCCAATGAACCAGTGAACGCTTACTCAGAATTCTGTGCAACGAGCTAATTTTAAAACTGCATCTATCTCCTTCCACCCACTGTTATTTGTACTCGTCACCCTGTGTGTGAAATTGCTATATCCTCTTTTAGTCCTTAACCAACTATAGTTACAGATCATCAGAGTGCATCTACAGTACATCTGCATAACCTAGTAATACAACACCATAACATGACCTCAGAAATGCTATGGACATAAATGCAAATGGGTTCAATTTTGGGAGAAGCTTAAAATAATATATATAGAGAGATGTCATGAGTCTGGTTTCCTACGGCCTCATATGGAGATGGTGAACTGTCATGTCTTTTGCAACCTGGTTGAAACCACAAGTTTGTTTGCCATGAACCCCATTTCTCATCCCTACAGTCCTGAAGGCCTTTCATCACTGTGTAGGTTCCGACTAGATCAGTCATGCTGAGTTACCATCGATTCTCGCCACCCACTGAATATATTTTAACAAACGTTTGACCTTCTCAGATATTGACAGCTCTCTTCTTTTTTTTAACTCTTCCAACCTTAGAGTACGTTAATTAGGACACGAAGATACAGAACTTTCACACTTGCTGCAGCCATAAAAAACACACATCACATCCTCCACAATCAGCCCAAGCATTGTGTACTGTGATGGCAATAGGATTGTTGTAAAGAAATGCTTCCAGAAGCTGCTTCCAGAAACATCCACACTGCTCACGCTGACTGCAGGCAAAACAAAATATCATGTCCTATCTTCAGATCAATTTGATATGTTTCAAAAGATTCATATCTAAACATTTGAATTGGTTTCACCTAATCTATAAGGCATGAGCTATTCCTCCCATTGCAGAAACTGCATGCTTAATTTTAGTTTACACTGAATCCAGTTACTCAAAGTACACCATATCAGCCTTACTTTCTGTTTGAAATGGAGCATGTTAAGGCTTTGAGGCCCATAGGCTTTAGGATTAAGTTTTTGTTTGTTGTTAATCTGCCCTCCTTTCATTTGACAAAAACAGGGGCAAGGGCCCACTGAGTATGCTCAGCACCAACTCATCACTGTAGCATGACAAATAATTAACGAATCATCCCTTTACTTTTGGAAAAAATCTAATCTAATTTTAAATGCTTTGGTATACAATGCCTTTGTTAAGACCCTGCTGACGTCCAAATAAAAGCTTGCTTGATATACAAATATGAAGTATGACAGAATGAGATTTGTCTGGGTTTTTCTGTTGCAGTGATCCATCCATCCTTCAATCTACCCATCCATCCATCCTTCCATCCATTCAACCATCCATCCATCCATCCATCATTCATTCATCTTCCAACCACATATTCAGTACAAAAGTGCAGGGCTGGGTGACACTTGGACAATATGCAATACACAAAATATTAGAATTTTTTAATCTTGCAAGTTTCAAATATTTAACTAATCCTCTTTCTTAGTGTCTGATTCATAAAGATTTTTGGAGTGCTGCAAGTTTTCATTTTGGCATAATCATTAAAATATTAGAAATGAATATGCATATCTGGCAATTTATATGTTTTCTGTAACACTGTGGGTTTGACGTTTCATTAATCAACGTTACTGATTTTCATCTGCCACTTAGATAGTCAAATACTGTGCAAAGTAAAATCATTCATAAAAAGCTACTTTAGTTTTGAATCACTGCCACACATGAACAAACATGCTTGTGCGGGTAACTGGTCTGATTTGCTGCGTTGAATTCACTAGTAAACTAAGCAATTATGACGGCGTCCAGCCTGTGAGCCGTTTAGTCTGAAAAAGCTGTAGCTTTCTGAGATTAGGCAGGAAGCACTTACGGCCATAACAGTCTGCAAATCTGTAGGCCGCCGGCTCGTGAAATCCACATTGTATGCAAACGCTAAGCCCTTTGTTGTATAATCAGAGTATTTTGAAAGGGACTGCTTTCTCTGGCTATTTGATTAACTTCAGACTAATATCTGGCACAGGCAGGAAAGCGTTAGAGCAGCACTGAAGCCTTCCCCTCCTGCCGGTCACCTGATCCTCATCTCCTGAGATAACCTCGCTCGGATCTACCCAGCTGCAGTCTGTCGAACCGGGGAAATGTGACAGCATGTCTCTCCGGAACGCTTCACTGCGAAAACATCTCCCTCCATCTCATGATATGATTTTTCACCCCTTATGGTGGACGCAGGGTGCTGAACACGCATGCAGGCAAATTCCAGGTACAGCCAGTTCAACGTGTTTAGATTATATCTATACAGATTCCCTCTCTACCTTCAAGAAACAATCACCTATTCCAGGAATATCTCTACTAGCCGGACACCATGAATGTTCTAAATGTCGCGCTGTTTGATCTTTGAATAGCAGTTTTATTAGATTCTTGCCTTGTTTGGAAGCTGTGCCGCTCTGGCTCCTATACTACTTACACTTCTATCCAGGCGTTCATTGGAAGCTCAGCCTAGCTGCACTTATGCTTATGTTTCCTATATTTAGTGTCCGCTAAATAAAAATGAATGTAAATGCATATTTATTGTAAGTACAAAAGTCATGTAGCTTATTAGCAGTGTAAATGGTGATTTTTGTGTCTTGGGAAAAGCCGACAGTGGTCATTGCAGGACGACTAGGGAAACGGAGCTGAAACCAGCCCACATGCCCCCAGCCCCAGTCAGTAATTAGATATTTAGCAATACCGCGTTGAAGGAGAGACCAGGGCGAACATTATTTTCTGTGCGAACAGAATCTACTGGATGCAGCATCTCCGCTCAATTGAAGCTCAAAAATCCCTCGCAGGCGCGGAACCGGTTAGATCCGGTTCACGTTAGACCATCTTATCTGTAGCCGAGCAGACTTCCTGTCAGAAATCCAGCGATTTGATTGCTACATAATGACGCCCGGCCACCGCCGCACCGCTGCAGCTGTGGAGCACACACCCCCCGTCCCTGTCATGTGACCGGCCGTGCCACTCCATTCATACCGGGGGTGGGGATCAATGGAGGGAGTGTGTGGGATGGTCGCCTGGCTGCTCGTCCCCGCCGGCGCCTCCTGCTGCCCGCCCCCCCAACTCATTCTCCCCCTCCTTTGCACCCCGTTCATCTCTGCTCCTCGCTCATTCTCTCCATTCCTCTCTGTTCCCTCCCAGGCAGTGCAGCAAAGCTGAATGAGAATGGCGTCCCATCCAGCTCCGCTCTCGGCTCCCGCTGCCGTTATGCCGCGCGCCGTGCCCGACCGACGGTAATTAAATTCTGCTCAAATCCCACTTGCCTGCTGACATGCTGAATAGCAATCCGCACCACGTGATATCAACAACAAACTAAGACAGACCACATATCTCCATTTAGCGGTCTCCTAAGGTCAGAAATACAGTTATTAACAACCGTGAATTTGTGAATCGGATCAGTTGTGCTGCATTGTTATAGTTTCATTTTGTACTGATTAATAACAGGAAGCACAGCGTCATTGAGTCTGGGATTTATATAATTCAGGATACCCATTCCTTCTCCTGATCGTATGCAGGCTGTCATTCTCATTTTTTGTGTCTTTCCCACATTTATGCAACAAGACAGTGACCAAAAGCTCTTATTTCAGACAGGCTAGAGTCACAGGTTCAAGATACATACATTGGCCCTTAAGAAGCATTACATTTATTTAGCAGGCATTTTTATCCAAAATGACAGACATTTCTAAGAAGGCAGGGGGAGGGGCCTTGCTCAGGGACCCAAAAACAAAATCCCTATTAAATATGGGATTTGAACTAGCAACCTTCAGATACCCATCGCAGCCGCAAAGCCACTGAGCCTCCCTAGGTCATGCTGATTTCATGACGCATGTCATTCATTCGAGCAGCTATCTTCTCAAATGGTGAGAATAAAAACCCAGTCCACTGCTTGTCTTGTTCAGGGTCCTGCTCAGAGTCCAGAACCTATCCCGGAATCTATAGGCACAAGGCAGGGAACCCATCGCAAACTCCACACACACGGAGCCATGGACCCTGGTCTCAGAGGTAGGATAAAATAACAGTAATATAATAGTAATAATAACACTAACCACTGCACCACCATGCGGCCAGATTTGTTTTGCCTTCTTTGCAATAAATGACAAGATACATCTCATTTTTTGTTGACCTTCAACTTATGTAAATATAATGTATTAGGTAAAATCGTGGACAAAGCCAGCACATCTCCTTTTACAGGAAACGCGTCACAGTCACCACACTCAGTTAGACGTCACACGACTTGATAAATTCCATGCATGTTTACAAATATGGTTTCAAACTTAACAAAGATCTCTTATCGGCTCACATCTGCTGCAATGTCAGCCTCTGAGTTTGTTTTTCCCCGTCAGTTAATGTTCTTGCATGTAGATCCATTTGCGAAAATGTCGTGTTTGTGGCTGATATACATCATTCTATGCTCGCCTTGCTTCAGTAGCTGGGGACTGCTCTGTCAAGGCCTCTTCCTTCGACTACCACACGACCCACAACTCACCGTACCCTTATGAGTCCTCCTGCAGGAGAACAGTCCCACGTGATTCATTCGGGCTGTGCACGGCCTGGCCCCATGGGTAGAGGCCTGACCACCAAGTGCTCCTACCCCCTGAGGCTTGCATCCAGGGTAGGGCCCTGGTCTCCCATTTCTGGGTGAAGTTTCGGGTTCCACAAGAGGCATTTGAATCGCCCATAGTCTGGTCTCTCACCTAGGACCTATTTACCAACGGGAGCCCCTAACAGGAGAAATTGCTCCAGACAACATAGCTATCTCTAAGTATCACACACATACCGCTCCACCACAATAAGTTGGCAACTCATTCACCTAACCTGTAACAAATTTGATCCCTTATCCAGTTGTAAACCTGTACCAATTAGTTCAGCAAACATTAAACGGTACTAAATCAGCCACCTTTACTGGCCAGCTTGGAAATCAGGAACACAAAGAAACTTGTTCCAAATGACCTAGAAAAGAAATGCATCCATCCATCTTCTTCCTCGAAAGACACAGTTAAGCTAAATTCCTTACCAATTATTAATAATCGACGTCGTCCATCTTTATATTATTTTCTTTAGCATCCGGTTCAGGTAAATTCATTAGTACACATTACAGTACATGTGTAAACATTTACGAATGGTTTACGGTTTGTTAATTTTAATATCGTAAATAAGTAAAACATTAATCAGAGTCACGCGTAACTTCGGCCTACGTTCAGGTTCAAGCCTGGGGCTTGAATGGGAAGGCTGGCTGTTTTTGGAGCTGTGCAGGCCCAGTGACACACGGTAGGTGAGCGGGCGAAGTGAGAAGCAGTAGGCCCGACCCCATAATCTACTCGGCTCATCATGAGTGTCTCCGTGACTCACCCTTCCTGCTGTCAGCAGAATGCATGCCTTTCCCCTTTTGGTCCTCCACAGGATTAATTACATGAAGCATTTAGTCACTTAGCAGGGATTTGCTCATAGCCCACGATTTAAACTTCAGCCACACGTACAGCTGGATATATTTTATTAAGCTAGTTCAGATTTAGTGTATTATGTTAGCATACTGCCACTTTCTGTTTAATCTATAACATTTTGGTCACCTGTCCTCACCCGACCCACTATTTGCCCTTATCTTCCTCCGTTTATTTTTATTCAGCGCTCAACAGTCTTTAGGGGAGCTGGCTGTGTGACCAAAGGGGCGAATCACACCAAAGGGAGAGCCGTGGTAGCTGGTACTCGGTGCCGGAGGCCATAGCCTGCTTAGCCGAGTTAGCGGGCGTACTTTCAGTCGCTCTCCAGAGTGCGCGCTGTTCCAGAAACAGCCACTGGGACGGCAGTGTCAGAACAGAAGCCACATGACCGTAGAGCGAGTGACACAACCGTCAGGAATACCTCCAATCCGTGACATCGAGAGAGCGGCTTGTCACGACCAGCCGTCAGTCGTGCGAACAGTTGTGTGGAGGCAGCACTAGTGCTGGATGGCAGTCACATTGCTGCTGTAGGAGGCCTGAACAGCGTCTCATTATGCAGCGGTCGCTTTATATGCCACCTGAACTACGCGACGGTATCAGAATAAACGCGGTTGAAAACACTGTATCTGGGTCACTGGGAATTTGTCCCTGTGCCGTACAGCACATGTCAGTTCACTGAAGAAATGTCATAGAAATTCCCTAATAGTAGTCTAGTCCTAAATGAATTAGGTGAATTGTTCTCTGCAGGAAGCTTCCAGGCACTCCCTTCGTTATATTTCCTGCCAGTTCCTGGTAGCTGCGGTCGGATGGAACTTCCTGTAAACAGAACGTAACATAAAGGGGAACATGTTTCTTTCTTTTTTTTTAGTTTTATTTTCTTTCTCTCTGGGGGTGTGTGCGTGTGTTTTTTTTTCGCCCGGATCCCACTGCTGACGGTAAATTGGAAGATTTCTCCCTCTCTCATTGCAAAAAAATAACGTGTCAGCACTGGCTGTTGGGAAGGAGACGGCTTCCGCGGCGACGCCGTGTCCTTTGGCTGAGGACAGAGGCTTGAGGGGCAGAGGATGCACGACGTGGGTGGGTGAGCTGGGGTAGCTGCACCTAGCATCGCCAACCTTCACCTCGCTCCTCGGAAAGCACAGCGGGATACAGTTAATACCAACTGTAAGTGTGTCTGTGTTGAAGAAAGCAGAAGTCCTCCAGTTTATTTTACATTTTGCTTTATTTTTTTTTTATACAGACATACAGTATTTTTATACTATCCATCTTCCTTGGTTACTGGGCAAAAACAAGCATAACATCAAACAACAGACGTGACATAAACATGGTCATTCAGCTAGGTAGTATTTTTCACTGTTTTTACCTTATCTTTCCAGAAATATGAATAGCTGGATGATACGAAATGATCTTTTACTTCTGTTATGATGTGGTGAATAGAAATTCAGATCCGTGTACCTGAGACACAGATTTTATGTCTGATGACACACTGACTCTTCAGCTTGGTCCATTAATACACGTCTGCGCTTCAGTGAAAAGGTGTCAAATGGAAGTGTACTTCATGTGCAAATTCAGATGCTCTTCCTTTAAAAAAAGTCTTGAGCGAAAAACCACCTGCATGGTGACAGTTAATTGCACATATGCATTTTGTTCATTTATTTTATTCATTTCCTTAATATTCTTCTTTAGGATGTTGTTTGAGTACTGAGTGTGCTTCTTAAAATCTCTTTGCACGCTCTCTCTTTGCATGTAATGGTAATGTTTTGCAGTATATATTTATATTTGTGTACTTTATGTACCTTTATGTATCTTACCTTAGTTTTGGTTTGCTGGTCTTTTTTACATTTTTCCCTTCTTCTTTATGTGTGTCCTGAAAGTCCACCAGATGCATTGTCCCACTTTGGGACGCACTATGCCCTAAAGCTCGCTCGGCCCCCTGGGAGTGGCACGGCATTCTCAGGGCTGTTAAGAAGAAGGAGGAGCTGTCCGACCACGTAGAAACCGGGTCAGGAACAGCGAGATGTCCCTGAAACACAGATTACTCAACACGGCCGCCTTAAGAATGCAGTCGTTGTGTGTTTGTGATAAGAGGCATGAGTCACTCACTTACGTAACTTTTTTTAATCACTTTTTGTCTCACAAGATGTGTTCTTCTTCCTCCTGCTGATTTTAGAAGTAACATAATTCAGCATTAGCAGAGCTTTACTATTTATCAGATTTAAGCGTATCAGTAGATTTGACGAATGTTGAGTAATGTTGTAAATCTTTATTTGGTGCCGCATAATAAAATGAAATGAATTCTGAGGCACAGACTTTCATCCATGAAACTGAACAAATTTACACAAAAAACTGAGGCGTTATATTACTTTCCCATCAGATACAAACTTTTGTACTTTGCCAACAAAGCAAACTGAAATTCTGTCAGAAAAGCAGACTTTTCACCAACTAAACAAATGATTAAATTAATACTTCAGTAATCGTGAGTAGTATGTTTAGTACAGGTTGTACAGCAGACGCATTTATCCAAAGCGACATACACGTTTCAGAACGTGGGGCCTGCCGGTCCCAGGATCAGCCTAGGTTAAGGGCCTCGCTCAGGAGCCGGATAGTGGCATCAGTCTGCTAAGGCAAGGCTAGGCAAGGCAAGTTTACATATAGTATTGTGCAAAAGTCTTAGTCAGTCAAAGAAAATTATGTTTAAATGATCTTGACGTTGGGTAAAACTGATATTATGTCTGTTAAAGTGTGTCAGCTTAGCCATTTAAAAACCTCCCCAAAAATAATACCAGTATTTGCAACATCTGTCCAATGTACCCATGCATTTTTCATCTCGACCAGCAGATCCCCTTGTCTGACTAATCAGTACCTCACTGAGGTATTTAACTCGCTTAATTAATTAAGTGAGCTTGGGGTGAAATTTAACAAATACTTGGAATGGCCGGGGTGTCCCTCAGTGGAGGTTTAGCAACAAAAGGGTCTGAGCCTGACTGGCAACATTTTGTGCGTTTCGAATGTCCTCGGGGAAGTGGTTCCAGAATTACCTAGAAGTGGCTTCGAATGGCAACTGGAAGCTAGTGTAAGGAGTGAAGGACTGGTGTAATGTTTGCTCTTCTTTGTCGTAGTTAAAATGGTAAAACTTCACTTGACGGGGCACAAATAATATAGCATTATGCCATTACTTATGTATTAATTAACCACAAACTAAGTCTTAGTTACATACTGATCTCATGCCAATTCATCATTAATAAATTGTGGTGCATGTTTTATCTCAAGCAGTTACTATATTTGTTACTACAATTGTTAATTCTGTAAAACTTCGAGAACATATAATATTATGCCATTACTTATTATGCCATTATGTATTAATTAACCACAAACTAAGTCTTAGTTACATACTGATCTCATGCCAATTCATCATTAATAAATTGTGGTGCATGTTTTATCTCAAGCAGTTACTATATTTGTTACTACAATTGTTAATTCTGTAAAACTTCGAGAACATATAATATTATGCCATTACTTATTATGCCATTATGTATTAATTAACCACAAACTAAGTCTTAGGTACATACTGATCTCATGTTTGTTCATCATGATGCAGCTTTTATCACAAATAGCAACTATATTTGTTAATGATTTGTTCATGGTTTGTCAGACATCCCACCTGAGGAATATTGATTTCAGGGAGGCAGATGGGGGGCATCCGGGGGATAACAAATACGACCCACGATGCATTGCGCAATGACGTCACCGCCACAGGCCCCATACCATATATTTGTGTATATATGTATAAGTATATGTATATTGCCAACTGTGCATGGTGAGAGCGGGCGGGAACTCCTGGAAGTTCCGGGAGAGTTGGGATGTCTGGTTTGTACTTGTCCTATCAAGTACAGTGTTACTGATAACACCCTAACTGCAGCATTTTGGAGGAGCTGCCTTATGGATTGGTTTGGGAATAATCTGAAGGAGAGGAGATGATGGCATGAATAGGTCAAGTCAAGCTTGGACATTAGGCCTCTGATCTTAGAGATGTTCCTAAGGGGATTAAAGGGAGAAATATAACCTTTAACCTTATAACCTTTAGTGAAACAGATCTTCAACTAGCAGTATGCCTTAATCTTTATGGTCGTAGACTGAAGGTAGGCACCTTTAGTTACTTCTCTCAGTTCCTGAAAACAGTCATCTCAGTTTTATGTTTGTTGGGTTGGAGAATATTGTGCTGCATCCTACAATTAACTTTCACATGGCAGTGACACAGGGATTCGATGGGGCCCGAGATCATTGGGCGGCAGCACCAGGTATATCTGTGTGTCATCTGCATAACTATTGTTATTTTGCAGAATTTGACCTAAAGGAAGCATTTAGAGTGACCCTAGGGTAGATCTTTGTGGGACTCCAATTAATAGATGTCCACCTCGATTTATAACTGCCAATTTCACATAATACACTTTGGCTTCTAGGTAAGGCCTGAACCAGGTTGACACAGTGCCAGTGAGGCCCACCCAAGTTTCCGACCAATCCTGGACTATTTTGTGATCAACTGTGTGAGATGTTGTACTTTGATTGAGTGAAAGCAGAACTAATACTTTGCCAAAATCAAATCCCACATCGGGGGATTTGAACCAGCAACCTTCTGACCATAGGTACCACTTCCCAGCTTGCTGATCCATAAAATGCCCCGGGAAGCCTGGGCTCCCAGAAACACTCCTTTAAGCTTAATGTGACCTTAATGCGTCCCAGGGTCAGGGTCGCACTGCGCTGATGCCTTGTGCTGCCGCAGGTCGGCCTCCTTCCGTTTCCGTATTCCAGTGGCTGACACCGGAGGCAAGTCACCCTGAAAACCGCCCCCCTCTCTCATTTCCCCTTTTCCCAGGATGCCCCTGCAGTAAACACAGGGATTATGGGTAATCTCTGATTATTCAAGGTTTTATTCAGTAAAATGGCCAGACATTTTTTAATCATACAGCTAGATGTTTATTCAAGTCATTTAGATGAATACACTCAAGGTTTTAGTAGCACTAACTTTACTGGCACTTAAAAGTCTTTGTTTTTACCCATAATTCCATGTGTTTAAGTTCTGTGACACCAGACTGGCAGTCACTGGCTTTGTTTTACTGTGCAGGGGTCATGCCATGGGTATTGGGAACGCAAAGGGCACACACAAGGGACCTTTGGTGTCATCGAATCATATTCCTGGGGTTCATGCCATAAAGCCCGGGCTGGCACACAGGTGGCTGTGATTAAATCGGGGGGCAGAGGGGGCAGCCTTTTCAGCTTCTGATTAAAGCAGGGAAGGAGGACTTGGAACTGAAGCTGGGGGGGGGGTGATTACAGCACTTAATATCTTCCAAATGTGGGGACAAGGTGCACCAGGCCAGGAAAGTGGGATCACTGTGCCACAGAGGCTGCTGGGATACAAGGATGCGGGGGACACAAAGCTGTAATGGAGGACATGTGTGCTCCGGAGGACCTCTGGGGCGGCTGTTGTGATTCCGGCGTTGACCCACCAGGCAGCATTGGGCCAAGAGACGAGCTGGGGGGGGGTCTTTAAACCCGTGTGTCATCCTGTGGGCAGTTTAACTGGGACATTTATTTGGGATGATGGGCAGCTGATGTTTACTCGATATTAAAGAGGAGGTGGGGGGTGTACCATCTGCACCTCGCTTTCTTTGGTGACAGGAGTGGTGGGATCCTGCCACCTGCACGGGGGTGGGGGGGGGGCGAGCAGGAGCAGCCAGGACTGATCGGTGAGCTCTCCGCTCGGACCAGGCTGCCAGAACCAGGGGACGAGCTGTGGGCTTTTATCGGAATCAGAAACCAAGGAACCATCTTGGTTCAAGCGCGGCCAGAGCTGCTGTCCTGAAGTGTCACTTACGAGTTCCGGAACTTTCTGTTAGGTCTTTTTTTTAAGTCTATGTATTGTGTCACAACAAAGAGCAAGATTATTTCTTTTACTGGTCGACGAGGGGAAGAATCAACAATTGAGAGGACGCTTTGTGTAAGGGAGGTTAAACTCACAGAAAATGTCTTGCAAATATAATGTGGCACGAAAAATTGATTATATCTTATTTATTTATTTAGAGAAGATACTGTTTGCTGTGCTGTTTTATTGGCTTAAAACAGTCCCCAGTATTACAAACCCTTCATTACAGCAGTTGCTTTAATAGATTTGCCAGGTCCTTACTTTTTATTTCATCGTTATATTAAACAGTACATTTTCACATCACTTGTGTATTTCTTCTGCACATTGCTGTCTTCTTATCAATATTTAAAAACATAATAAATCTGCAATAACCCTGGTATGTTATCAGAAAGGCTTCATTTCCAATCTTCTGGCGGCCACAGAAGAGTCTAATTAGCGACAGTTATTTTCCGAGGGATAGTTTTGGGTTATTGTGCAGCGAGCACCGAACAAAAGGTTTATTTTTTCCGGAGACATTTCCTTCTTTGTCTTTGAAATCCTAACCAGACGGAGGAATCCTGCCTGAAAGCAGGTGTCACTTGAGGGCTGGGCTGTGGCGAGGTGACGCTGAGGCAGGAGAATGCTATGCGGTGAATTATGGCTCCATACTGTTCACCCGATTTAGGGGGAGCACAATAAGCTCCTTTCATTTTTTTTTGTATGTTCGACTGATGGCAAAACAGCATGCCAGTCAAGGGTATCGGATTCACCGGTGAAGCGGCGTTTGCTAAAATAATGAAAGCGAGTCGCTCCCCGGCCCACTCGCAGATCAGTTTCAGGGCCTAGCCCAGGTCTAGGAGCTGGCTTGGATCAGCTCCCTCCTTCGCGTACGCCATGAGATCCACTTCTCCACAGATACTCAAAACTATGACAATGATGTCAGGCTATTTTTTTTCTAAGCAGAAGCCCTAACTCACAGACGTGACTGCAGCTACACTTAGGTTGCGAGTCTGGGAATTCAGCAGAACATCTAACTTATAATGTGTACCGTGTCACGGCGAGGTGCATGGATATGATAATGATGTCAAACGTCTCCTAGGAATTAAACGGCATGTTAGAAAAAACCATGAAAGACAGCTATTCTCTGTTTTTTCTCCACTCCGTTTTAAAGGATGCTGCAAAAAGTAATGATGCCACGGAGGAGTTTATTTTTCATTCAAAAATTTTTTTGGTAAAAAAAAATATCAGGGTTAAAAATCACTGCCAGTACCTGGATCAGTCAGAGGCCTTAAATAGGATTCGTGTGAGAAGCCAGGCTGTTCCGCTAGTTTGGGGAAGAGCTAAATATAGGATGCCATGCCATTACTTCAGCACGAGATGAGATTTGCCATGGCTGAGCTGATGGGGGGGGGGGGGGGGGGGTGCCATAGGCGGCATGGGGGGGGGGGGT
>JAODKN010000127.1:6751300-6764960 GCA_026774425.1 Petrocephalus zakoni | reverse complement strand
TTTTTGGGGGGGGGGGGTGCCATAGGCGGCATGGAGGGGAGGGGTTACGTCACTCCCGCACGAGAGCGCCTCACGTCACGCCCTCAGCCTTGTGTGATGGCCACGTTACAGACCTGAGCTCATCACCCACCTGCCATGCTAATTATGCTAAATGAGTAAACAAATCGTTATAACTAATAAGTAAATCACTAACAAAAAAATCTAAAAACCCGCCACACTATGGGTTCTAAAAATACCAAAACATTTTCTTCGCGCTCTATTATTTATATTGAGGTGATTTACTGGCTTATAAAATCATACTGGGGATCAAAAGCCCACCCAGCGACAACCCTCTGCAGTACAAAAACGTCACTGCTTTATATCCTAAATGAATTGTAATGGGTTTTTATTGACTCCCTGGAAGCCTTGTAAAGTTAATTGAAATAATTTCTATCTCAGAGTTGACATCTAATTGACATGGCGGTAGCAAACCTAGTGTATGCCGAAATAGCGGAGAAACGCCAAGTGTCGTTTCTGTCGGTTCGGTGCGTTACTGAGACACAATCGACCCGGTTGCACGATAGACGCGGCAGCCGGGGGAGGCCCTGAAATGTGTAATTACTCAACATCTGCCCTTTTTCAGCTTCAACCACTTCTGTTATCTCAGCGCCGAGCAGACATTTGATGTACCTTTTTCGTTACATGCAGCCGAGAAAATTGAACATTTTTTTTTCCTGCAGGCAAATATTTTCTGTGCAGAGCCAAGTGTTACTACGTACCTGCTACCTTAAAGCATCAGCAACAGAATCACTGTTATTTTTACCGATCATTTTTATTACTGATAATTAGGACACTTCTAATAAACAATTAGCTAGCAGACAGTTATATTATAATTTAAACATGCTTCTGCCAGGGTATTCTGATAAACATCTAATTTAAGAAAAAAAAATCTTCAGCAGTTTCTTAATATAGAAAGATGAACATTTTTGGTCCTTCGTGATGAATTATATGAATTTCCCAAATGGCCTTTCTCAAGAGAGTCTTTATATATCAGTTTTGTATTTAATACAAACTATACTTGAAGTTGTGAAAGAACATATAACAGACGTGATACACATAATAACGATTTTTAACAGCTTAAGGGAACTTGAGCGTTTGCCAGCTCTGGAGACCGTGATATCTCTATTTAAAATAAATGAAATGACATCGCCCCCTGCTGGATAGGATTTTGGATTCATGCAGCTTCATCAGGACCTGTCAATGTTTCCAGAGAAACTAAGTGAATAAAATGTTTCCTACAAACAAATGTAGTAATAATGCAATACATAATGTGGATAATCCATCCAAACTGCTAAAAGTTATTAAATACAATAGCTGACTTAATAGTGTAACACGTTTTGTATATTTTATAATATAATCTTTAGACCTTTAGACTGATTCCTAAAACTGTCTTGCCATTTGACAATTAACTGTGACATTTAAGGTTTAAATTTTGGAAACTTAAGAGTGCAGCCCAGACAGGATGCCAGTTCATTTCAGGACACCTTTGCACACATTGTGGGTGAGTTAGAGAGAGCTGATCTTTCGTATCAGAGAATATGTGTCCTATACAGAGAAAATGACTGAATATCCAGCCATTCAATGACATGTGGTCAACCTGAAATGGAAATAGGAACCGGCGGGGGTACAGGGACAGGGCTCTCAAGTTTTGAAGACAGGCAAGAGTGACATTCCACTGGGCCACTAGTTTTTGTGACATTTTTGTTTGGTGGTGTGCCTTGTGATCTTTCTAATGTGAAATATGTGCCGTGGCTCAAAAAGGTTGGGAAACACTGACCTAGACTACTTGTTCTGAACAGGTGTTGTCAGTGAACAGGCTGTAAAACTCTTGGCTAAGTTTAGGCTACAGGCACTCAGCATTGAAACACTGATGCTAATTATCTGAGCAACATTCTCTAAAAGCAGTCAAGTTGTCGGTGTTTGTGTCAAACAAGTTGTGAATTTATTGTAACATTAAAACAGAAGATGACTGTGCTTGAAGTGATGCTCGGAGCTCCTATGGATGGGGTCAACGAAATTTTCGGAAGATTACGTTCCAAGTAGCAGAATCACGCGAAGAATTCCAGGATGCCTTTTCATTGGTTGTTGTGTTGCATCTTACCCAGATACAAAACTGCCATTTTCTGATTGGCTATGGTGTAGGCCCTTTTTTTTGATTGGCTGGTAAGTGACAGGCTCTAGGACTCCAGCGGTTTCATAGTGGGGCGCTACTGTGCCGCGGTCTGACAAATATTGGGCCTATAAATATTAGAAATATTAGTCTATAAATATTTTTTTCCGCGTGAGAAATACAATGTGTGACGGGAGTGTGTGACAAAAGACTGAAAAGAGTGACTGTCACTCTCAATGCGTGACACTTGAGAGCCCTGCAGGGGTTTCAAGGGCAAAATACTTAATGAAATAAATTAAGAACTTGTAACACTGAGGTTTGCATATCTCCCACTCTCACTAGTGGTGAGGGATACTTGTGCACATTTAGAGAACATATAATAACTCAGTTATCTTCCCGGTTTCTGGGTATTTAACGCGTTCATTTTAAAGTGCCATTCACCCAATCTTCCAGGCTGCAAAGAAGACCTTTTCAAATGACTCCAGCTCACCGGGTGGCAGTTCCTTATGGTCTCCTTCAATAAATTCCCAGAAGAACAAGTACAGCAGATATTTTGGTTCCTATTTACCAAAGCATCGTATGTCAAAATACAAAGCAAACAGTAATTACTGGAATCGAAGTCATCTGAGATGTTGCATGATGGCGCCATTTTACTAAATTTGTCATATGATACAAACATGTTTAGCTTTTTGATTCCTTAGATTTACGGTTAGTAGCTATAGGTTTACCCTGCTGGCTGGCTCGACATTTATCCTGGGTTTATAAGCAGTAAATTCAATAGGCAGCCTTCAATCCTGGCAACAAGTGATTAGTTATAACAAATCAGGCAGCAGCTGTTGGCCTAACAGGTTTACACCATTTAAATTCAGCATTTCTAAAAATTTGGCTGAGTAATTTATAAATGATAGTGTTTCTTGACTTGTGTGTGTTCTCCAGGATGGGTTGGCACCCAGCCTTCAGCCCGTACCTTCCGGGATTCTTCATAGGACAAAAGGCAATAAAGAAATAAATGGATATTTTTAAGTACGGCGTCCGCGACCCGATCGCTTCAGCTGTAGTTTCAAGGCTCAAACTGATCCAATTTAAACAATTCTTCTCGTATTATAAAACTCTTAGTCTGCCACGCTTTATTAAAATTCATAAAATGTCATACATGTTATTAACAACACAATATATTTCATGCAAAATTAAAATAAAGCTAAATGAATAGCTGGCAGCTAGAATTTTAGGGTGCACTTGCCATCATATTGATGTCCGCAATCTAAACCGGAAGTTTCTCTACCGAGATTTCGATGGTTCCTCCGGGTTTATTTCCCACAATCCCCCGCGCTAGTTCTTTCTCTTCCGGTTGGGATTCCATACGTGTGGAGGGTATATATCTCATCCAACGATTTGCTTTCGTAAACCCGAATTAATCCTAAGTGTATGAAAAGAAAATATAATGTTTGGAGTCAGTTAAATTAATAATAGCATATATACAACCACTTGAATTATGTATTTATTGAAAGATTGCTTTGCCCGAGTCAAAATTCGATGCAGTATGCAGCCTTCCTTGCCGTTCGTAAAGCGAATTTTAAACTTGACTTATTTGACTAGCCTGTGGTGGAATTATGGTGTTTTGCCAAACGGTGTTATTTACACGTCGGCCGAGTATATGCACGCCTTGTGTATGCTTGAGCCCCGTTAAAATGTGGCCGTAACGTTTCTGTGACTTCAGCCGGCGCTGCTGCATGGACGGCGGCCCTCGGCTTACGTTCTGCCTTTCTCTCCTCAGCTAGACTATCAGAATGGCGAAGTCGAAGAACCACACCACCCACAACCAGTGTAAGTCCCTTCGGCGAGCTGCGTCGCGTAGACGTTTGGTGTTCGCTGGCAGTAAGAGTCTTTGCCCGTTGTGTGCCCCTTCCAGCCCGCAAAGCGCACAGGAACGGCATCAAGAAGCCGCGGACTCACAGATACGAGTCCCTGAAGGGGGTGAGCATCAGGAAGCGGCCGATGGGCCCCGGGCGCCGACGGCATGCTCCGAAACTATCATTTTACCCAGGCCCACCAAACATAACTGACACTATGGTCTAAAACCTTATTTGTTGACAACGATACTCTTAGTTTCAGTGTATTTTGCATTTGGTTTGATTTAGTGTCGTGTTTTCCCGCTCCTGAATTAATTAGGCTGCTTTGAGCAGATCCGTGGTGCCTGATCTGATTTGGTTTCCCTGATTTTTTTTCCCTGAATACAACCTTGTGCATGTAAAGGCGATGCCCTCGTTATTTAAAACCTTTGCTAAGGAGAGCTGGACTTCCTGATATGTGCTGTTAACCTAGGAAGAACGTCAGTCCAAGGCCTGGTGTTTACAAATTGCAGTACTTGCTGCTTTGAGCAGTGGTTTACTTGCCTGTTTGCAAAAGTTTCTTTGGCACGCAAAAAAATCCTTACTACTAATTCTGAACTAAACAGTTTTAATGTATTTTGCATTGTATATTTTTCCTCTTGATGCATTTATTTAAATTCATTTCAGTAATCTGCACAAATTGTGCATTCAACCAGTGTTTAATTGTTCTAGTTCTGCAGGGTCTTCCACAAAGCGGGGTTTCTCTCTTAGCTAGAAAACTTATTGGATTTAAGGTAGTCTGGTCTAAGTGGACTTTATTCACTTACATTTAGCTCAGACTTCCTTAAATCTGACAAGTTATCCGGGCTATGCAAGGGATCCAACTTCGTGGAATACCCTCGGTGTATATATATTAAAATCTTGTAAATAATGTTAGAGCTGCACCAGTTTAAATGATGGGAAAAGACTGATTGGTTCCCAGCCTCTTGTCTCGCAGCTGGCTGGATGGTTGTACTGTCCGATGTCCACTGAGTGTCCTGTGCGTTTGTTGGTGGCCCGAGTTTGACACATTACTAGCAATCACATCTTGTTTTCTTCTTAGATCCGAAATACGGAAGTTGAAAATAATGTTTGATTTGTGGGTACAGCTGGTAGCCTGTGTACTGTTTGGTTACGGTTGCTAGATTTGGGGTCCACACTCTAATTAGAATAAGATGGAATTGAAGGGTGTGCTGGTCTATATTATAGTAATTATATATTTTTTTGGTCTACTTGGAATTTACTTGGGTTGACACCCAATCTTGGGTTATTCTCTACCTTGTATCTGTACTGTCCGGGATGGTCTCCGGACCCCCGTGACCCTGAATAGGACGAGAAGGCACAGAAAATGGGTGGATGGATTGTGGTCTTCAACATTTTGTTGTAACATTTTTTTAAATGACTGGAAAGCTAGCTGGAAATTCAGTATGCAGATAAGCACAAAATTGCTCTTGGTAATATTATTCTATTAAATTTGCAGCTTAGTCTTGCATAGTATGTGGTCTGCTTTAATAATTGTATGCTGATTTCTATGTTTTTTTTTTTTTCTCTCACCCCCTACATTTGGATGGAAATTCTCTGATTGCTGAATGTACCTTAATAGTTTGGAAGAAGTGCAGTGGTTCACTCATAAATCCCGTTCTTTGTAGGTTGACCCCAAATTCTTGAGGAACATGCGGTTTGCCAAGAAGCATAACAAGAAAGGACTGAAGAAGATGAGGGCCGCGAAGCAAGTGGCTTCCAAATAAACTGGGGGTGTCCCTGTGGAAACGGCCATGTCACAGTGCTGTGTGGACTGCTTGTCTCCATCTAGCTCAAGTTTTGTACTTGAATAAAGCAGTGGATTGTTGAGACCAGTCTGTCATTTCACATGGTTCTCATGGATACTTAAGTCTTTAAAATTTTCAACATTTCTTTGAGAAGACCGGTTGAGTAGTCCTATCTATATTACCGGAAAATACCTTGTTGCCACATTATGTAATAACTCGAAAAATTTATAAATTTTCACTTCACTATGGAAGAGCTCCTGGATTTTCTAATAATCTCACCACATTTTGTAATAAACAGTGAAGTGAGAATTTATTATGTTTTGTCAAGTTATTACATGATGGCGCACTACATACTTTGTATAATAACTTAATGCTCCTGTTTCTTGCTTTTCTATGTGCTGAATGGGTGGGAAATGGCAGCAGATCTGGGGGATAATGTAAATCGGTGAAGACCGGAATGCTGATGTCCACCTGCCCACTTTAAAAGCCTGTAATCCGGGAACGCCGTGGCCAGTTCACATGAGATTTACAGCTCCTGAAAGCTGTGTTCTACGTAGCTTCCCCAGTGCATTGGTTATAAAAACCTTTTCACTTTAAATCTAAAGCACCAGGGCAATACAACCTTCAGGATGTGAGACACCAATTTTATGTAAGTGCTTAAATGGTTATGTGGAGCCTTCATTTCCTACATAGGCCACCTGACATTCTTTGTCAAACATGCACGCCATGCCCCCCCACATATACCTTTGTTCAGGTGCTAATGACGATAGTTTTTTGGACCTAAATGGATGTCTGCAGCGTTTATTTGTGCTTTACGTATAGACTCACTGGCCACTAGGTACATCTGTTTAACTGCTCATTGAAACACATATTTGATCAGCCAATCGTAATTCAGCAGCAGAGTGTATAAAATAATTCAGTTACAGGTCAGGAGCTTCGGTTAATGTTCGTGTTAAACACCAACCTCTACTGTTTGCAGAGAATGGGCTGAACAAGGAAAAAAACATCCAGTGAGTTGCGATTCTCTGAGTGAAAATGCCCTGTTACTGGCAGAGGTCAGAGAAGAAAGGCCAGACTGCTTCATGCTGATAGAAAGGCAACAATAACTCAAATAAGCACTCGTTATAACCAAGGTATGCAGAAGCGCCACTCCTGTCAGCTAAGAACAGGAAACAGGCTACAGGGGGCGCGGGCTACAGGCGGCAGAGCGTACGGGGCTACAGGGGGCACAGGCTCGCCAACATCGGACAACGGAAGGCTGGAAAAAGGCCTGGTCAGAGGATTCTCAATTTCTGCTGCAACCATCAGATGGTAGGGTGTGTGTATGTGAGCATAAAGAGTCACAGTCACAAGGATGTTTGAAGCAAAACCTATATTCACTACTGCATTCTCATTGTGAAGAACCATACAGCTTAATATCCAAGTTATGGATTTCTAAAAGCAAGGGATTTTGGTTTCTTAGAATTAAGATGAACTTCGCTGATTCTGGGGCATACGGCAGTAGAGCATAGCGGGAAAAAAGGTATAAAGACAGTGCACAATATCCCGAAATACAGAAATGAATGCTTAACAACAGTGTTTTACTTATATAAAGGTTTAATCTGGTAATGCAATAACAATTTATGCCTCTGGCCTTATAAATCCCTAGTGCAGCTTAGCGTATTTCATATTTTACACCCAAGAAGTTTCACAGCCTTTGTCCCATTGCGCTTCTTAAGCTATTCTGATGCGTAGCTGACAACGCTAAATGTTCTTTGTCCGCGGCGCGTGTGTCGCTGTTTCCCCAAGCTCTAGCAGCTCGTCATCACCTGCTCTATTCATAGCTGCAGTTTAACAACTGCACCAAGTCTGCAGGCTCGCTAATGAAGCCAAAGAGGACATTCCTGGTATGCGCTAGCTATGGAGAGAATACCTGGCATATGTTAGTTCCCGCAGTTGCCGTCCAGGGACAGAGTGGTAAGGCTAATTGGCATCGCAAAATTGGCAGTAGTGTGCATGTCTGTTCCATGTGATGGATTGCCGTCCTGTCCATGGTGTTCCCCTCTCGGGTACCCTACGCTGCCTGGGATAGGTTCCAGCCACTGCCCCCCACCTATGACCCTGCCCTGGGTAAATGGTTGGAAGAGTGATTGTTCATGTGTTGAAACATCCTTTCCTGCCAGTTTGAACTATAGGTAATTGGTGAAAGCTACTTAAACGGTTGTTTTTTGTATTTACAGCTTGTAGTGGGTATGGCCTGTACTGTCTGGAATTTTGACAGGAATTTTTATGGCTCTGTTGTTGACTGATGTTCCTATTCAACCTGCGACTGATTGATGGACGTGGAAAATGCAGCGTCTGGCTTTGTTCCCAGATATACATGCCTGACGGAATTCAAATGTGGTGACTGAGGAGGTGGAGATAGTGTCAGGCACATCAAACGGCCGGGTGACCAGGAGGCGTGATTCTGAAAGAGACCCCACGTTTCGAGGGTGAGATGAGGGTGGTGTGGTCAGGCCGCTGTGCATGCAATCGGAAGGTCGTTGGTTTAAATCCCTATGTCTGCAGGGTGATTTCACTGTTGGGGCCTTGAGCAAGGCCCTTACCCACCAACTGCTCCAGGGCCTGTCTGACCTTGAACTTCTCAATTTTACATTGTTCTGAATAAAAGCAGAAGCTAAGTACAGAAAATGTAACGTTGTAGGACTGTAGGATAGACCAGGTAATATTGTAGGACTGAAGTACTGCAACATTGGAGAAGGTGAAGAAGGTGACCGATCCTGAGAGGTGGTGACTTTCTTTGTCCTGCCTGTGTGATAAGGGTGTTATCCATGGTGTTAGGGAGAGAAACACAGGCTGCATGGATCTGCAGGGGCTACAGGTCAATTTGGAAATGCAAGATGGTTGCTCAGATTGTATCATTATTCTACCTTGTGCATTGCAGCTTGTATGTTCTCGGCATGTCACGTAACCCCAGCCTCTTTTGTGGGCTGAAGACAGGCCATGATGCTAAGTTTCTCTAAATTGCCCATAGTGTATCATTATGTGGGTGAGTGTGCCACGCCCCGGACTGGCATCCCATACGGGGCTCACCCCAGCCTTGTGCCCTGTGCTGCCAAGGACAGGCAGCTTGACGATGGCTTAGGGTTTCTCCATTGCCAGTTATGGGAAACTCAGACACTCCAAGGTGCTGCTGCTTCTCTTAGGGTACATGTAGTTTGAGCATGTTCTAAGACAGATGGAATTCCACTAAAAAGACACCTTGTGGAGTCTAATTTAATAAACATAAGATTTATCTCACGCTCTCAGTAATTTAATTTCAAACATTGCACAAGCATCCAGCTCAGTTATTGTCATATTTTCATTGCGGGGATCAATAAAGTATCTATTATTTTATTGACTATTGGTGTTTCAAAGTCTTGAGTTATATGTTATTAGTTTGTACAATACTACATTCTTGAGATATTTACTGTAACTGGTTTTTAAAAATCACATGATATACTGAGTTTATTTTATTTTAAGCGAAAGCATGTCATATGTGCATTTATTGCTGAGATGAACCAACACCAAAGCTCTCCATGGACTGGCCCCTCACTATCTGGCTGTCCTTCTTTCATCAGCTCACGCAAGACAGCTAAGTTCCAACCTCCTTACTGTTCCTAAATTCCGATTATCCTCTATGGGTGGCAGCACCTTATGTGTGACAGCACCTAACCTCTGTAATACATTTCCTCACAGTCTGCGAGAGATTAACATGTCTATTATGTTCATATTATTATATGAAAATGTCTATTAACATTTTCAAACATCAATTAAAAGCTCATTTATTCTGTGAATATAGACTATAGCTATAACATAGCTACTGGTACATAACCTTCTTGGTGTTGTTGTTTTGCTGAGGTTGTATGTGCATTGCTTTTATTTCTTTTTGAATTATTGTTTGCATTGTTAAGCGTCCTTGACTTTGAGAAAGGCGCTATGTAAACAAAACATTATTATTGTTCTTATTAACACAAAACACCCAAGTAAAATGCAAACCATCATTTTAACCCATGCCTGTATTTTACTGTATCATTAAAATTATCACGTGAGCTCATTTAAACATGGGCTTTAAACATGGATGGTTTTTGCATCAAATCTCCACTAAATATATAATCATGTAATACATCTTTAACAAGACAATGTACAAAAAGAGAAGGTAAATAATGTCAGTCTGAATTGTTGATAGACAATAATGCCAGCCTACACAGTCCTTTGAAGCAAATTTTTTAAATCTCACTAAAACATTCACTCATCAAGAGACATGAGCTCCTCTCAGATTTATTCCACCCCTTTCATGAACTCCAAGAACTCTGTAGGAAGAGAGAAAACAGGAATTAAGTACACATAGAAACTGGCGCACATGCTTGCACCCTAAATTCCAAGGGAATAAACTAACATTAAACATTTTGCTTACAGCAGAGTTAAAATGTGATTTGTTTATCGCATATTTATATGCTGCTCTGATTTTTCCAGCCATATGATGAAATTTCAGGTCTCCAGCAATCATCCATCCATCCGTCCGACTTCCAAATGTTTATCGGATTCAGGACCACAGGGGGTCTGGAGCCTATCCCAGGCATCACGGGGCAGAAGATGAGGGTACGTCCAGAACACATGCACACACAATTAGAGGCACCAATTAGCCTAACTGCATATCTTAGGACTGAGGCAGGGATCCTGAACATGGTAGGGAGAACATGCAAGCAAAGAGAGCGGCCGCGTTTCGAACCCTTAACTGTTTCACCCCCCCATCTCTCACCATCATAATCAATCTTCCCATCGTTGTTCTTATCTCCATCCTTCATCAGCTCCTCTATGTCATCCTCAGTGATGGTCTCACCAGTCGCCTCCAACATTATCTTCAGTTCCTCGAGGTCGATATACCCGTCCAAGTTCCTAAGCGAGCGTCACGCCCGGGGACATTCATTTAGCGCTCAGCCATTAGCGTTTCTTCGTTACCTTTAGCGCAAAGCCGTACTTACTTATCGAACATCCTGAAGAGCTCGGCCAGTTCCTCCTCAGACTTTCCTTTGCTGTCGTCCTTCATGCAGCGCACCATCATCACCAAGAACTCGTCAAAGTCCACTGTGCCGCTCCCTGAAAACCGGCCACGTCCACATTTAACATTTTCAAGCAAGCCGTGAGATCTGAAATGACTTCAAGTTTCAACTTACGCTGGGTCTTCTACACAATGAAGTATTTAGAAAAAAACCCTGGTTGCTGGTACATCCTGGATCGCAGAAGCCGCTAACTTGTAGACACGGATTTAGCATCCTTA
Source organism: Petrocephalus zakoni (assembly GCA_026774425.1). Lineage (NCBI taxonomy): Eukaryota > Metazoa > Chordata > Actinopteri > Osteoglossiformes > Mormyridae > Petrocephalus > Petrocephalus zakoni. Next base: position 6,753,875 of record JAODKN010000127.1, on the reverse strand, counting down.
CCATCTTCATCCACCTCATCAATCATCTCCTGCAGTTCCTCGGGTGTAGGGTTTTGGCCCAGCATCCTCATGACCTTCCCCAGTTCCTTGGTACTAATGCACCCATCCTCTGCATCCTGGACGAATATGTCGAAGGCAGCTTTGAACTCTGTAGTAGACATGAGAGGGCTGTCACAAATTGAGGTGTCACGAGGAACCATTAAAGTCATCTACTGTACACCTATAACCCTGAAAATAACGTACATACTTTTTTTTTTCTTTTAACAAATGTAGCAAATGATGCTACTGCTTAGTTCCAGCTCCCACTATGGTGAACATCAGACTCCCCAGAACATTCTGGAGGTGTGCTGGGGGATTTAGGAGTCTGAGAGTGATTTCTATTTCAGATGTAAGTATACAGCTGTACTGAGTTTGTGGAGTCATCGGAGGACGGGGAAGCCCTTTTGACCCCGGAGTAGCGGCTAACTAGACAAAGGGGACGCTGCTTCTCCCCATAGGCGACAACTGCAGTTTGTCAGGCGGGGGGGTTTAGCGGCGTGTGGGGGGGGGGGTTCCGAAAGACAACGCCACATGCTGTTTCCCTTGATGTACCGAAAGGGATCGATAACTGAGACGCTCCGTACCATTTTTCTGTTCATCTGTCAGCTGCTCAACCTGTTATAAAAACACAATAGCACGAATTATTTTCCTTTTCAATGTTTTATTTTAGTTTGTGCTCGCTCCATTTTCAGCATATCATATATAGGTTTTTTTGATCATTTTCGTGCTCCTGTAATATACTGTTAGCTTAGGCTTCAAGTATTTTCAGAATTCTGCTATTATTATCACTTAGGGGAAAAAAAACATTAGGGCTAGAAATTAAACATAAAAATAAACCACATTAAACCTATATTTATTTACACCATCACATCTTTCATAGTGAGTCACAGGATACAAATGGGGAAAATAAACAGCTTTACACTCCATCGCATGCAGAGAGTGTAAACGAACGTTTGGTACAGTACGTGCTAAAAATACCCGACATAAGGGCAATAAACCGGCGCTGAATCCAACGCGTACGCTTCAAATTAGCGTATGTGGGGTCTAATCTGGGCGCAGCCGCCGGAGAATGGAGGGTGGGAGCAGCTGCTTCTGTTATTGTCTGGTGCCCTGCGCTGGTTAAACGTCTGCGGAGCCGAGGGAGCGAAGAAGCCGCTAAGTGCCTGCCAGGTGTTCCTACACTTCCCCGGCCGCCTGTCCCTTCGCCCAGGCTGGAGAGGAGGTAACGCGTACGTAGGGACAGGATGGATGGATGGATGGACTGCCCCCCCCCCCCCCAGCACTGGCAGATAATTCTGGAATTCAAAAGATTATCTTGGGCTTGTTATCTAAAATACATGCTCTGTCCCCGGCACCATGCAGGGTGTGCGTAAAAGCTTCCAAGAGGCTCGCCAAAATTAGCCACGGCAAGGCATCACTACTATTTGTAGTCATGGAATTAGTCCCAAAGCCAACCAGGAGCCCATCCTGTCCAAGGCTGATAATCCTTCAGGGACACACCATACGTTTCTACAGGAACTTCGCTGAACAGAGGTCGACGAAATTCGCGACCAATCGTCTGATGTTTCTCAAAAAGAACTATTTGGTCTATACCACAATTTCGATATGACTGCACAGATCATTAATGTATTTAAATGAAAAATATGCACTATTCAGGTTAATTATTTACGAAATCATATGACTGGCGTCTTCCCAGTCCCCTCGAAAGATTTAATCGTTTTAAAGAGGCAACCATTCACAAAATGTTTATAAAATGCGGGTATTATTACATTTTCACATTATAGTAACACAGCACATTTACACACTCACTTTAATAATTTTCTTAGCTCTAAATGAACATGAAATAGTTCCAAAATTCCCCAAAAAGATGTATTTACTACAGTGTGGTGTGTTATTGGTGCTCCTAAGAATATCAATACTATGAATTATATATAACATTGCATGGTAATTTACGTTTAAGTTATAAATAATCTTAAAAATATGGGAAAATGCCTTTCATTGTGTGTGTCAAATTCCCACCTAGAAATTTCAACAATATACCCAACGTGGCTTTGAATTACACCGATATTTTACTCAGTGGCGTTATTATGGTGCAAACAGCGTGTTAAATCTCCATTCACATCACAGGATCCGACTCACCGCTGCTTTGTAGATATCGTCCATGGTTAAGATGCTTCAGAGGTGGCCTCGAGGTGCGGTGTGCTCGGGGGGAGAGGAGCTGAGCTGGGTGGGGGGTCTCCTGCTCCTGGGGGGTGGTTTTAAAGCCTCTGGAGCAGCAGCACAGGCGGGTCAGTCACACCGCCAGCCTCCCCCTCACCTTCCCACCCCGACGGCTCAATCAGAGGTTCAGATCAGAAGGCAGTGCCTCCAGCCGGGTGGACACTGGAATGCAACGGGGGTCATGCCAGGCCATTCCTGGCGAACTGTTCCCTAATTGTGCCTTAACGGGAGGGAGACTTGCAGCTTTTCAGCAGGCTAGGCAGCTGAGGGGGGAAACTGTGGGGGTGGTCGGGGGGGGGGGTGCCCTCACTACAAG
>JAODKN010000127.1:6692893-6713388 GCA_026774425.1 Petrocephalus zakoni | reverse complement strand
GTCAAAACGCGAATAAGACGGCCGCGAATATAAGACGACCCCCCCTTTTTAAGAGGTATTTTTAGAACAAAAACTGCATCTTATATTCGGGCCAATACGGTACTAGTGGATGAATCGTTAATGTCATCGTTTCAGGCTGGTGAAAATTCACTAGTTTGTCGTAGGGTGCACTTTGTGTTCTGCTTAAGGATACACTGGGATTCCTCCTTTTGGCCACGGAATATGATCGCCAAGTCTGACTTGAACTTGGGCTTAGTGTGTTTACTTGAAAATGGTAAATATTGTAGGAGGAAAACCGAACTTCCTGCTGAACTGAGCACCTGGCTGTGGGCTGACATTACGCTGGGATCGAAACCAAAAAACACTGTTTCAAAGTCAAACCTGACAATTTATATAAAGCTAAACAAATATACTCAGTCACAAAAAAAAAAGTTGAGCACCCAGATGGAGTGTTGGAAATGAAATGAATCTGCATGTGGTGAAGTGTCATGTGACTCGCAATAATATCAGCAACACGATGCAGGTTGTCCATATATACCATGCCGTGTGTGGACATTCGTTATCTTGTTGGAAAACTGTACCCGGGTCTCAGGAGGGGTAAGACATCCGGACGCAGGGTGTCACTGACATAAGGCTGTGCCGTCCAGGTCCCCCAAATCGCTAAATCACATGGTACGACGGCACTCGTCATCAGTGCATGCTTTCCGGTTATGGCACCACTCCAAACGCTGCCATCTCTGCGCTGGTGTTAATGGCAGCCTACGCACGGGACAGTGAACCCGCACTCCGCCTGATACCAGTCATCAAGACATAGTGCAGGATGACACTGGGTGTTGTAGGGAGTCCAATACCTGTGTCCTGATGGAGGCGCAGATGTCATGGTGGTAATGCTGTCTAATGCATGTGGCATCCTCTGTGTCTGGGGACTAGACGTGCCAGCTTCATGCAAATTGAATCATTTACATATCCATCACTGGTCTACAAATGTACAAAATTACATCCAAATCGGCCCATTACTTCTGCATGCTTAACTTTTTTTTGTCACTGAGTGTACCTTGTGCTCCTCAGAAGTGCGAAACTTACTCAGTCTCATAGATTTTAAATGCTGTTCTCCAATTGCACTACAGATCAATGGAAATTTTTTCTAGGCAAGCTGATGGGGTCGATACTGCCCTCATGACGGCCAGCTACCAGCTCCTTCGCTCTTGACAGTCTCGACAAAGCCGAGAAATAAATCCCAGCCAATTCCTCTCCCTCGGTTGCTGGATGGAAGCAGGTGTTGTTCTGCAGTTGAAGGGGCTCTGAAATGCACTCAGGGGTACCTTAACTGTACCTCAGAGGCAGCTTACGTCGTCTGGAGCACCTCACCTTCTCAGGGGTACCTTAACTGTACCTCAGAGGCAGCTTACATCGTCAGGAGCACCTCACCATCTCAGGGGCACCTTAACCGTACCTCAGAGGTAGCTTACTTAGTCAGAAAAACCTGACCTCCTCAGGGGCTCCTTAACTCTGCCTCTGAGGAGCCCCCTAACACTTGGCTGAATTTAAAAAGAGCATTGGGTTATTGAGGTACTTCTTTGCACTGGGTGTCTGATACCTTAGGCACGGAAAGGGATAGCTTATGGAGGGGGAGCTTGCAGCTGGTATCAAGTGACTTGAAATTTGCCACTGCCAGTTTTTCTCCCTAGAATTCTCATGAGTTTTGATGAACTGGAATGGTCAAATTTCGAGTAAATGATAGCTAATTTACTAGGACTTGATTTATTTATTTTTTGACTGGTGTTTAACCACAGATGGTAATGTAATGTGTGTGTCTCTCTCTCTCTCATTCTCCATCGGTAGGGAGGTGTTGATTGACAAGCGCATCGAGAGCGCGGTGTCCCAAATGCAGTCGGTCATCGAGCTCGGTCGCGTCATCCGGGACAGGAAGACTCTTCCTGTAAAGGTATGTCTCTGCTCCTCCCTGTACTCGATAGGCTGGTATATACTCATCCGCACCGCGTGAACATGCACGTGTCCACGCAGACTTTTATGACGTTCTTGTTGTCATCGTCTACCTCTGCGGACGAACGCGTGCTGCACTCTGAATTTGTGTCCGCGCGGACGACGTATTTACGGCTTTGGACACACTGCACATGCTCAGTTCGCTAGTGTCCACTTAAGAAAAAACAAAATAAATAAATAATGACATGGCAAATTCTCTGTCCCACGTTGTGTTTAGAAGTATGACATAGCATTTTCGTTTTCTTTTTTGTTAAAGAAGAGGCAGATGCCGGAGAAGCTCTTCCTCCTTGATTAGAATGACATACCAAATACGCAACGAGCGCTTGCATACCACGTGTCTCCTCTACGACACGTTGCGCACATGTGCAAAGTGCGCGGCTTGACCAGAGATCTACTTACGTTTCCGTGTCCGCATATGCAGTGCGGAGGAACCACCTCTATATCACAGGTGTCCAAATAAGTGTGCATCCCTTTGATATATTGCATATTCTCAAAGATGTGCCCCCCCCCCCCAACTCAAGAATCTGCTCTGTATTTCCATCTGTTTTCCTTGGCTGTGTTTACCCCCTCCCACCCCACCACCCAAATCTGTCTCCTATTCCTTCGTCGGAAATTTTTTCTAATTATACTAAGACATATGCTAAGGAATATTTATGTAAAGGGGATTATGCACAGAGAGATTCTCCAGCCTTCAGGATGTCTTGAAGACGTCGCCTTTGAGGTGCCGGTTTAAGATGGGTTTCGGTATTTTTAGTATCCCCTGAAGGAGGTGGTGGTGATCCATCAGGACCCCGAGGCTCTGAAAGACATCCAGGCTCTGCAGCAGTATGTTCTGGAGGTGAGTGATACAGTATGTCTGTAGTGGCACATCCTTTGCCAACAACCCCCCTGCCGGTACAGTTAGGAACCCAGAGCAGGCTGCTAAGGACAAGCTAGTGATGCATAAAAGAGATAATAATCCGGATTCGGTTGCAGCCGGATCACAAAGCAACAAACATGCAGACTATGTTTAAAGAATTCTGTTACGTTTTGAAGTCATCTAACCATCCTGTTCTTTGAGGCTTACAGATTTTAACTTTATTAATTGTATAAGTATGTGTAGATGATCTAAGACCATGAATGCGTCACAGTTCAGACGGGCTTATGAAGCCGAAGACCTTCATGCATTGTTAGGTTTTGCTATGCAAGAGATTAGGGATAATCTGACCTTTGCTCCATTTCAGAGTGTTGACCTGCAGTGGAAAAATCCCTTACATTAGTTGTCTGATTTCCCTTAAAAGGGATCCAGGCACATGTTAATAATATTATGCAACATTTTCTTAGCTCTTGGTGTTCATTTAATGTAAAGCAGCCTGTTGGTGACAATGTCACATATTTAATGGGGACCCGATGGAGTAATGACAGTCTGGTCCATGTGTTCTTGGGTAGGCAGGGTTAAGATTATTGTGGTTCTAAGGAAAACGAGCGGCTTGATTTGTGTTGTGGGAAGATTTGAACCTTTCACCCAATATGAACCTGGCTTCGACATGCCTGACACGTACCTATAAACCGTCACAGTTATCAAATAATTGTCATGGAGCATTTCCTGAAAATTCCATTATATAACTGTAGTGGCAGCATATTTGTATTTGGTTATTGGGTCTACTGCAGGTTTTCCCCTCACGCTGCTGTTGAATTTTTAATTATTTCTGAAGCTACACGCAACTGGAAAAAAATGGTTTGCTCAGCTCTCGCGTGGCTTAATGCTTTTTTTGCCAAGCAGCTTGGCAGGGAAGTTTTCCCTTATGAAATGGAGAACGACTTGTGGAGGGCGGTTTGTTGTTTGTTAAATGTGCACTTTATGGACGCCACAGTGCCCTGCAAAATGGCTTGGGATGTGTTTGGGGGCAGCTGTTTGTTTAATAAATTATTATAATAACTTGTACTTAATATACCAGAATTATGCAAAAGTCTGTGTTAATGTGTCTTTTTCCTCATAAAAAGCCATGCTCACTTATGACGATTTTCACTTCATGTAAGAAGTCATTTACTTAGCATGTCTTAGCATACTTGGCATGTCTTAGCATACTTGGCATGTCTTAACGTTAGCAAGGTGAGGGCTTTAGCAGCCATTTTGCCTTGGACACCGGGAGTTTTCTACTATAGTGTATTTTGGGTCCTCCCCTTTGTCTTCTGCCCTGTATAACGTAGTATCTGTGAAATAACAATGTTCTGCCGCACACTTGAATTATATGTCTTGGGGCGACTGTGTTGTGAAAGACACTATGTTAAAATTTAATTCATGAATTTCAAGGGAAGTGATAGAATCCCAAACTGCAACGTGTAGAATCAGTGGTTACTGATGCTTCTGCATGTGTCCTGCCTTCATTTATCGTAGGAACCCAGTGCTGTATAATCTGACTGGACAGTGGGCTGCTTTCTTTAAATATCAGGAGCTCTCAACTTGTGTAAAATCGATTTTAAGTAAATCCAGATTATGCCAAAAATATCACGATAGTTTATGGAAACACTAATACAAAATGTAATATGTGTTCTGTAGTACATATTACTGGTATAATTTTGGCACATGTTTTTGGTATAAGGTGTCTTGAATGGCATGAATAGGTCAATCCAGCTTGCGTAAAATTTGACTTAGGCAAGAGATTGTGGAACAGATTACTTATGTAGTTGCCTATATGGAGAGTTGTGGGGTGTTTCCTCGAGCAGACGGACTGTCTCAGTAAGCACGGAGTGAAGCGATGTGACAGATCTAGGCCTGTTTGATGCACGGGTCTTCTGGTCCTGGGTGAAACACGTCAGCCTTTGTTTCATAGACGAGTTCCTCCTACCTGTCTCCTATAAGTTGTATGAAAGCTTCAAAGCAGGGAATCCCAGTTCTGTTCCCAGAGGGATCAGTGTATCGTGATTTCTGCTCCATCCCCTCAATTAATGGGTTTATTTACTCATTAATTATCTACTGTATAGCTCATGCCTGAATACCGTGAAAGATTTGTAGGGTATTTATAGGGAAAGAGCTCCAAATGAATGCACTGCTAATGATGGCAATGATTGATGAGCTATTTGGAGAAGTTGGGTCGGAACCAGACATATATTCTGACACTGAGTTTGACACCCCTGTGTTTGATGTCTGGTGCGCCCCCATTTGGCAGGAATGGCACGCGGCCCACTGTTCTCATTCTCCCAGCCGCGTGACCAGTGCAGCGTGACCAGTGTCATTTTTAGCCTGCTCTGCCAGCACTTTCCTGTTTTTAGTGCCCTGTCAGGCACTGTCATATCCTCTTTGCGGTGATGTGGCAGTTTGTGGACATAGTCTGCCACGGCACTGATTGATCGAACATTTTTCCCCTCTGACGAGTTAACTAGGCCAAAACCGGCATATAGCTGTAATTATATTTCTGACAATGTTTGCTTTTAAAAGGGCAGAAACCAGCCTGCTCAAATTTAAGGAAATTAAAGCATACAAAATACATTCCCAGGCCTACATGAATGTTATGCTGTACCAGTCAAAAGTTTGGACAGGACAAGCAACCTACAAAGGAGAGCAATAGTGTCGCACCACATGACCTGGCCACCTGACCTAAAATTAGTAGAGATGGTTTGGGAAGAGTTTGATCTGTGAAGGAAAAGAGGCTCGGCACATGTGGGACCCCCTTCAGGACGGCAGGGGCACACAAAGGAGGAAGCAGAGCCAGCCAGTACCTGGAGCAGTTGGGGTTAAGGGCCGATCTCAAGGGCCCAATGGTGGGATTCAAATGGCAACCTTCAGATTCCCAACCCACAGAGCGGCCCCTGCCCCCAACAAACACATATTTTTTTGTTTTTGGCAGTGCAAACATTCCATGTAGTATTATTATTATTATTATTAGTAGTAGTAGTAGTAGTAGTAGTAGTAGTAGTAGTAGTAGTAGTAATAATTATTATTATTATTATTATTATTATTATTAGTTTAGTATAATTATTATAGTGTGATATTACGTATATGATTAATTTATGTAAGTAATTATATTATTTTTTGGTGTCTTTATAATTATTCTGAAATGTAGAAAATTGTTCAGAAACCTTTCTTTGAATATATGTAACCAGTATTGCCATGGAATAAAACATGAACTGTTCTTCCAAGTGAATGCATTGTGTGAATAGCGGTTTCTGGCTGGGTCATTTGGCGCATAAGTATGAGAAGGAGATGTGCACGTCACTGCTGGCAGAAATAATCCTAATAAGCACACAGGTGTTCAGGAAGGTAAGGCAGGCCACGAAAGAAAGATTATTGGTTAGTGTATTGGGAGCACTGTATCTAAGGTTACTAGTGTATTCATGTCATGCGGGAAATATTTGTCTGTCCTAAACATTAAGCTTGATAGTCAGACAGTTTTCATTAATTTGTAATTCATGGCACAGTGTTATGGTGAATGGGTTTTTTGAAACTGACATAAACCTACTTTCAAAGAGTAATTTCAGTTCTAAGAGGAACATTTTCTGTTTGGGGGGGGGGGGGATTCCTTCACATTTCCTGTTTATACGAGGGGTTTTGGGACACTTGCAGACCAGAATATAGATAATTATCAAAGCAATAGGTTTTCCCGTTAAAACTGTTAAATAGGGATGATCTCACCATCTTCATCAGCATTTAGAATCCCCTGGAAATCCACACCATTTTGATATTCAGATGTCGATGGAGCCTTTATGTGGTGTAGTGGCATGTAGTTGGATAGTATTTTTATTTCTTTTATTATTCTTTATAAATCCCCATTGTTACTGTTGGGTGAATGCCCATATTTTGTTTGGGCTATGCATTGTATAAACCTTTGAGTAATTGTATTAATTCTCCCTACCCCCAGGAGCTGAACGTGAGGCAGCTCACCATATCGACCGACAAAGACAAATATGGTATCAGGTTGAGGGCGGAGCCTGATCACATGGTCCTTGGCAAGCGCCTGAAGGGGGCCTTTAAGTCCGTCATGGCTGCCATCAAGGAGCTGGGGAGCTCTGAGCTGGAGGGCTTTCAGAAGACAGGTGCGTTTGTGTGTGTGTGTGTGATCTGTGCAAGTGAGGTCACAGGAGGCTTGCTGAAAGGTACCCAGTCTGTGATGCGGGGGCGGGGGATGGCAGAGAGTGCTCACACAAGGCCTCCCTGTTATTGGAGGAGCAACACGAGGGGCCTGTTTGTTCTTTCTGGGGTCCCTCTCAAAAAGTCACTTAAGGCCTTAAGGCCCCAGAAGCATCAAACTTGCCCCCCCCCCCCACCAGATGTTTCAAAAACTAAAAATAAACAGCTGGGGAGTAGAGTCAGAAGATCATAGCTAGACAGCTGGTTACCCCAACATGCTGCTTCAGCGTCTCCTAAACCAGCTCTCGGTAGGGAGCCGTCTGGCAGGGAGCTGGGAGGGAGCAAAAACATGGACTGTCTGGGGATCCTCCAGGATTGGGTTGGGAAACCCTGTCCTAAATAATGCGTTTATTTAACGTTTGCTGTAGTGACTCTTAGTGAGAGTGCTGGTAAATACCACTCTTTTTGATCACCAATACTAGTTGCTATTGCCTTTAAACGATGCTTTAAGGACACGCGTCCTGTCATGTTGCTGCATGTGGCTCTGCACCACCTGATAAACCTGAGGTATAACAATTATTTGCTACTTGAGCTGTTTTATTAGATGCCATCTAAATAATGTATTGTTGCCCTGATATTAGCTTTTGCTTCTGCATGGGATGGTGGTGATGCTGGTGGTGGGGGGAGTGGGGGGGACTGTTTCCATCCCTAATCTGCTTGGGGATTGTGAAACCTCCCTGAAGGGCTATGAGAAATAGGCCATGATGGCAAAACTGAGCTTCACGTGTGGCTGTGGAGACACTCAGTCACCTTCAGCCATCCCCTACACTACAGGCAGGTCAACTGCAGAATTTTTAGTATTAGTAGTAATAGTAGTATTATTAGTATTGTTATTATTATTGTTATAATGCTCAACGGTCCAGCCAGTAATGGCTATAAACAGATTTTTGTTGGTGAGCTTCTATTTATTTTAAAATGTTATTTTATTTTCAGTTTGATGGGTGTCCTCTTGCAGTACAAGGACATGCACTTAAGCTAATTGGTATCTCTAGATTGCCAGCAGTATATGATTGTGTGCGTCTCAGTGTGTATGCATGCCCCATGTTAGACTGGCATGCTATCCAGGGTGCCCCAAGTTACCTTGTCCAGGATAAAGTTAAATGATGGATTGGATGGGTGCTATTTTGAGTCAATGCAAATAAATACAACCCAGTTTTACGTTTGATATGTGTATCTGAATGTCATCTTCTCTGAACTGCGTGTTCAGTAACTGTTCTTTCTTTTTGTCCAAATGACCATTTCTTAAAATGTCATATTTATACTGTTGTATATGTCTCAGTATCCTATATTCTGTTCATAATGTTCTTCTTTGCACTATGACTAAGAGTGCATGTCCCCATACACCATGTATCTGACACTGACATAAAAATGTACTTTGACTTTGACTTGGTAACTGGTTCTGCTTCCTATTTCAGGCACTATTGTGGTAGATGGGCATGAACTTCACGAGGAAGACCTCCGATTAATGTACACGTTTGACCAGACCTCCGGAACGCAGTATGAAGCGCACTCTGACGCACAGGTACACACAGAGGCGTTCCCACATGGGTGTGAGATTGAACCAGTGTGAGATTCTCGGTCTTAATTTGCGTTATACACAGATTTATTCTAGGAGAGAAACATGATATGCACAAATACAGGCAAAAATGCTAGTCAGGTCCCAGTCTGAGGAAATATCTATGCTCGGGTCAGAGAGAAGCACCACACTCAATTATTTGCAACAAAAAAAATCAGCATGTCCCAAAAGAATTAGAATGAGTTTTTTCCCCCCAGAGGATTGACCTGACTTCCTCCCCCAGGTCCTAGTGTTACTTGATGTCACCCCCGATCAGTCCATGGTGGATGAAGGAGTGGCACGTGAAGTCATTAATCGCATCCAGAAGTTGCGCAAAAAGGTATGAACAAAGAAATGTATAACTTTAAGTCCAATATGGATCACAATGTCATTCATGCTGAAATATGTACAGTATTTGTATATGTTGAGTTGAGGAGTATGTTGGGATTTTGGATGGTACTTTAAGTCGTATCAGAAACTTCTCCAGTGGATTTTTCCCAGAATAACGTTATGAAGGCGTCCACTTGGCTGAGCCCATGGTATTGCTTGGCTTTGGTTCTCCTAGTGAACCCATCAGGTTGTGCAGGCTCATGGGGTCACAGCTGTAGATTCCTGAGGTCTTTTTGGATCCTCCTTGCCTGCCGTTTCTGAGTGAGCAGCTGGTAGCGAAGGTGTCAGTGTTCTTGTCTGCAGTCAGTCTTCCTTTTGAGGATGGTGCGTTATTAGCCCTTCTAGGGATGCTGGCTGAAACGGTGTGGCTTTCTGGGGGGGGGGGGTGTTATGCGCTTACTTGTAGATGATGTGATTTTAGACAAGTATTTTAAGTGCTTTCTCTTTTTAATAAGCAGCCCCCCCAACCCCAGAAATCCCTGACTTTTTGCCATGTATACATGTGCGAGTGTGTGATGTTGTTAAAGGCCTGGCTGGAACCTGCAGCGATTTTAACATGAGAGGGAAAACATGTTTTAACAATTCCCTTTACGAGTCACAACGGCTGATATTGGTGTGGAGATGGAAGTGTACTAGCGAGAAGTGATTTAATGAGTCTGGTGCCACACACGAACCAGCCCACCCCCTCTTGGCCGCTCTTACCACTTGGTAAGACACGATAAAACCTTCTCTTCGATTCAGTCCAGCTGGAATTAATCTACTTTCAGCTGTATTGTCTTGTAGGTACGACTCAGAGCAAGAAGTCCCAGACCTGTCGGTCTGATTTGATTTTCTTACGATTAGTTTTTTGCTTGCATTTTTGGTATCTAGCTCTGGAACTGTGCGTTGACAGGTCTCTACCGCCTCTGGCCTGTCAGAAGGCACTGTAATGCTGGTGTCCATACTCCTAATTCATGTCCATGCTGTCTCCACCCATTTTTCACATGCAAATTAACTGGCACGGTGAACGACAAACCAGGTTAATCCTCAGTAACCAAGGCACTAAGTGCCCGTAGGAGTTGTTACCCAGAAGGTGACTGTCTTGAAGAAGCTGAAGAATGAATAAATCACGGCTAATTCCCCTCCCATCTTTCTGTGGAATGAATGCTGTTATTTTACCTACCACTAAGGGCCTGAGGTTGCAGTCAGACAGAGTCAGAGACTCATGTTGCAGTCTAAGCTATCTGAACTCGATCTGCACGTGAAATATGTTTTATCATAAAACGTGAACGTATGTGTGTATAACATGCAGGTATTAGTATGGATACCAGTGTTACTGATCCGTTTTCCAGGGTCACCTGGTTCCTTCCGATGAAATAACGGTGTACTACAGCAGCGAGCCCTCTGGCGAGTATCTGGACAGAGTCATCCAGATGCACACGGACTTCATTCTGGGCACCATCAAGGCTCCTCTCAAATCATACCCTGTGATCAGCATGGCGAGCGTGATCGTAGAAGAGAAGACGCAGGTATGGTGCTATATATGTGTGTGTGTGTATATGTATGTGTATGTGTGTGTGTATATACACACACACACACGCGCGCACACACACACGCACACACACACACACACACACACACACACACATATATATGTATATATGCGGGCTCAAATTGTCTCTGAGTTGCTTTGGATGAAATCCTTGGATATGCACTAATAACCTTAATCATCTGCTTTTTCAATGTTAGCTGAAGGGCTCGGACTTGAGCCTGACCATTGTGAAAGGAGCGTCCACCCCTAGAACCCTCTCAGGTCCTGCCTCTGCCTTCGTCAACCTGAAGCTGATGCTGGATGGCAAAGAACAAGGTAGCTTGCAGGCTTGAGAATAAGTGAAGCAGGACTTGAGATGCTATGTACTTTCATCTCCCATTGGGTGTTTGTGCTTTGTAGCAGGCGTGGTCCTTCTGGAGAACCCCAAAGGTGACAACGTCCTGGACCTGAAGCACATGAAGGAGGTCTGCCGTAGCATCTTTAACGTCTCCGGTGCCCAGCTTTCTGTCTACAGTGGGGAAACAGGTGGGTCCACAGCCACTACTCTCAACCTCCAGACCAGCTGGTGTTTCAGTTCATGTTTCATATAGTCTGTTCTAGTTGAGATGGCTGTGTTGACATGAGCCAAAGATGTTTCCCCGAGGCAGGAATTTAAGATGATTGCATCACCAAGGAATGTGCTTCTTGAGTCGAGGTTTATGAGTGGCAGATTTGGTTATTGGAACAGACCGGTCAGTTGTGATTGAGGTATGCAACTGTATCTCATGGTGAGGCGGCCTTTGGGATTATGTGGGTTGACATCTGAGGCAGATGGTCTACAGACTTTTTTTTGTACGTGACACCGAGGCTGTAACGGACAGAGAAAGGGCTTCTACCTGTTCCACATCTAGTTGCAGTGGTTTTTTTGTGTCCATTGTGATCATGTTGCTTGGGATCTTCCAAGCAGAACTGGATCATTGGCTCATGTAGTCAAGGAGGACCTGAGGGTGGATGCATGCCAGTGTTTGGGGCAAGGTAGTTCAGCAGCCTGACCACTGTAGTCAGTTCCATGAAGACACCGCCCTCAGATGAGTCCTACACCAACCCATGTTTCTGGATCAAACGCATACCTTCTGATGCCATTTAGTAGAACTTTGTATGTGGCATTCACGATTTTCATCGCAGTCCTTTATGGGTGTACAGGATACGACTGAGTACTGTGGCAGCTGTGATGGCATTAGTAGCTGAACACAGTGGGAATGTTTATCCATACATAATAATTACAGTCACTCTCATGCTTTTCATTGTGATCCAGCTAGTAGACAACTGCATGTCTTGCCCTCTAGGTGTCATTATTAATGAATGAATGTCCAGGCATTACCGCATGGGCACCTGTGCGAACACGTTTTCTGTAATGGGTTGGGTTTTTCCAGTTTTTTTTTTCCAGTCGGACTGAAATGCATCCTTGCTGGAAAAAAGTCTCTCATCAGAATATGACATAGTTAGGACAAGTACATTTTAAGACCTAAAACCTCCTAGGTTTTTTGTTTTTCATGTCTTGCTTGAGTAAAGATTTTTTTTATTACTTGAATAGCCCCCAGACCTCTTCATTATTCATTATATTTTTTACACATTTCCCAATTTCTTAAACTCCTGGATGTCACTTTTGTGTTCTTTATGAAGTACTTTGATCAGAGATTCAGTAGCCAGGGCCCAGTCTCAGTTTTCAGTCCCAGGACTCTTGCCTTAACTGCTAGGCGAGTTGCAATTCTTCCAAGCCGCTTCAGTGATTTTCCTGCTTTATTCTGCAGAACTGACCAGTAAAACGAGCCTCCTGAGCCTGCGTGGACAGACTCTCTGGGTGACGTCAGGGGCAGCCCCCCCTGCTTCTCCGAGCACTGACCTCCTCATCTGCCCCTACGTTAATTTGCAGTTGCTCAACTGCCGACCTGCTGGTATTACACTTCCTCGTCTCCATGCTGCCGTATATCGATAATATTGCTTAAGTTTGTGGTGACTAAACTTTTATCCATCTATTCTGCTGGATTATTCAAGAATTTCCCATGACCTTTGCCAAGAATAGAATTCTTAGGCCATAATTTCACAGTTCTGCAATGCATGGAGTGGTTGTAGGAGAGTGCCCAACTTTAGTGGTCTGTGAGGAGTGCTCCATATTTAATGAGCCAACTCTGGAGTATCTATACCCAACAGTGTGTCGTTTTCTTGAAGAATGCCAGTCCGGGGTTGAGGGCACTCTCCTCCTGGAGAACCCGGTGCACCAGAATGGACTGACATACGCCGGGCTGCTCAGTGAGATCGCCAAGGTGTTCGGGCTTCGGGGCCGGAGACTCAGGTTGTACTTGGACGAGAGCGCTACTGAAGGTGAGACCCTGAAGCTCTACTGGTACAAAGGCAACTCTCCGTGGCTAGCACTGCTGCCTGACACCTCTAGGGCTGGGGCTCTGCTCTGTATGTGTGGAGGTTGTCCCGCTGTGCACTTCCACTAGTTCTGTGATGATAAATATGAGCGTCTTTGTGCTCTGAGATGGACTGGCATACCATAGTACCCCCCGCCCCCCAACGACTCTACCCAGGATAAGGTCTTGGAAGATGGATGAGTAGAATGCAGTGTCTTTTTGAGTTTTAGAGCTGTGCTGCAGATATGTCTTCTGTGTTCTGATAGTGGATTCCTGATCTGTGGACACTGACAGGTCTGGTCCTCCATCTCCCTTGTGACGGGTCGGCATTTATATTTCTTCTAGCTAACCCGACCGTCTGTCGGTGTTCCGCTTGAACATGAACCAAATATTGTGCTGAATAACCCCTTTTCAGCCCCCACCTTCCCTGAACATGCAGCACCTTTGGTCACTTTCACTCAGTCACCCTGCACCAGATATTTTTTTACTGCTCTGATAAAATCCATCTAATTGCGAAGCTTCCTTATAATAAAAATGCACTTAGTGAATCATGGCCTTCGAGTTTTTTTTGTTGAGCAGTGTTTGTATCTGTCCAGCCATCCATCTTCCACCCTCTTATCCTGGGCATAGAATAGAGAGTTTGTACTTAAATGTCCCCTTAGCTGTTTTTAGTTTTATTGATCTGAAGTGCTGTCAGCAACCACTACTGACTAAAATGCACCCCCCACCCACATACACAGGCAGCCTCTGTCAGAACAATTTGTCTTTGGGCTTTTTGAAGATTTATATTTATTTTTTTGTCCCATAATTCATCTTCATGAGGCTTGTGGTCTTTAAAGACAATCGTTATCTGCAAGCAGGAGTGCTAGTGTATGTTTTAAAGGAGTAAATGTAGTGAAGGATTAGAAAACAATGAATTAATTGGCACTACAGTTTTGTGTAATTCAATTGCTGCTTCAGTCTGTGAAGTGTTTGAGATCTTCAGATTGCCTATGCGGTACTTTTGGTTTTCTTGTTAGTTTATGCATCTTTTAATTCATTCACTTGAAGTCTTTTTTGTGGAACAATCATCTGTGTTCATATTCTAAAATTCTTAATTTTTCATACTTTCCAGAAATCTGTGAAGACATCTCACTGAAGACTTTAAACACAAAGACATTGTACGTTCGAGTTCTACCCACAACAGCAGAAGCTTAAAACCTAATTTTTTAGTAAAAAAAATAAATAAATGTCTTTCTTATACTGTTGAAAAATATTAAAACCATAAATGGTTTAAGGGATGACCTTTTCTGGATCATTTATTAGGTGTCTTGCTAATTTTCCTCCTTGCCTGAAACCCCAATAAAAGAAGCTGCTTCTCCCTGTCACAGACAGACGTGCACAAAATTTCAGAACATATTGTAAAGGGCTCATTTTGACTGTGCACAGACTATTGCTTTGAAGTACTTTGCTGTAAATGTCACATGGCTAAAAAGGAAGTATGCTCCAAAGGATTTATAGTTCTGGGCCAGTGAGGTTAGCTCCTTTCTTTTTGGGGTACTTTTTGTGTCTCCAACCTGCAATAGGACCTGAGGGAAGTGAATGCATATTGAAGTCTTGGTTATATCCCTGATCTGCTTATAGTTACGCCTGCTCTACCAGATGGGTCACCTTTCTGCCTCATCAATTAGAAACCCTGTAAGGAACTTCTAGATTTATAATTGAATGTCTTAGTAAACAAGGGTGAGTTCCACTGTAACCCCTAATGATTAATTTACCACAGCACTTCACAATAAAATTATGCTCAAAAATGTATATGTATTTTTTGTTCTGTGTTCAAGGTGTGAGACTTTTGAATTAAGCATGTATGTATTTTTTAAGAGTGTATTTTGTGGCTGACACTGATGGGGAGTTCTCGCGTATTTGTAAAGGGGTAAAGCGGTGCGTGTTTTTGTATGTTTGTGTATGCTGCTTCTCGGCGTAGTGGGGCCTTGTGGAGGAGTAAGAGGGAATTCAGGGGTTCGCCAGCAGGTGGGGCTATCACGCACTGAGCGGGTGACTCTGCGACGGTGGCCGCGACACCTCCCCAGGTGCTCCTTCACTTAAAGTGTTCTGCATCGTTTCCCTTTAAAGTGGCTAGATGTGGTTTGAAAGCGGCGTGTAAAGTGTTCGCGGTCTTCAGTGACTGCTTTGTTTTCACACTGCGAGCGATGAAACGTGTCGCTCTCCTGAAGGGGATGATACACGTCAGCCACAATTCCCTGTTTTTTTTAATGTGGAAAAAAAGCACTGGATGTAACAGACATGTAACCTTTCATTGGTGCCACACATTTACATTACAAAGAGCATTTGTTTGTTATATTTTTAATACTACCTGCCCTTCATTTTACCTCAGAAATCTGCCTCTTAAGGTCACCAGTGTGTTGCATTGTTTAAAAAAAAATAGATTGTCTCTCAGTGGCTGGATACATGCTTGAATAACGATGACTTGGCTGGTCCTCGGAGTCATGACTGTGCGCTGCTGAGTGAATATTAAACACACCTTTGCCCATCTGCTCATGCACCGTTCAGCCCTCTGAAGGCACCTACCGGGCCAGTGAAATGGTCAGTCAGCCATCTGCCAGCGTGCTCTGCCTGTCTCCACGCCTCATCCATGGGAAGGAGTCAAAGCTGCTTTTGAAGCCATTTTTTATTATTATTTTTTTTTTGCTGGAATATACTGGTCTTGGGTTTTCTGGTATGCTATGCTGTGTTTATCAGTGTTTGATGTCTTGGTTTTTTTTTTTTACAAAATTAGCTGCTTCTCTCAACTTGGAGAACATTTGCTGGTGTGCTGAAGAGCCAAACACAAAGCTATGGGGATGGTGTGTGTCTCAGTGGGTCCAGATTAACTCTGATCGGAAGGATGTCGGCTCAGTATCTGTGGTCAGCACCAGGGGTGGACTAGCAATAACAAGCAGCCCGGGAATTTGCTGTCAGGTGGCCCCACATTTATCGTTTGTAGCCAGTGATGGGGCCCTCCTTGGTATATTTTTCCGACGAAAGACACGAGACCCGCTTACCGGAATAGTCCCCAACCTTCCCACTGACCAGTCCACACCTGGTCAACAGAGTGATTTCAGCACTGGACTTTAACCCCGATTACTCCAGGGACTGACAGCTTTCATTCTCAATTTTACGTTGCTTTGGATAAAAGCGTCTGCTAAATTAAAAAAAAAGAAAAAGTAAAAGTCCAGCATTAGAGATGCTGCATTGTTTTGAGCACTATATACTGAGTAATAAGCATCATACTGAGATTAATTAGACAATAATGAAGATGATCCTGCATATAGTTTATATGGAAATTAGTCGGGATTGTAACATTTATTTTTTTTTTTTTACGTCTCGTGTCGCTCACTGCTGACAGCTACTGTGGGGAAAACCCTCTGCTCTCTGTCACACTGGGTGTCTCCTGGAGGGCGTAGTACTTCACATGAGGTACTGACTTTCCATTTTGCAAAACTCTGCTCTTGAAGACCCCTATAAATCATTAGGATACCAGAACTGTTTTGTGATTCTTATACAACTATTAAACTAAATGGCAAGGGGAAATTAAGGTCAAACGGTTTCTCCTTTGCTGTACTGTACTGGAAAGTTCTTGACACTTAATCCTTTAATGAGCCCTAGGTTCGATTCATTTGGAATGGGGCACACAGGCCTACTGTTTATTGTAGTCTCAGGAAAAATGGTGTAGTAAGAATTTCCACATCCAAAAATTGTCATATGTGGGGACGACGCCTTGTCTGTTGCTGTATACGGTAAACTACCATCTTCATTTATGAATTGTTGTACTACGGGCAACATTCCTCTACTTCCTTCAATAACTGCGCAGACCGCCTTATGGAGAGTTAAAAATTAAACATCGGATGCGTAAAACTTGTTACAGTACATGATTACACCTTGCCAAAATACCAAGGACTCTGTATACACCGAACATGGTGCACCTAAATAGCGCATTTTCCAAAGACTTCTTACAAGGACTCGTTCGCAAATGAAGTCTGCATCTTTAAGCGTTTAAAAGCACGGTGATGCCTCTGTCAATGAAAACCACACTCGGTCGGCCTGTTTTTTTCAATTGCTCCCCTCGGGCCCTGCATGCGTGGTACGTAATGGAAAAATCTTAGTCACTTAAATCTACTTCGGACTCCCTTGGCCTCTCTGGCAGGATCGTATACAAAACTCCGCAGTACTCATAGGGACATAAGCGCATAGGTAAGGAGACGTCGCGGACGCCTCGTCCAGCGCACCAACCGCAAGTCTGTTCGGTTTCCTCGGCGTTTCCAATTATGCTGACGCGGCAATTAGGGGAATTGATCTGTATTGAGCTGGAATAAAGCTTGTGGGTCGCAATGCACAAAAAAAATGCACAGCATTGCGGCTCGATGCACCTGTTGTGATAATTCCGATATTTTCCCAGACCCTTGTAAACTCCTCTGCTTCATTAGATACCGAACCGAGTGCCGAAGGACCATCTTTTGTCATCGCTTTGAATTATTTGGGGGGGGGGGAGGAATCACGTTTACCCCCATATTCCAGGAATCTAATCATTGCTTCAGTGTTTGAAATATGCACATCAAGACGGAAGCATTGTTACCGAAACACATTGCCACCCCCCCCCCCCAAATACTGTAAGGAGTGCCTAATAAATATTTAAAACTCAGAATAACGTGCCGTTGAACTAATAGAAATTAACAGGCACGTGTTGTATAGTGACCATGATGCATTTATTATGTTAACTAGCGTGCCAAACTGTTGCGGTTCGCATAGCCGTGTTCGTGCTTTACAGCTCACGTGTGTAAGTTGGTTGTATCAGCCCAGGGGGTGGGAAGGGGCTGGTGGGGCGGGGGGGGGAGTCGCAGTAGTGCTGAAAATGGATTTGTCTGCGCCTTTCCCACAGCGCCGCTGATGAAGCCGGGGGATACTGTTACGGCCGGACAGCAGCATCCTTCCGTCAAGGCGATCGCCCCGCTCTCCTCTCTGTCCCAGTCGGAGGCAGGTAAGGGGACCATGATCTCCATCGCGCGGCTGCAGAAGTTTCCCGTCTTTCTGCGACCGCTCCTACGAGCCCCTAGGTTTTTCGGCGGCGCGATCGACGTGCGGTATGCGCGGATTGCCAAGCTGACCTTGCGGACGCGGCTGCATGTGAAATGTGCGCTGTTTGTGTGTAAGGGCTGGCTCCTTCCTGCACACCTCCGCGCCTTTCCCTTCGGAGCTGCCTAATCTGCCCCGATTCTGTGCGGGGACTGAACCAAACGCGGACATTCACCTGGTTTGTAGATAGATGGTATATCTGCTGTCTCTTTTTCATGATAAACATTGCGGATGTTTTATTATTATTATTATTACTATTATTATTATGCGGTGTTTACGTGCCGTGTCGTATTGCGAATTCAGTGTGTCGATGCAACAAAGTTTATGGTGCTGAAATGTTAATCACGCCACTTAATGTCAGTCTCGGGAATTAGAGCAGGAAAAGGAAGGGACGAGAAAACAGCTCGGGATAACAAATATTCAGCCGTGAGAAATGGATTGACAAATTCATCTTGACATCATAGTTTGCTGGACAGACGCACGGCTTGATAAACGACGAGGCTATTTAAAAACTCCGTTTAGATGCATTTAACAGCTCCATTTGCCCAGTGAAGGAACGACAAAGCACACGATTCCAGCTTAAGGCACATCGTATCGCAATGAAGAGCATATTATTGAAACAAATGCTAGTTTAAGCTGACACATTTCTAAACGTAGTCGCAATTAGCCAGTATATCTAGGCTGACAGTCCCGTAATGTTTTGTACTTGCAGCTGAGCATGAAAATGGGCTTTGAAACTGCATAACAGGGAAAAATGCCTTAGACTGTTTGGTTTGCTGTCGCTTAATTCGCATTTTTCTCAATGTTGCGGTGCCATATTTAGGTATCGTGTTTTTTCCATCAAAGTGTTAACAGGAGAGTCAGAGTGTTTGTTTTGTTGACCATTACACCACCAGGAGGACCATTACATCGACCATTACAGAAGCCCAGAATTCCTTGTCATCTATATAAGTAAAGCAGCTCCATCCCAGAGAAATAATAGGTTTCCAGTTTAAAATATCAAAAGTGTTGATGGCAATTCTTGCATTAGAAGTTTTAAACGCTCAGAGTGAAAGTACACGTTTGTTATTGTAAGGGCTTCTTTAAATGTTATTTTCTGTCTAGAAAGCTACAACTCACCTAGACAATATGTTGTTTTCATAAATATTAACATATAGTCTCTTGTTTTGCATCAAGGATTACATAACTGTTCACCATAGTATTTACATAATTTGACTAAAAATACTACCTAGTTGGGTTAAGGATGCTGTGTGTTTCTGTTCTTGGGATGTGTCTGACTAACTGAATTCAAATTGTGGCCGTCTTTCGAGGGACAGTCCAAAGGCAGGACATTTTTAAACCCTGTCTTTATGTGCGTTTGTGGATGGCTACCGAAAATAAACAACGCTCACTGTAGCTGTCACTTGGCATCCACGTGTCGCCTGCTATATCCAGCTTCCATTCGAACAGGTGACAGACAAAATGCCCATTAGCGGCACCGCGGCCCCTTACCACTGCTGGAGGGGGTTTCTTTGGGTGGGAAGCAGGTTGTTTTAATGTTATTTCAGACCGAGTGGTACACCAGCTGACGCGCTGTTTAGCAGCATGACGAGTCCACACCGGAAATGTTATGAGGTTATAATAAAAGCCTACCCAGAGGATTGATAACAGGAAATGATACTCTGCTATCTATAACTAGAACCCTATAAATTATTGTGGCTGAGATTCAAGCTGTCAATGTTCTCAATGAATGGCTGTTTACCCTGATACCTTTATAGCTTGTCCGAGTCAATAGAGTGTAATTTGACATTTTGGCAGCTGGACTCCTGGACTTGGGATGCTTCTTATGCTCCAGGAAATGCTAGAGGAGGCACATTTTTTTGTAACAGGACCTTACACGCGTACATTAAATCGGTGAGCTTAAGCTCTCCCTCCGCACAAAGCGCGCGTGTCCTCCGAACAACCTTTAGTGCTTTAGCACAGCCCTGCGAAGGTGCGAGCTATCAGAATCTCTGGAACATTCGCCTTTTTCCAGACGAATTGTTATCTCCCCTGGGACGTGTAACAAGCCTCCACGGGGACACGTAATAAATATATAAATAAATAGATAGATAGATAAATAAATAAAGCTCCTCTTAGATTTGCAGGTCTGCATCATTCCAACTGTCACCTCGCAGACTGCAGCGTGCCGGTGGGCCTGTCGCCTGTTATTTTCCAAAGAGCGTTCCCGAAACACCGGTTCTGGCAGGAGAGGAAGATGAACATTTGCGGGCATCCATGGCGCTGTGTGGCGGCTGTAAATAATGAGAGATGACTGTGTATTAATCTGCTGCAGCCTTGGGTGTACCGAACATCTGTCAGTAGCCAAAGCGGGGGCCCCTCACAGCCGGAACTGCAGCCAAGGTGCTGCTTCTGACCTTTGCA
>JAODKN010000127.1:6680088-6691379 GCA_026774425.1 Petrocephalus zakoni | reverse complement strand
CAGTTGCCAACCCACCTGCTCCTACCGTTACGTTACATCGTACACTCTGAGAAATGCTCAGGGGACGGGCCAGTCATGGCCACCGAGAGGCGCAAAGTATCTCAATTCTGTTGCTTAATTGCACAACCACTCAGACGCAGATAATACAGGTAAAGGTGATGAAACAGTCAGAATACTTCTGCTTGAATGTAACTGGATATCGTTAAATATAGTTTCTTCTTCTTCATAGGCACAAAATGGCAGAGATTCTATGTATACATATACATACACACATACACATGCATACATACATATATATATATATATATATATATATGCATATATATAATATGTAATCAGTCGTGATATACTGCCCCTGGCCATCTCCCGATGGAGGTCTGTCTAATTTCTGACTTTAATTAAATGACACCCCTATTCCCGGGAATTGTTCATGCGGCGTGGTTGATCAGGACACGGTGGGGGGATTATATTACTGATTTGCATGGCGTGCGAGCTATGACACCTATTACATTTACCCAGCTGCAGCGTGGGTAACGCGACTGAATAAATGTATTTTTTTTCTATTATTGCGCGCGACAAGGGCCGCATAAAAATACTCTGCTGGGAACAAGGGCTCTGGTATTTGGCTAATTGCTTTGCACCGGGGTATGTGCCATTATGTAAGGACTCGGGCTTTATTTATTTATTTGCTTTAGAGAAATGCATGACTTGGATTTAAAAGGCTGGCTGGATTCTGAATTAGCTTGACACGGCGCGTTTATTTCCCCTTGGCTCCGCGTCTTGTCCAAACCGAGGGACGCGCTCTTATTTATATAGATGGGATCGCGCCCCTAACCTTCGTGTCAAGTGCCTTTAAAAAATTAATAAATTGCAAAACCTCACACGTCTCCGCTGCGGCTATCGCCGTCACTTTGTAATGTGCGGTTTGGCACCTCCACAGGCCGCCACACGCGCCCGCAGCATGTGTAATAACAGTGTTTTGCTAATTATTAATGCATGGTCATCCCCCGTCCGTAAAACCCGTCCCTTTAAGTGGGGACTTCAATCTTTCGGGTGTATTTTAGAATGTCTTAGAGTTTATCGTTAAAAAAAATTCTTCCCGCATGATTGATCTTTCAAGATAATATGCTGAGTTTTAAGGCAATTTCATAGTTAGGGAATAATGCTCCTTTGAATAGTCGCGTAGAAGTCTTAGGGGTATTTTTCATAATGCACACATGTGGCAAGCTGTAGCTTTTTTTTATTATTATGTCTAGCATCAACCCAGCTTATTAACACGCTGCCAGACGCTGAATGTAGCGGGCAGTGTTTCATGATGGAGCCTTTCTTAATTTCGCCGGTAATGGGGGGGATGTCATCATGTTCACAGTGAATGAAATGGAGGTCATGACGTTTAAGTCTAGGGGCAGCTCAGCCTGGCGCTACTCGGTCTCAGGGCAGTTAGCATAGGGGCGATCAGCTTCCAACCATTGTGAAATTGTGATTGATGCTGACGACATTAATTCGGAAATACGGGATTGAGTTGGCATGAGGGTAGCCTGTTGCATGCATTGCTAGGAATGAGTATGACAGTGTATAAAAATTAACACACAGAAGGTGACTTCTAAGCGTCTTTAATTCGAACTACTTGGGGAAAAAGAACTATACCTTTTTATTCTAGGTGGTATAATCCCGATCTCATTCTGCATGGTCTCTCCCGGCTTTTTGCTGCTATGTCAGAGGGTTATTTAACTGCTTCTCATTTTCCCATCATGCGCAGCATCTTACCTCTTATAACTGTAAACTTTGCTAAATTTTATACTGTATTATTATTCTCATGTTTTACTATCATTGTGCTATTTAAATTCTGTTCAGGCTAAATGCTTTTCTCAAGGGTACAACAGCAGGCCTTCTGGGACTGGCACCAGGAGACCTTTAAAGTCCAGCTATTAATCAGATTAGTACAAGCCAAAAAGAAGGAAAAAAAAACAGCTTTGGTAATCATTGAAAGGGGAGTTTTTTGTGATTATTATACAGGGTAAAATCCTGATATGTGTGGCAAAGGCTGTGAAAAGACATGATAGCGAATAGCACGTGTTTCTTTTTTATTTAAAACGTGCGCCCGAATCCATAGGCTGAAGGTCTAGTTAAGGTCAGCTCTGATGTGTGTTCGCATGCAGGACGTCTCTTTGGCCAATGCGAGCAGGACTCGCTGAGGAATTAGAAGGTTATTTTCGACCTTCCGCGCTTTTCCACAGTTGCCATATTTTAATCAGCTTTTCTGTCCGACGCTGGCTAACGTCAAATCTGTACTAATTAGAAACGGAATCCCTGAGCGAGTTGAGAAAGCGCAATAAGTTGGTGAGGACATTTTATCCCATTTTGTGAAACGGCTGGACTAGCCGGGAGGATTAGTTTCCATAAGTCCAGTCTGTATACATATAAGTAGTGTATAAACAAATCAGCCTGACTTTTCCCTTGTGTAGACTTAACATTCCTCGCATGCTTTGGTTTTGCTTCGGTATGGTAACTATAAAGTTGCAGTAAAGCGAAAAAAACTCTTAAGACGTAAACTGTGTGTAAACTGTTTTAACAGCTCTGGTGTTTGCTGTGTGTCCCGCTGATGGGGTTTTAACGCGAGGCTGTTTAAGAACACAGTTTGGGAGCGCTTTTATACATTCATTTTCTCTGGTCTCTCGCAATCAAGTTAGTAGTAACTGTTGCTAGGGGAGCATAATCTGAGCATTGAGAATTCCTCACATCTACAGTAGTTGTACAATAGCAGTAGGTACATTTCCTTAATGCCAATGTCTTCTTTTTGTGGCTTATGGAAAGATTAGTACTTTGTCATACTCACCAGGAAAGGTATGTCAGTTTTCGATTACTTAAAATTATTGGGTTTTGGAAAGAGCAGTTTTGTTCTGCAGTAATGCATGGACAATTATTTGATGTTTAAAGACTATATAAAAAGAGTGAGGCTCATAATTAAAACTGAATAGTTCTTGCCTTGCTAATAAGACAATTATATTCCATGAAGCTCGCCTAGGAAAATGTTTGTTAGAATGTTAAAAGAGAGTTGTAATAAGAAAGTAGATAGATGCTGTTTTGTGAGGACTGTCACAGGGTTTCCCGCATATGTCAGGTGGATCTATTGTTTTGTTTCGTGAAGCATCACTTGCTATCCACCTCTGCCTGCATTCCGGCTGCCTGCATTGTGAAAAGCCCCTCGGCAGACAGGAGATGTAGCTTCCCTCTCTCGGGTTTTTTCTTGCGACTGGTTTGTGGGATTGCAGGAGATCCCCAATCCAAGTACTTTAAAGTATCAGAAGTGTCTTCTGGAGCTGAGTGGGCCTATTTGTTCTTCACCTCTGGGAACATCTGAATGCCAATGAAATGTACTGTTTACAGGGCAAAAGTGCACCAAACCTATACAGTGACAGAATGTTCCTCTAATCCATGTCATTCACTGTTCTGAACAATTTTAAATGTTCTCTATTTTTCCTGTGCATAAATCACTAAGACAGTTCTGTTTAAGGAGTCCAACAGCACTTTCCAGTAACCTCCTGGTCACAAGCTCCTTACCTAAGTGACTAGAGCACTGGGCTAGGAGTGTAACTAGGGCTGAACAAATCTAATTGCGATTTATCTGACAGATATTGCGATTGCGATTTCATTAGCGTTTTTTTTAAACTCAGTTCAGTATGTAGGCCTAGCTCAGTATGTAAGCCTAGCTCAGTATGTAGGCCTATAAAAAATTAATTGAACACGACCATACACTGAAATCTGAAGTGCCATATACATTAATCCATACATAAGAATGGAATTAGAATAAATACATTTTTGAGTTAAATAATATAACAAAAATGATATAGAGCAGACACCTAATGAGCCATAGAAGAATTCTCTAGCGACCCGAACATAGTAAAGTGATTGTATTTTTGCATTTTAAGTGCTGCGTTTGCAAACAGCGCTTGACCACTTTTTTACCCTTAGTAAAGTGTGTCCGAAAAGTCCCATGTACACAAGGGTCAAACTAGCAGAGAACAATGACGCATAAATCTACTATCACAAAAAAAGTGTTGAAAATAAAACAATTCCAATAATAAAAATATTAGGCATCTTATGGCTAGCACTGCTTGGACCCCTAATAATAGGACCTTTCTGTGGACAATCTCTGACCATTACATAGGTAGGTAATTCACTTACGGCTCAGCAGCGGAACCAATATTTTTTGCTCTGCGAATGTAACGTTTTTTTTGGGTTTTGCATGTCTGTTGTTTGTGGGCGTATATGCAGTCACTTTGGGCCACTTCTGATTGATGAGCATGACTGGCACGCTAGGAGCACGGCACTTCTGATTGGTGAGACTTGCTGTCACACAAGGAGGAAGGCATGAATTTGCAAAACTAGTTTCACGACAGTTTTAAACCCAGGGTAAGACGTGCTGTATAATGCACATCCTAAATCACAGCCTTTGCGATTTGCTAATTGCATTGTTTCAAATCGTGATTTCGACGTGAAATCGATAAATCGTTCAGCTCTAGGTGTAATGGTACACAACTCACAGTTATGTACAAACCTGGTTTTGAGTTCATGGTTCAGTGAAAATAGGTAAAAAAAAGGTACAGCAGGGAAAAGAGAATTTGTTTTGAAATTATTTATTATTAAAACTGCAAACACAATTAGGAACAGCTGCAATACGTCAGCCAATGTGTCCGAATAACGAAACCCAAGAGACACTTATTTGCAAACTTCTATTTTTATTTTACAAAGAATTATATGAAATAAATAAATATTATATAATATCACAATATCCATAATGAAGTAAAACTGTGTGTTCTCTAATCCTGAGTATGGCTGCATATCTGTGGTGATAAACATCCCTATAGCCTACAGTCATTTTTCATCACAGTCTGAATTTCCCGGCAAAAGTATTTTAGTCGCCACAGGGAGACTGACTTGCAGAGGTTGTTTTTACCTTGCTCTGGGCATACACATGTCCAGATGATGTTGTCCCAAATGAGTTAGAATGTTTGCTTCTGTTTTCAGCAACAAATTCGAGATTGGTATAACAGAGCCAAAAGACTACTCTCTCTACAGTACTTGGGAATCCAAAATATTCCTAAATTATCGATTATGAATAGCTGGAACCAACGTTAGCTATAACCAACTCATTACAATTAGTATAATTTTTTCCCATGTTGAACATCTACTTGTGAACTTCCGCCGGTAAATGTATTCATTAGTTTCACTGTGCATACCAAACTGGAATTGATGTACCAATTGGCGAATGACAAACATGTAACCGCTACAGCCCTACAGAGCACCTTCTGCCCTGTAAGATGGGCTGGTACAAATCTGGGCAGTGAATCGTAGTGTCCCGCTGGTTCTTCATTACTTCTGTTTAACATTAGCATGTTTCATGTTTCTGCTCTATCGTGATCACCCAGAGGAACTGTATGCCTCAGCTTGTTAACCTGACTGATTGAAACATTTGTCATGAGTCAAAGAGGGGAAGTGAGATGCATCTTAATATGGACAAACCTGCCATAGTGATGTCCCTGTGATGACTGGCATAGACATTTTTTTATTAACCTTGAACAAACGGTTTTCTGAATAAAATTAATAGCTATGGCTAAATCACTTTGATACCATTTTGATCTGTGCATTCTTTTTCTTTAAATAATCCGACTGTGTTAATGTATTTGTAAGTTGCTTTGGAAAAACCGTCCTTAAAGTACCTAAATAATGCATGACAAAATTAGCATGTAATGAATACGGTAGGCTAGCTACAGGGGATGAGCAAAATAACGGAAACACGAAGTTGAAGCAAGTCACAGTAACACATATAGCTACAAAGGGGAGTTATATTAGATTGAATGCCATTTAGCAGTATGTTTCAGCTATAAAATCAGACCTACAATCAGCGCTTTGATATGTGAGTCTTTGAAGCAACATAAGGCAGCTAACAGAGTTCCAAAGAAACCAGATTGTCAGTGCCTGAGTTGCAGGTGCATTAATTACGAAAAACACTTAATGTGTCAAACAAATGGTTTCAAAATTATGATCCATGAACAAATGATATGGTCAAAAAGGAACAGCGGTCAAAGCTCATCAAGGGGGATCAACGGGCATCTAATTGGACAGTTAAAGAAAGTGAAAAGTCAGCATCCATGCTCAACAAACATTGTACTTTGTGAGTAGAACAAAGTACTTTAGAATGCAGAGCTGTGTCTAAAACCATTGCTCAAAGAGGAATAATCTGCTATAAGGAGCACAACGCCCTTTAGTAATGGACGAAATATTATGGTCTAATGTTGTGTCTTTTACCATTTGTCCTACATCCTGAGAGGTTTGAGCTTGGGGAAAGTCAAAGGTTAACTTCAACCCACAATGTGTGCCGCCAACTGTTGCCAAACGTGATGTGCAATCTGGAATGGTATGGACAGCCATCTATGAGGTAGCCATTCGGTCTGATAATTGCCCTGCATAGTTGTAGGCCAAGGATCATGAGGCTGTTTGACAAGGTGAGCACCCAAAAGTGTGATCATGGTTCCTTAGATGATAATCAAATGCCTTGCATGGCGTCCCAAACTACCTCATTCATAACTCAAAGAGCTGGAGGCTTTTCCTCATGAATAATGTTCCAATATCTCACTATGCAAGGTTCACAAATTAACAGCATTCCAAGAAGGACTGAGACTGATCTGAAGGTGGAGAAGAATATTAATATATTGTTAGGCATTTCTATTGTTTTGTTCAGCCCCTGTAAAATAGATGAAACTACTAAAATTAGCGGTAAGCAACTGTGCTGTTGCAACCACGTTTAGCCTTTTATGTAGAAGAAGGTTTGGGAATAAAGATTGTAAATAGTGATCTAATTGAGTTTTCCCTAAGCACAAGGGTGTGGCAGTAGAAATCTACATTAAAGTGTGCTGTGGAGATTATGATAATGCCTCTTGGCGGGAGAAGGAGAGATCAATTGCTCAGAAGTACAACCTTGGTGGATTACTGGTTGGCAGTGATCTCTTCTCTTAGGCATTTAATGTACTTTATCTGGTCTTAGATGTCAGTGTCTGCTTTTTGTAAAAAATATTTCTTCCTCTTTTCTTCTAGGTAACTGTAGCGTCTCATAGTACTTTTGAAAAGAGGACTGAATACCTCATTGTGTGTCCTTTCATTGGGAATCAGTATTGCTCAGTATTATATCACCTTCTGTCTCCCCTTATACCTTATTGGCAGCCATCCAAATGCAGACAGTTGGAGGTGTACTTCTTATGGAAGTGGACGTACTTCTTATTCTATCTTGTGATCAGTGGGTGTATAAATCATGTTAATTTTTTTAAATTTCCCATCAAAGTCACGGCAGCTACACACCTGTCACATTTGTTGTTAATTTGATCAGAGCTCTTATTCTTGCATAAGCAAAAACTAACAAAACAGAGGCGCAACAAAACCGATGTACTGGAAGATGAAAGCTTAAAGAGGTTAGTCCTCCGCCTGTAGTGGAATGTGTCGGTTAAAGACCAAGGGTAGATATGGAGCTTGTTCCGGAAGAGTGGCACAGGGGCATGGGTAGAAGTGTCCGGCAGTGTAATGGAGTGCTACCTCACTCTAGGGGCTGGCGAGAGGCTAGTGGAATTACAATCCTGAGTCTATCTTTGCATCAGTACTGAAGTGCCAGGCTTTCCTATTGAACCATTTAATGGGGGCTGTGTGAATGCGGGATATGTACACAGCAAAGTTTAATCCCATTAAGCAGTCTGGTCTTTAGCTATCGTCTTGAGCCAGTAGGGAGGCTAGATAAAAGGAACCAAGGGCTTGGACCTAGAGGTGATCTTAGAGAAGAATGACTTCAGCTGGTATATAAACATTTATTATCTGTAATCCAAAGTGACATACATTTCTGACAGCAGGGTCAGACAGTGTGTAGAGTAATTGTGGTTAAGGGCTTCTCTACCAGTCATGGGATTTGAACCAATGACATTCCAATCACAGGAGCAGCAGCCCAACCTGCTGAAGCACACACCAACCTCCGATGACGCTGTAGAAGAAGAGCATATTCATCCTAGTCGCTGCCGCAGTGTGAGGTCGGGGTTCAGCATTTCCGCAGCCTGCGAAACCGCGAGATCTACAGAGTGGTTGCAATGTGTTAATGCTCCTTCTGGGATGCATATGCTATCTGAAAAGGTTGAGCCTGGGATTTGATCGGGATGGACTGAAGAACATGAATGGGTCAGCTCATTAACATGGCTGACAGTGAAGCTATACTTATTGGTGTCAAGAACATCATTCTTGAAAAGAGAACCTTAGTTAGTTGGATACATTTTGGACATACAGGAAGTTCGGAAGCAGTGCCTGAGTTCAGTGGCAGGTTCTTTTATTTAGTTTTGATCATTAAGGTGATTCTTCCCTAGGGTGTCTGCAACAAGGCAGTGTTTCCAAAACACTATAACCGTTAATCAGGCGGTGGGAACGAAGTCTGCACCTATGAGCGGTGTTCAGAGTTGAGCACCATCCGAGGCCTGCTGCAGTTGCTCATAAAAGCTGATGTCTGTCATACTGTGGACGCTGAAACTCTCCAGTTAAGTGAGCACTGTGCCTCTGTGCCTGTGAATTCTGGGAAAATCTGCGAGTCGGGAGAAATTCTATCTTGTTTAGAAGGTGGCCGAGGAGACGGGCGGGGGTGACTGTGAGCAGTAATGCGAACGAGACAATTTGGATAAAAGCATCAGCGAAGCAACTCCAGGTAAATTTATACCTGCAGAAGGTGAGGCTGACAGCAGAAGGCAAATGGCTGGGGCAAGTGGCACGCCGCAGAACCTGGAGGGCAACGCTTTAAGGCAAAATAACCTGTTGTTACTTGGAGGCACTGACTGAGACATTCGCCTGTGCATTATGGGAAGGAAAAGGGTTAGGGTTAAGGTTCCGCTCAGAGATACTCCCTCATCATTGGATTACTGAATTTGGATTAGTGATTTGCACTTTAAGTATTGCAGATATCCTCTCCCTGGCCTTTTTGTGTTCCTGGGGGAAAAGCCCTTTCATGCTGCTATGTACCTGTTTTTGGATGGTATGATTATCACTTGACTTGACTTGACTTGACTTGAACTTTGGCATTGGGAAGGATGGTGATGGAATGTCAGTCAGTGAGAGTACGGAAGCCCTTTGTCTCCTTTACCCCGTCACTGGAATGAAAATTCGCTGAGTGGAAATACCTCTGCGTCACAGCACACAGCAAGTGTGGCATTTGGTCTCCCGGAATCACTGCTGTAATTAATCTTAAAGCCACATGGAGCTGTGGAATATTTAATTTCTGTTTTATCAGGAGGCAGATATACAGTTAGCACAGAATGGAGAACATTGCCAGTGATCTGATACGGGTTATCATAGAGAGAACATGCCTTTCTTTAACCATGGCAATGAGAGCAGACCAGGGTATTAAGGAAACTGTAATTTTCCAGTGTTCTGAAGAGCGATAAGGAATTTATTTTCATCCGGTCCTGCAATCTGAGTGAGTTTCTCTAAAATTTCGATAAACAATACGGCCGATTGTTTAGAACAATCGGATGTAATTCGGTAATGTAATTTGGCGAACACGCCCACACTGCTACACCCATACGGTGTGAAGGGCAGCTCTGCAATCAGATGCCAGGGAGGCAAACATTACCTGAAACAGTATCTAACGCAGTTTGCCTTCTGGCGATCGTGTTAGGGTATTATTTTTAGGTAGTCAATTTCCACCGGTCTTCATTAATTTATAATAACCACACGGTTCCAATTAATAATTAACTTTTAGCGGACTTCTTGGAACTTACCTTTGTGAACGCAGGATATCAACATTGGCTCCATGAGGTGAAGGCTGTGAGCGGCCGCTATGAAATCTCATTAGCGGCTCATGGAGCTTGCCACATATTTCCTGTTAAATTTGATGTCCCGTAAAGCGATTACTACAGCTGTCCCCAAAAACCATCTATAGCTGCTAGATACTCTGCTTATTTGCCATGTATAATGCATTAGTGTCCATCCCCTTTCTTCGGCCTAATAAGTTTAATGCGACATCATTTATTGAATACACAATTTCGTACGTAAAATGCATTTACATATCAGGAAGGTGAACAGAAAACCTGCCAATGTAACTGAGCTTTTTTAGTCAATATAAGTGAACGTACATTCCAGTATTTTAAAACAACAAATGAATAATTTCAACACAACCAAAAGGTAATATGATAAATCTGGATAGTTAGCATGTTAATAATTGAATTCGGAGTAAAGACATACAAAAGTGTTGTTTGTGCAGGTGTTGGTCTCAGTAATGCACCAAAGAAAAACCAATTACACAAATGTAACACCTGTACATTTACCTGATTATGTTTAATGCATTTCCAAGTTAAGAAGAAATACAGATTATATGTTGATATATTTGGATTTTCTTTTTTGTCAGAGCTGGTCTGATTTCGGCCACAGTTGTTCCTGCATTTGTTGTTAATTTCATGAAGAGACAGAACAAAAATAACAGGACACTGGCCGTGACACTTGGGGACCGTTTAATGGTCATGTGACTGCACCATGTGTCAGTCTTATGGATTTCCTGCCGTGCTTTCGGTCTCTTGCTGTGTCTGAATCTCGGGGCGACTGTGGCCAGCGGGACTCCGCAACCAGACTCGCCCGTCAGTCTAGCGAAAGTTGTAGATGGTAGTCTTGACATAGAATTCCATCTGTTAGTGTTGTGTTCTGGCCTCGTCGAAGACAATGGGGCAAGAACAGCCCCTCTCCCACCGGGCAAAGCGGGACACAAAAGCACCTCCTAGGCGTTGAGTGTATTTCTGTAAGGAGATACCAAGCTCGTAAATTCTTATGACAGTGTGACATATGGCCCTGCTGAAAGATAGCGGCTGCGGTTTTCAGCAGGGTAAAGTCTCTGATGGCTTTTTGTGAATGTTACTTGACTTAATTTGCTCATGAGGCCACCAGAAGTCATTCAAACATTTGTTATTTGTTTTATTTTCATGTCCTTTTGGTGAGATGCTCTATACATCTCGCATTTAATGACTTTGAAATGAATGATAGGTCTGCTGTATTGCAAGTATCTGTTCCGTGCTTGATTGTACTGAGACAGGTTTCGTTTTACCTATGCTTGTCTTCACCTTTAAGGGGCTTTTTGGAGCAGGTGAGAGTCTGATTATGTGTTCCCGTCCAATGGAAATTCATCACCATTACTTCTTTTTGTGTTTTTCAACCATGGGACAATATCACTTGGAGAAAAAAAAAGGTCATGAACAATAGCTGCCTTTTCTCAAACCGTGGTGGGA
>JAODKN010000127.1:6657920-6674522 GCA_026774425.1 Petrocephalus zakoni | reverse complement strand
TTGGCCAGCATGGGAATCCTGGTAACTGCTATTTTTGTAAATCTGATTAATGGGGTCAGTATTGCTGCGGTGGGACGTTCCTTGTCACTCTCTTGGACGTTTTGTGTATTCGCCAGCACTCCCTCGGATTTTTCCTCAGAACCGAAAGGTAGCGCCCCGGAGAATACATCGCCCCGCGTGGCGCTTTCGTAGACGCGGTCCGCCCGGCGCTTGCCAGGAAAATACCAGACATCGAGAAGCAGGTGTTGCGTATCTGCTCGCCTGGAGGTGTACGTTACTCCGAGCTTCAAGGAAACACCGTGTCCCGAGTCTCCTGCTTGCAGGTATTCTCTTTTATATATTATATTTCAGTATTGTGTTTCGTTTTAAGCGTCGTCAGCGGCCGCCTCTGACGGGAGGAGAGGACCCCAGCGCTAACAGACACCAGATGGGAAGCACTTCCAAGATGAGGGAGAAGGCCTTTTAAGTGCCTAATTACAGAACGAAGACGCGGAGGGAGCAGACCGCGGCATTTTAACCATGTCTGCTAAATTTCCACAACAGCTTTCATTGTTTAAAACCTATAAATAAAGCACTCCCATATGTAAAGTCTGATTGTGGCAGAACGCCCTAACAGGCCTGCATGATCATGGTCCTTTTGCATCTTTTCTCTTTTCTTTTTTCATATCACACCCATATCTGACCTTTATGTTCCTTCGTTATTCTTGGCCGGTCGATTCGATGTCAAAATCCTGGACTAGCTGCTCCGCTTATAACGAGGAGGCGCATCGTCAGGATTGGGCATGTCCCACCGCAGATGTGCAGTCACGTTTCTCTCGGTGGGTCGTGCTGTCCCAGATGCTTGGCTTGATATGCAGTCAGTTAGGATCCCCCCCCCCACACTCCCTATGTATCACCATCAGAAATTCACATAAGGATGAATCTATATGTTTACTTAGCTCATGCTGATATTTATATTGTATTCCACAGCTCACAGTTTTATGTTTTACTGATGATATGGTATATATTTTTTTTCACTGAATTAATTCAGGGTGAATGTCCTGGGCAGAAGGGCACAAGAGCGTGACCAAAATTATGACATTTTAATCAAACCACTTAATCTCTGCTATGCTCTCTTTAAAATTTTCTGGTGTATTTTACAGAGTAATATCAATAGGGTGCAAAAAATATACTGTAAATCTACCAGCACTGCTAGTAAATGTAGGTGAGTTTTTATATATACCTTGATAAAGGGTGTTACATTGGTACATTGCATGTCTCATTGATAATATGGGGGATTTAATTTCCCATGCAAAAAGTCCACAAATCTGAAAAAGTGGGACAGCAACATATAGCTGTATTATATTATATCTCCCATCCATGGGAATGAGTCTGGCATTATAGCGGGTTGCTGATTGTGTGACGTTAATACCGCTACATTCTGGAAGCACTACAGCACAGAATTCCAAAGGAGGCTAGCTTTCACGCTGCGATTGGTCTCCACAGAGTGACACTGCAGCACCTGAAATCAATATTGCACAGGTCCTGCCGGGAAACTGTTGATGTGGCATCGGTGGACTGAATATAAATTTGAGGTTCTGTCAGGCAATATTGGATTATGATTTGTGCTTTGGGAAATGCTTAAACATTTAAGGGGGTGTCACATCTCCACCGGCTGTGGTTCGTTTATTATTTTTCTGTTTTTATTGCCTGTGAACTTCACTTTAGGCACCAGTTCATATGTCCTAATACAGTGTAATATAGTACTACTATGTACTAATATAATTAGCAGCTCTTTGGGCAAGCCTGGTGCAAGACCAAACCTGATCCTCTGAAATAACATTGTTTTAAATGCTTAAAAAAAGGAAAAAAGGAAAGTAGGTAAAACCTTTAGGAACACTGTAGGCAATATTACAGTGCATTTATCATTCAGTGCTTTTCCTGGTCAGGGTCATGGAGGCGGGGTGCAGTTTTTAAAATGTCTTCTTCTTAAATGATACTTCTGAATAAAAACAGTCAATTATTTTAAACCAGTGTTTCTCTAACCGGTCCTCAGGGACCCCCAGACAGTCCACGCTTTTGCTCCCTCCCAGACGGTCCACATTTTTGCTCCATCCCAGATAGTCCACGTTTTTGCTTCCTCCCAGACAGTCCACATTTTTGCTCCCTCGCAGACGGTCCACGTTTTTGCTCCCTCCCAGACAATTCACGTTCTTGCTCCCTCCCAGGCAGTCCATGTTTTTGCTCCCTCCCAGACGGTCCACGTTTTTGCTCCCTGCCAACTCTGTAGGGAGGAACATAGGGAGACAGGTGGGAGGAGGAACGTGGCTCGCCTGGAGGACCCCAAGGACTGGGCTGAGAAACGCTGCTGTAAACCTCTCCTGTGGTCATGTCATCTACCAAACTGTCCACCATTTTTATTTGATACCCTGCTATAAAGTTGAGCTCCCCATAATCCTGAAAAGGGATAAATATGTATGATGGATGGATGGATGAACCGGAGCTGAACTGTATTTATTTACTTCTTCAAACCCACTGCCTTCCCTTCTGCCAGTTTCTGATGACAAAACATTATTCATATTGCTTTCATATCATATTTAAAGTGTTCGATCACACAGGAGCTTCACAGTTACAGAAAATCAAACTACTGAGTATCCTGTGTGCCAGTATAGTGGCATATTAGTGCAGATAATACTTTCATGGACATCAGTGATATGCCTGATGTTGTTTTATCACGCTTTTTTCCAGATAGTGTTTGCTGCAGACTCAGGCAGTTTTGCATGATATGAAACAACCTTCCTTTTACAGTAAGAATGATGGACAATGTCCTAGTGGCTCCTACCAGACTAGCATTAAGTCTGTGTTATGGCAGCTGCACCCTTCCTGATGCTTAAGAAGCCTCCAGACCCACACAGAAGATGCCTGGCTTTGAGCAGGAAAATCACATACATATATTGATGTGATTTTACAGGAAAATCACATCAATTACTTTTCTTACATTAAAGTGACGTAAGTATTAAGACAGAAGGGTCAGAAAGTCCCTGGAGCATTTGGGGATTACAGGCCTCGCTTAGGGGCCCAGCAGTGAAATTACTCAAATTTGATCTGGTGACCTCTTGATTGCAGACACAGAATACCCCAAGTTTGAACCCTGGGCCTTTCAGCCCAACAACTATAACCTCCAACCAACTGAGCTCTTCAGCTCAATTCCTGGAAATAAATGCATCATCTCTGTTCTGCCAATGTGATTCCTTCATTTTCAAGACGCCACATTTGACAGGATAAATAACTTCCTCAGACAACATGTGTTGACCGCAGCCTGCTCTGATGGGATTGGCTGTGGTCTGGGATATATGATGCTCCTTGGAAGGGACAGCTGTCTTCAGAGTGGAGTTTCTGTAGGGGCTCATTAGGGGCTTTCGTTTCCTCTTTAAGCTTCAGGTCTTTTCACTCCTCAACTCCACCGTGGAAGATAAGGAAAGCTTCACACGAGATCGGATCTGTGGCGGCATGACTTTTGGACGAAGGAGCCCAATTCTGACTTAGGGATGTGTCGAGAGCCTGTTTGTAAGGTAGGTCTGTCCCCCGGACGAGTCCTAGAAACACAGATTTGCAGCTAATAATAGGACAGTCGTGGGGTGTCTATTTAAAGGCCTGTGAGAGATGACCAGCTCCGGCGTAGAGGGCATGGGAAGTCAGCCTGCATAGCTGGCCGTACATGTCTCCCCCATGAGGGACCTGGGTCCTGACACTATGGTCCTGTATGCTGTCCACATTTATCAGTTCCTGCATTACTGACGCCATAGCCTTTGACAGTTTTAGAACTGAATACACTCCTACAGATTTGATCTTTTTCCATCGACATGACGTGACGAGTCAGTGGGTCTCTGGTTTTGTAAGCTTGATGCTAATTGGTTGCTGGGAAAGAGCTGAAGAAAAGGACAATGCAGATTTTTATGGATGCATGGACGGATGGACAGATGGGAAGTAATAGACGTATATTTGGCATACATTCCTGCATGATGATTGTTGGATTACATGGATTATCTGGGCACTGAGATGATGGCCTGGGCTTTCTGCCATGTTAGTGTACTTTTCAAGGCCATCTGATGGGGCATTTGCCTGGGTGCGGTCACTTCCTCCCGGTGGGGGGGGGAGCTTATCGCAGCTGTTGATTCCTGACCTCAGGGTGCCCGGGCAGCCCCAAGTTTCGTGGGTGGTGGTGTTGATGGGGGAGACCCAGGGACATTCCTCTGCAGTGGGCAGAGCCCTTGCCAGTCGCACCCAGTCTCGAGGCCCCCCCCCCGGAGCGAGCTTTCTCATGACAGAAAGACTGTCTGCTCCGTGCACCCCCCCACCCCCCCCCCCCCCGTCTTGATTTATTTATAGCTCCCGCTGTCATGGGACGTCTGCGTGTATTACCACACACACATGCGCATTTACAGCTAGCGCTTGTGAAAGAGAAAGGAAAAAAAACCTGGCTATTATAATCCTGTAGGGAACGCGGGGCTCGCTAACGGAGCGATATAACGGGCCGCTTCCGCT
Organism: Petrocephalus zakoni; assembly: GCA_026774425.1. Lineage (NCBI taxonomy): Eukaryota > Metazoa > Chordata > Actinopteri > Osteoglossiformes > Mormyridae > Petrocephalus > Petrocephalus zakoni. Next base: position 6,669,998 of record JAODKN010000127.1, on the reverse strand, counting down.
GCTGATTTCGCTATTTTTGTTTTGTTTCTTTTTAATCTCATCAGATCCGTGCTGTCAACACTGTGTTCGTTTCGGATAAACACAAACTATTTATTAGGTGTCTTAACGTTACTGTTTACCATGAAAGCACGCTAAAATGCTTCACGGGGCTAATTTTGGGAAAATACTGTATGCAGCGTGATATATGTCCACTGCTTACCACCCGCTTGTGCTGATCAGGGTCGCAGGCCACTTTGGTGTTTGTATAAAGAGTAATATTAATATTATTTTGTACTGGAGCCATGTATTCCTGACGTCAGCTGAAGTCTTTATGCTGTATGCTTGATCCTTTGCTGACTGATATCCTAAGACTGTTAGACATGGTAGATGAAGCCAAACAGTTCATGTCAGCTTGGATAATTTGTAAGAACTTAGATGATTTCTAGTGATGTCAAATTAACATGCAGGAGAACTTGGAAACTTCCAGACGGAGCCTTTAGCTTCTTAAAATGGAAGGAGAGATGCACATGCGAGGCTTACGTGACTGTGGGAACGTCGGCTGTAAGGCTGCTCATGCCAAGGCTAAGGACATGAAGGGGAAAATGCACACTGGGGAGAAGTTGAAAGAAGTCTTAAAATAAAATTCACTTGGGGGGGGGGCTCTGCTGGTCCTGGAGAAATATGTCTACATGTGTGAACCTGTCTGCATGTTTTTCTGCTGTGGTGATATATAACCCACCCCCCCCCCCAGCTTCCATGTAATGAACAGAATCGCAGCAGTTGAAATTCTCAGAGTCATTATATACACCAAATTAAGGAACTTCTGGTGAAGAGATGATTATGGGTGCATTATGGGATGTATGCTTTTATTCTGCTCCTCTTGCTTTTCCTGTTCCTGCTCAGCACAGGTCAGTTTTTATCTACAGTGTCTTTCCTATCATAATTATATACTCATATCATGCAGGGGTAGTTTGATATAAGTACTGCATAAAGACATACAGTGAAATTTTATGTTAAAATCCATTTTGAAAACACCCACTAAACCCGTACAGTATTCTGTATGATTATTCGGCAACCAATAGAGTGCGTGTAAGCGCACAACAGAGTTCAGTACCCAATAAGAGATTCAATGTTACTGAAGTTTGAATAAGAATGCATTTAAGATTGCAATAATTTTTAACTGGGAGAGTTCAGTGTTGAATGTACATAAGATGTAACCGTGCACATTGAGCTATGTGTTAAATGAGAAGAATTTATGATTTTTTTTAAATGTGTCATGGTGGTTGTAGAAAGTAAAGATGTTTCTGTGTGGAAAAAAAAACAAAGACTGAGGAAGCGAAATCTCCTGAGAGCTGCCTGTCTGCCCTGGGTCTGCCCCAGAAATCTGAGCAAATCGTGTGAAGGGAGCCTTGGTTCGGCCGGCTCCTCTTCCGGGTCGGCCTGCGTGTGCAGCTGGAGCCACTCAGCTGTCTGGGCTGAGGCTGGTACCAGAGAGACGGGAACAGGAAGCAGACAGAAGGTCAGTGATGATTTGGCAGGAATATGCAGGAAATAACGGGGGACAGCTTGAGAAGAGCCACTGTTAGCAGCTAGGCTAAGCTGCAGTTTAGCACTGAGATGGCATCCCTGTTATCGGCTGCCAAACTCTGCCGCTTTCCCAAATTCTGCTGGCTATATGGGGGCTAGGCTGTACCAAGATAAGGCTGCACAAGTATGCCGAAATAAAACTGTAGATTTTATAGAAGTGTCAGGTAAAGAATTAAGTGGGCCAGGGAGTCCTTCTGCAAAATACTGTTTCAGGTAACCTTTGTTTTTTTTAGGGTACATTCACCATGACCTCTGGATGGAAAGTGATGTACTGAATCATTTTAAATTCATGTAGAATTTTTACACAAAAGAGAAGAAAGGTGGTGCCTTACTAGATAACGAAAATACATTGGTTATTTATAAATGTGCAGAGTATTTATTTACATAGCTGTGCACCTAATTAGGGGTGGTAGGAAGCCACAGTGTCTTCTTCCCCGGGTTTGTATGTCCCCCACCCCCCAGGTTGTTGTAGGGTTCCCCCCTAGAGTCCAAAAACATGTTAAGTGTAGTTGTTGAGTTGTTGGTGGGTGTGAATGTGTGCGCAGGACAAATGGCTATAGAAGATGGGTGGATGAATGCATGCATTTTATATATTTCAGTTGATTACCAGACTGTGGCATTTGAGAATACAGTATTGCGATGCCCATTCTTGTTTTTTATTTATTAATACATTTGGTCTAGCTTAAGACTTCATTTTCATTTCTGTTCTCCACTTTATTAAGATTATTATTAAAATTATTATTAAGATTTTATTAAGATTAACTATAATGAAAATATAAAGTGGGATTGGATTGTGTATGACTTACTTTGAAATGTGCCCTGAAACACATTTTGGATAGAAATGATGGATCACTTGCATAACTGCAGAATAAAATATTCTGTGTAAATCATATTTGAGAATATTCTTTAATAACTGATCTGCTTCAATAGAGATTTGAATCCCACAGACACTTGACGCCGCGTGCATGTGGGTATTTGTTGTAAGGCGAATCAAGCTAAATTGGACACGGTTGACTCTCAAATGATTCTGATGTAATATCAAGGGTCAGTTCTTATTACATCCTTTAACTATCTAAAAAATCAACCATAGAAATACAATGAATACTGCTAACTTCTTCTAAAAGACACAGGTGGTCTTTTAAGCCTGCTTCCAAATGTTGCATTTCACAGCCACTTAAAGCATTTAATTAAGTTTTTACTGTTCTTAACGATATCAACATCATATTTTCATATGCATATGCATAATAAGCATATTTTCAGCAAGAAGCTTAACTGACATTATAATTCAAAACCAAGCGTCAAGGTTTGGGGGCCATTCACTTTGCTGTCTTTTTAACAATTTTGTTTTATCAAGACTGCATGCCAGAGGTCCTCTCATGAAGTATCTCTCCTGGGCTCCATGGACTCCATGAGAGTAGGGTGGAAATAAGACGCCTCACACCTCCTGCCCTGGGGCTTTGAATACTCCCTCCCTCTGTGTGTGTGTGTGTGTGTGTGTGTGTGTGTGTGTGTGTGTGTGTGTGTTGGCATGTTCTCCTCCTGTCACACTCCAAAGACATGCAGCCAAGCTAATTGGTGCATCTACATCGTCAGTTAGTAACTTGTATCTTTTCATGTGTTGTGCTGGCTCGCTGGTTATGCACTGTCAGATATGGTCGTTACCAATAATATCATCGTATTACCCAGCCCCAGACTATGTACCACCTGTAGTAAAGTCATATTTTAACCAGACTGACTGACTAAGAACCACCAAGGAATGTGTGCTGTGGATGGTAATGATGATGATGATATTGAGAGAAGTAATTGTATACTAATGAATTTCAAAGCACATCTTATACTCTCCATAGACTTCCAATACAAATCAGGAAATGAAATGAAATCTCTTTATGATGTTAGCTGGGGGATTTCTTGGAAATTGGAGAGTGAGCTGTTTGCTCATGATGTATCTAATTCAACTGGATTTGGATCAAACTGTCTGATAGTGAACAAATGTAATTGTAATTTTGCTTGTGTCTGTGTGGTTGATCAAGAAAAGTAGCTTTGTAGACAAGTGCCTTGCTAGTAAAGAGAACCTTTCCAAAGCTCATCGTTTATAGCATAGTTTGAGTCATAAGTAAGCCATTTACTATTTTTGAATGAAGTTATGCTCAGGTGGAAGACAATTTGGCATTTCCACGCTGTGGCTAGGACTCACGAGTTCTTCCTAGGGATGTGCAAGACTCTGTTAAGCTGCTAGGTGGCGCTGTACCTGCACATACAAGATGACCTGTATTGTGTAAAGAAGGCAATCAGATTGGCAGAGGGCATATCAGAGAGCACTTCCTGCCTTAATGGGGTCTGAGCCAGGCTGACAAAGGCAAAGTCTGGAGTCAAAAGCAAAATTCAGGGCAATGTCCTTCCCATTGTTGGAAATCTAAAGAATATTAAGAACTGGTTACTATGAGAAATGAATTCTGGGAAAGCTGAAAACCAACTTCATGCCACGAGCATATCGAAAGTGACTTTGAAGATTTTAGGTTTGCAGATCTGAGACTTTGAGGATGGGAGATTTAGTAATCATGGTCTCTTGAATTAGGGACAGGGAACCATTGGTTTGACCTCACACTGGAATGATTCCCTGCTGGAGGATGAATGGTTGATAAAGTTATATCTGTTGCTCTAGTGTCATTTTTGGGTCCATTGTTAATGGACTGAGATTTCTTAAAGAAACTTTTTGCTATAACTGCAGCCCTGAGTCCCGCTAATTAACTGAATGTTCTTCGCATGATCTATGGTGATCAGAATCAGAATTCACTTTACCTGTGTACACTAGGTATTTGTCTTGGCAGTACTGGTGCATACATTCACAAACAACACTGAAATTAAGGAAAAATAAAAAAAAATAGAATAGAAATAAAATAAAAGAAACATCGAATATGGCTATTCATTTGCTTCCTTGTGTATCGTCGATTAAAAGATACTCTGAAAGATGACCATAATTCCTGTTCATCTAATATATTTTGTTCAAGGTTAGCTGATAACATTGAATGAAATTACAACAAAATTTAAAGCATTACTGAGCTGAGGGTCATGGACAGTGTGTCAGGGCAGATCCAAAACTCTGGCGAAGGAATGATTTGTCTCCAGGGACCTGACCTCGCGTCCGTCTGTTAACAGACGGCCCCACGTATAGGACACTAATTATCCTGACCCGGCTGCTTCAGAAGCCATCAGCTTTCTCACTGAAAGCTTAACACGGAACATCAGAGACTTCGGGGCGAACGGTGGTGAAGTGGCCCATCTGTGTTAGGATGCAGGAGGCTTAAAATGGATGGCGAGCTGCTGATCTTCACAAACAATACTGTCGTATGCCTTGTGGGTAGATAATTTAGGCGTGCGAGTTTATGAGTCGTTCTTTTTATTGCCAAAATACATATATGCATTTGTATTGGATGGTCGCTATCGCCCGGTGATATAAGCTTCTGTTTCCGAGAGAAAGGTTGCCCTGGTGGATATTGCCCATTTGTTGAAACCCCCTGGGAAATATCCTGTCACTATGAAATGATCAAACTAACCTAAGGTCGTGTAGGGTCCGATCAATATTTTCTCTCTAGTGACTGGATTCCCAGCGGTGCTGTTAGGTTATTGCATCACAGCGCACTGATCGGCACGCTGGCCCTTTCACATGAAAGCCAGGACTGAACGTGTTGCTCTGCATGTTCTCCTGCAATATCTGAATCACCCTACAGGAACATTTGGGAAGGCGCTGCACAGTCACCGGCACTCTCCTGCTGTCCCCTCTTATTCCAGCCCGCTAACCCACTGCTAATTTCAGTGAGATTCCGTTCTATTACGGAAGAAAGGATTCTGCTTTGGGTATTGAAAGAATATGAGCTTTCACTGTCTTGTGCTGGAATGGCGGACTTGTCATGTGATTCCTCCACGGCCTGAAGCATTGCATTAAGCCGTCCTCATCTCCGTCTGGGCTACTTAGCATGCCTTCAATGTGAATGAACTCAGTGGCACTCAAAGAGCCGGGAGTCTAGCAGTGGGTTCCAGCGCCACTCAGACTGAATGGGGCCCCGAGCTGCTGAGGCTGCCGTAGCACCGTTGCCCGCTCCGTCCGGCATTCGTTCATGGAGTAATGCAGGAGGAGGGGCTCCATAAAATAACCAAGTGCCATCGCGGCCGCGATGTGTTCTTACGCGCGGACAGTAGGGGGGGGCGCCGCGACGCGCGGCTCGGGGGGCCGAAAATAATGGAAAATCGCGGCTATCAGATGGCGGTTTCTTACATTTCAAGCAACGGAAAATGCTGCCCAGTGGAAAGAGCCCTTCTAGCCCTGGGAATAAATAACTTGATAATGTTAATGGCGGTCTCAAAGAACAGCTTAGAAAGCCATTAAAGTGCCTCGCGAGATATTATCAATGAAACCATGCAGACAGAACGGAGGACATGGAAGAGACCCGCGCGCAACCTTCCGAAAGAGTGCCACCTCCTAAAAATAGAGAGGAGCCGCTCTCTCCAGGGGTTACTCGATTCAATTAGGGTGCATAATTAATTAGCTGTTTATAATGATTACATAAGCAGCAGTGAGGCACCCCTGGGACGTGGCTCCATCTTCCTGAAAAATTGGTTTGTGTGCTTCTGGGAGCTGGTCTGTGACACATTAGCATCTCATTTGACGACCCCGCGCTCCTGTGATTCGATTAGGTCGCCAGCCGGAGCCCGGGCCGAGGCGATGGCTTTTCATCTGCGTCTGAGCGCCGCACCCGTGTTCTGCGTGTCAGACCTCCCCTGCTGTCATTTATGGCGTACGTTCCTTTCCCATCTACAAGTGGCACTTTTATATATATATATATTTCATATATAAATACAGAAAAAAAAACAGCAGTAGTCAAGCTTCTAAAGAAGTTGCTGTGTAAATAAACATGTTACGAGAAAATGTTCAGCTTAATATGTTTTGCATGGCTTTTAGCATCTATAGCTACACATTTAAACGAACTCATTTTTAACAGCTCAACAAAGGCAAGCACCTTTAACTGCTGAGAAGCAGCTGAGGCTGAAGCAGATGAAATAAAATACAGCGCGATAACTATTCGTGCGTAATTGAAAATTTCTCATCTGGCCCCTAAAGCTATTTCAGATGACTAATTCTTAGCACTCCAAATATTTCTGTGCTGGAAAAATGACTGTCAGTGGCTCTTTTGCATGGAAATGTTGCGTTTACCTGCCAGCGAATGGCGATTTTAGGAAAGTCTGGTGCAGGAATTTGAATTGGCAGAATATTTTCAGGAAATGTTTGCTGGCATATCTGCAGCTACTGTGTAGATTATGTCTTTAATGGCGTTAACAAACTAGCAATGAAATCCTTATAGCTGGCCTCGTTTGTCGACACAGTGCTTCTGCCCGAAGGGCCGATGGCGGCAAAAGAAGTGAGCTGGCGGTGGGGTAGAGTGGCGCCAAAGGCTGCGGATTTCATTTTGTCATGGGAGGCATAATGCGCCAGCCATACTCGAGGGCGTAGCCCTGGCCGAATGCCCAGGCTGCATCCTGTGTCCTTCCCAGCAGCGGTCAAAATACTCCTCAAATTGTGGCAACCGGCCGAATTAAACGGCATAGACGGGCAATCCGTCTCAGTTGGAAGATGATCCGCAAAGATGTCAAAAATGTGTTTCACTGATGATTTGTAAATAGCCGTTATAGCGTCAGGTTTCCCCTTAGGAAACAGAGGGGTTTTGTAGCAAGCACATCGAGGACTTGACCAGAAGAAGAACTGAGGAGATAGGGCATATTATACAGCTACTAGCTTGAAGCAAACTCTACCAGTCCAGCAGTGGAATCGGGGTAAAGCTGGCCTTTTCAGATTGTGCTATTACATCATTTCTTCTTAGTCTTCAGATTTCTGCATTGTCAAAGGTGTCCACGCAAAGAGGCACACAAAATCTCAGTATCAGTCTTGAAAATGCTAATGTGCAAATACAATTTTTTAAGCAACCTTTAAAGCGAAATACCAAATAAAATAGCCAGTTTTACGTATTTAGGTTCTGTAAAGTGGTTGCTGTTTTGTTGCTTTTTTATTTCTGTGTGAGCTCAGATGAAACAAGGAAACATTCTTAGTTGAATTTTCTAATGTTCATTTAATATTCTGTTGCCTATATCTCATCACAAAGACTGAAATTTTCACCATATCTGATCTGATAATGTCAAACGAGTTCCCGGCATGTAATGTTAAGCCTAAATGTTTTTATCATGGTTTTTCTTAAGGCAATGGAACAGCTTGAGCTAGAGGAATTTTCTTACATTGGTCATTGATCTTTATTGTCATTGGCTAACTTAATATTCTTGTGACCCTGTACCACTTGGAGGGTGAATGGATGGAAACACAATATTATGTAATATAATCTATCATCCTCAAAGTGCTTTACTAGTTCAGGGTTAGGGGATTGTGTATCATAAGCTTAAATATTAGTATTGTGTTAGTATAAGCTCACTTCTGAGACACTTAGCTATCTGTAAATGATAGTACCTTTATCTGTCAGGTACTGTAGCTTCTTGTATCAGCAGTACTGTATGGCCGCTGAGGACCTCTCTGGTGATTTCCTGCTCTCCAGATAGCATTTTCAGTTGCATTCTGGGTCTAGTCTCACCTAACATTACTGACATTCACCTAAATTCATAATGCTGACTGGAGAATGCAGATTCTTTATTATTATCTAAAAAAACATTTATGTGGGCAGTAGTGAGGTTCGGGTAGATCTCTGTAAAGCTCATATTACAGATGGATCAATAGGATCACTCTGAGTTCTTAACACAGTGGGTGCGTTAAGCTTTACTCAGTATCAACAAGGGATGGATGGTGGATAGATAGAGTGATTGATTGATTGACTGATTTTTATTTTACTGTCCCGGCCTGTGTTTTGGTTTGGGTTGAGGGTAGGAATGTCAGGGGGAGCCTGCACCATGGTGCAACATGAGTCAGAGGCTCATAGAATGGACAAGCAAACTAGTTCTTGATGTCCACTGTCCTTCATTGTCCACCACCAGTCCAAGATCTGTCCTGTGATGGTAGCTGGTGGATTTGTTCAGGCAATTAGACCCATTAAATAGATGGAGAATCAAAGAGATTCTCCCGGAGACCCCCAAATGTTCCCAATTGTTGATCAGGTTTAGCAGTGATCATTGTGACGGAGGCATGCCAGACTGGGAGGCGAAACCGCGACAGGTATCCGTGGCTCAGAACGAGGTGCTTAACGTGACCTTTGCTGACGGCCCCTCCGACGTCTCCCGTCTGGTCGACGCTCCCCACCTGCGGCTCTGCGGCTGGCTGGGTGTGATTCAGCTGTCACCATGTTATTACAGTAGGCACCCCCCTCGCTTGCTCTGAGCTGGCGGTCCCCGCAATGGTCGATCCCTTAACACCTTCTTAGGCCAGTGACTCGTAGACACGTCTCTATCCAGCCGCATGCTGTCACCCTTTATTTCTGCTGGGCATATGGAGGGTCACACTCCGCATTATTTCTCGGTATTGACTTCTCCTCTCTTTATAACCTTCCTCTCCTTTCATCTTTCATTTTTCTTGTATGGGTGTCCTCACCGGGGACCCCTGATGTTTTGGTAGATCAGATGCTTCTCAAAAGAAATAAAAAAAAAAAATCAATAAGAATAAGTTACACAGCTGCTTTCAAATACTGTGAATTTGCTGGGGGCCAGGATCTGAAAAGCAACTAGCTATTAATCTCTTTCGAAAACAGTGAATAGTTGATTATACTGGATAGTTTAGGTCCAGGTAATATGTGCAACCTGTATTTTCAGACTGAGCTACTGTACATATGTTTTGGAAAATAATAATCATAATGATGATACTAGTAATAATAATGAAGTTGAAATCAAACTGTTACCACTAATTACCTCCTTGCATTTTCACTTTTGTTGTCATACTGTTACTGTATGAAGGAAATATTGCCATTTGAATATCTAACAAGGCACAGGTCTGATGCTGTGGGGTGTTTTGTACACTTCCAGAGAACAGATTACTTTCAGACCCCGGTTAAACTCCACAGAACAAACAGACAGACAGGTGATCGACCCAGAGCCCCTCTTCTGTTCCAAGTCCAGGATACATGAAGGAGAGCCTTCTGCCACACAGTTAGCGAGTTGGCAGGTGGGCGGGGGGACGGTGGGGGGGTGTCGGCAGGAGAGAAGGTGCCCTTCATGTCACCGGGGCCTGAAGCCAATCTAGGACAGCGCTCCTGTCAGATACATCCCCCCCATGCGGAGGCAGCTTTCAGCAGGATGCGGCAAGCTGGTCGTCCCCGTTAGCATGCCGCACCGGTCTTCCTCCCTCCAGCTGGGCCGGACGTTCAGGCGGGGGCCCAGGGAAGGACCTCTACCCAAATGCAGACTTAATCAGCCCCCGCCTGTGTGACGGGCCCTCCTCTCTCATCATATGCAAATATGTTTACGGGCCAGCGTGGGCCCCGGGGGGAGATGGCACTGCCGGCGACAGCCTCCTGAGAAGCACACTCTCCCCCCATGAGGACCCTTCGGTACACTGCGCTTTCATTTTTTGCATAATTTTTACATCATCACTTTAGCATTTCCGTCCGTCTTAAGCCGACGGCTTAGGCTGGTCAGAGAGGCAGGAGGCCCGGGGCCTACCCCAGGCAGCCTAGGGTGCAAGATTGGGTGACCCTGCACACGGAATGTGAGGCTATTGCAGGCTCTCTGTAAGAAAAAAAAACTGCATTCTCACAATACCAAAATATCAGTAAAATATAATTTCGTACCAGAAATGTAAAAAAACAAAACAAGGTGATATATCCTTTTATTATAATTATTGCATAAAACTAATTATCCACATAACACAGCATCCATTAATGTCCAATGAATATAATGAACACTGACTAAAGTCTGCTGACGTTATTCAGAAATATTTATTCTAGGAATACGTGTGTATATGAGGTGCACTGATGGAGCTGCGCCCACTGCATTTGTGTCTGATCCAGATTAATATATGAAAAATGGAACAGGACACATTTAACTCAAGAAAAAAAAACTGTCAAAGTATGTTTTCCACATATAAAGGGCACTTTGCACACGCTGTGCATGAAGCGAGCGCCGTGAAGGAATGAGCACAGCGCGTACTTTATGCTTATTAGCAGCCCTGCTGTGCTGCAGTTCACTGTGTGAGTGGCAGCCTGCAGGTTAGCATAGCTTGATAGCACACTAATGAGCCAGGATGGGATGTAGCAGACTGACAGGCCTGTCCTTCATTATTACTGTCCATACCGCAAGATACACAGCTTGTTTACTTACCCTAAAATGTATGGCTTCCAAAGACAATCCTCAGTCCAGTTATAGAGACTGCAGGCGATGCCTGTGGTAAGATGCTGGTGAGTCACGACACAAATTGTCATTTAGACATTATCATAAAACAGGGATATTTCTGACCACTAGCACAGATTTCCATAGATTACAATCTAACATCCATCCATCCATCCATCCATCCATCCATCAATATTCCCACTGTCTTCTTGATCACTGTCGTGGGGAAAAGAAAAAACATATATGAAATTTTTTTTGCCAGTCCCTGTAAACGCATCCCACTGTCCATTTACAAAGCATTGTTTTATGAATAATAAAGCATGATAAGAGTAACACAAACTAATGGCAGGATGCACCCAGACTGCTGCCTTTCCTTTACTTGCTGTGGCCTCTAACTAACACTTAACCTCTCCATGCCCTGAATGTGCTCTTTAATTACTGTTACAGCTGAGACAGACCAGCACGCTTATGCTTTCATTAAAATAGCTTTCGAAGCGATAAGAAGCGTCGTGCAGCTTTCCCACTGACCTCATCATACCGATACCCTTCCCCTCGCACAGCTCAATTATTGCTCTTGCTTATCAATGGATAAAATATACACCGGTACTAATTTAGTATCTAAATTAGTAAATAAGCATAAGTGTAAGTACCTTAAGTGAGTGGAATATTAATACATGGTAACACTTTACTTGAGGCAACAGAAGTAATGTAGGATTATGCTGTTACTTATGTATTAATTAACCACAAGTTAAGTGTTGGTTATAAACTGCCCTCATGTTTGTTCATCATTAATGAATTGTCACACAACTTTTATCTCAAGCAATGAGCTTGTTAATTGTGTAAACCTTTGTGAAATAGTGAAGGAAGTACTGTAGGAACAAATAATGAATTACACATGTAAAATACCGATCACATTTATTCATTGTTAATTGTGACACATCATTTATCTGAAGCAATTACTATTTTTGTTACTATTTCTGTTTATTATGTAAATAATAAAAAAAGTTGTGGACAACTGAAGGAACTAGTTAGGAACTACTGAAGGAACATCATTAGTATCGACAATATTTGTTCATGATTTGTACTTCAGTTGTAACTAAGTATTTTTGCCGCCTTGAGTAAAGTGTTACCGGTAACACTTTACTTGAGGGGCCACAAATAATGCAGTAATACATGCTTAGTAAATGCATTAATTAACCATTAACT
>JAODKN010000127.1:6633881-6648567 GCA_026774425.1 Petrocephalus zakoni | reverse complement strand
ACCGTATTAGTATGGTGTTCCTAATAATCCTTTAGGTGAGTGTATATATATATATATATATATATATATATATATTAATGTTGCTTAGACTTTTCAGATACCCTTTCTAAATATTTTGGCATTCTTTTCATTCTTGCATCTGGGTAGTTTAATTAAACATTTTAAATGAATGGCTGCAGCACCACTCCATAACTGGTACTTCAACTAGTAACTGTGGGTCTAATTCAGTTCAGGACGCTACAAATTTTTTTGTGTGTGCAACTGCTGCCCTAATATAATGAGTGCTCTTGACTATCATTAAAACATAATTTGACAATTACAATTTAATTGTAATAATTATAGTTTCATATGAAAATGGCAGTATGTTCATATTTGGTTACCTCTTCCAATGTTCCCTAAATGTTCCTCTCTCGAAAAAAAAACATGGTGTACAACTGTTTATAACTGGTGTATTTTAAGGCTTCTCCTTACTGTTACCTTCACCTTCTATAATATTTTGAATTCAAATTAATTTCCAGTCCAATATACTAATCCATGCTCGGAGATGCTCATAGATTACCAAGGATTTTCCCAGCTTGTGAAAGAAAATAATAGTTTATGAATATAAATTCACTGATTTGATTATAGAGAGATGAAGAATTAGTTGTATTGCATTTTCATTGTTCTCTGTCAAAATACCTTAGTAGTCATTAGCAATTAAATTGGATTCATTCTGTCCAATGTAATGCATAGGACCTTGAAACTCCTAGTAGTAGTAATTGTTGCTGGGTGGCTTAAATTGCTAAATATGTCCACAGAATCATCTCAGTGACACCACAAACATGGAAGAGCCGTATGCAGTATACTCCAAAATCATAACACATCACCATTAAATTGGTTGGCAACTAGGAAGGGCGCTCATGTGGCAGGGCTACATCCCATAATATTAGTAAGCACCTGTCTGCAGACCACTGGTGCAGTCACAAAAGCTATGGGGAAGTGTGATGCGAAATGACAAGCCAGCCTTTGCTGACAAATGGATTTGCTCACACGTCCTGACAATCCAAGGATTTTTACACTCCCCCATCCCAGTGCCAGGTTTCAGCAAAAAAAGAAGATTCTGGTGGTTCCCTAATGGTCCAGAAGGCAATTTTATGTTGTGGCCTACACATCAAAACCAGGGGAAATGGAACAGGATATATTACAGAGCAAGGTGGCTGTATTTCCCGCAATGACTCAGTTTTTATTTTGTGTTCCAAGACAACGACCTTCCACTATAATAGGTTTCTGTCAGCACTGGGTGTTCTTGGGGCAGAGAGACTAAGGTACCATCTTCAAAGCCTCTCCAGGTCACAAGTTCCTTCTTAGCCGGGCTGGTAGCAGATGTCGGGCTGTCCTTGCCTTTCGGCGTCACCCTGTACTAGCACAGACAGTCAGTTGAGCAAACGTTGAGCAGTTCAAAGAGATCAAGCATCCAGGGCTGGACTAGGATTAAAATCGACCCTGGACTTTTGATGAAGGGGCGGGGGGGCAGGAGCCTTCCCATGAAACATTTTGCCGGCCCACCAGGAAAATGCCCAGGATGCCAGATGGTCCACCCAGACCTAAAAGCACCTCACTTTACTAAGTACCTTCAGTTTGCGGCTGTATGTATGAGTCACCTATATGAAAAAACCCACATGGTTCATATAAGGCTAGGAAGCATTTTTCTTATTTCAATTATATATGACAACACATGATGTTTTTTATATGTTCACTACAAGTCAGTGCTTTTTCTTGTCTGATTATGGCCACATTCATACCATGTAAGCCTATATGAAAAATAGAAAACTTTTATATAAACTTTACATTTTACCACACATGATAACATATGGCTCTAGTGGGAAATACATATTTTTGCTTTACTTATATGAAAGACATGCATGATCACTCCACATTGTTGGTTTAATTAAACTATGTTATATTCTCAGAACAAAAAGTGAATGCATCAAACGAAAAAGAATGTTTCCTTTTCGAAATACTTCTATTAATTCTAGTTGTGTCGAAACACTGTCCATCAATTAATGTCATTCAAAAACTTTGCATAAAAACTAATACTTGTCACGTAAATGGCGGGAGGAACAACCCAAGATTGCAGGCTGATAGTAATACCCTTCAAAAGGGCGTTTATTCACATACATACGAGGGGAAATACGGGAGAAAGCACACAAACCGAGCATTGACAGGTAACGACAATGACCGACAGGGGAGACCGGACTCAGGCAGACTAAATACACCTACGTGTTAACACCGAACAAGAAACAGCCGGAAACAGGAGGATTCTCACGGGGTTAACGAGGGGGCGTGGCACACAGAAGGATTGAACGGACAGGACATGACAATACTGACAAAACATTCAGAACAGTTACACTCTTAATTGATATGGAAATTACGCCAGTGTAGGACTGATATGTTTGACAGAACATTAATATGTATTTCACACAAATATAGGATATATGACTAATGACGCAGTAAGTTAATATGAATTGTATATTAATGTTGAGTGTCATATCATGAGCTTGACTTGGGTTAAAGACATGAGAGTCATTTGTTATTTTTAAAAACAGTTACATATGGGCAGAATAATTCCTTATGAGAGAATGGTAGCATATTCCTGCAGGCCTCCTTATGATACATTATAATACATAATATAATACATTAAAGGTGATAAATGTGATGAATACGGAACGTTTTGATCCAGCCTCCATGTCATTTGTTGCAACATGGACAGCATCCATTTATATAAATCTTTTTGCTTACTTGTGCAATATCTTGCAGTTGTAATTCAAATGGTTTGGTGTTTGACGGAGTGGCTCAGTAGGTAGTGCTCCACACTTCCAGGATTGGGAGTTCCAGTCTCACCTCTGTGTGTGGAGTTTGCATGTTCTCCTCTTGCTGTGAAAGATTCCTCTGGCTTAGAAGATGGATGGGCGTTGATCTTTCCAGAGAAATGGGTAAGTTGGTAATGATTTTTCCAGGCGAGATGAGATTTTTTCCACTCTGGAGCCCATGCCTTAATTATTTAAGTTAAATCTGAATCATAGATTCTCATTGACATTTAAGTCTTAATGAAAGGCAAAGCCAAGTTGATTTAGTACTAGTAACTAATTTAATTGGATTTTTTATTTCAGTATAACGATGTGCTGGATAAGTGGTGTGGAAGATGGATGCATAGATGCATATAATTTATTTGTATGAAAAAGTATGCATACAGAAATTCATACCTAACAGCTTTTCTCTAATAACACAATATTGACTAAAGAAATTTAGATTACGATACAACAGCTTTTATGTCTTCTGAGATTTGAACAAGTACTCCTTTGGGTAAACAAGTAGCTCCTTCAGCCCCAGAGGAGCTGAGGCATGGAGATGCACCAAGGCAGGGCTTTATGGCCGTCCTTGAGGTGGGGAAATGGTATGGTCCATCACTCCGCGACACATTGGAATCCTTGAAATGTGGCCGACCTGCAGAGGAAGAGGTCTTTCCACAGCCATTGTGAGTTTTCATTTGGGGAGCTCTCATCACTGTGCCCCCGTGTTTCACTGGAGGTGATGAGGGTCCGGAAAAGGGATTGCCCATTTATTTATGTTACCCCAGATTGATTTTTTATCAATGACCCTTTAAAGCCTCCTTATAGTTTTGTCTTCTTCTTACTTTTGCCTTTTACCTTCCTATTTTATTTCTGGAATTGAGCGTTTAACTTATTTTGCCAGTATATCGATCTAGCTCCTCCCGATGTCAAAACGAGCCCAGAGTCTATTTATTAGCCGGTGCTGGTTTAATCTCTGCTGTTTACCAAATGCAGCAGAGGGTGCTGTAGGCAGGGGAGAGAAATTCAGGGAACCAGGGTACTTCATTTCACTTTCGAAATAAGATAATTTAAAAGAACCATTATTACAGATTTGGAGAAGCACTGTACCAAATTGTGATTCTCGGAGGGCCCCTTTAACTGAACTGTTTATATTTCCGCAGTGCTATGTCTCACACTTAGTTAAAAAACTAATGACAACTGAACTGATGATTTGGCACAATTTGGCACCTATTGCAAGTACAAGCAGATCCTTAATAAATTCAGATGGATATTGTCACACATTTATTGACTGCCAGCACACATTCTTTTTACTAGTAAGAGCTTTGTCTCAGGACTACAGTAATGTACTTAATGGATCACATGAAGAATATCATTTAATTAAGATCTGCAGAGTAAATCTCAGCAGAGGACCATGGACCATTAAGCAGTAGGGGCTGTCGCTTGTTAAGGCTGTTGGACCAGCAAGAATGAAGCCTGTTCTGGTGTACTGGTTTTAAGGAACTGTGCTGCTAGTATTCCCAGTGTGTCGGACCCAGTGAAGATGGCTTAGTGTTTTTTGGAAGCAGCTCACAAAGTCATATTGCTCCAGAAAGGTATCGCTATCAAGGTCTAGGTGAAGCTGTTTCACTGGATATTTCTGCTGGAAGTTGAAGGAATCACAAATGTAAAGAGAGCCCCCCCCCACCCTCACACCACTTCAGTGTTTCTTGGGCTGAGTAGCAGCTCTACAGGAGCACCTCTTTGATCTTACTCCCAGGGCCATTCTCCTTTGAGGAGTGGGCTGGGGTCAACACCGACCACAGTGGTGCCAGGGCCATTCTCCTTTGAGGAGTGGGCTGGGGTCAGCACCGACCACAGTGGTGCCAGGGCCATTCTCTTTTGAGGAGTGGGCTGGGGTCAGCACCTACCACAGTGGTGCCAGTGCCATTCTCCTTTGAGGAGTGGGCTGGGGTCAGCACCGACCACAGTGGTCCCAGTGCCATTCTCCTTTGAGGAGTGGGCTGGGGTCAGCACCAACCACAGTGGTGCCAGTGCCATTCTCCTTTGAGGAGTGGGCTGGGGTCAACACTGACCACAGTGGTGCCAGGGCCATTCTCCTTTGAGGAGTGGGCTGGGGTCAGCACCGACCACAGTGGTGTCAGTGCCATTCTCCTTTAAGGAGTGGGCTGGGGTCAGCACCGACCACAGTGGTGCCAGTGCCATTCTCTTTTGAGGAGTGGGCTGGGGTCAGCACCGACCACAGTGGTGCCAGTGCCATTCGCACCCAGGTGACACCCTGTGCTTTAATTGCCTGGGGGGCAGGCAGCAGCAGAAGCCTGTCCAGTCCAGCAATTGGGGCCTGTACGCTGCTGCGGCAGTTAGTCTGTCAGCTCTGCAGTTTTCTATTTTACAACCTGTGAATACTGTAAAAGTTCTGCCATTACTGTCCTCTTGACTTGAACAATATGGACAGAAAACAAGAATCAAAAGTGACACAGGCAGTAATACAGATGCTACAGCAGGCTTGCTGGCATCTAATGTAAACCAGCCGTATAGTGAGAGGGGTCTGGTGTCCCGCCGGAGGTCCCTGCAGCCCTGCTCCTCCTCATTTTGGTGCAGTGCAGCCCTGAGTCGGGCTCTGCATTGATATTCAGGCCCAGCCTCAGCCTCCCATCACCGCCTCCGCTCGGTCTCTCCCCTGTCCCGCAGTGGCACGCCGCAGCTGGGCGGCCCGAGCCGGGCTGAGCCGAGCTGAGCCAAGCTATCCCAGCACAGGTAACCGCACCTGTGCACATGCGGCTTTCTGGGTGGGAGGCTTTGCCCCAGGTGTTCTTTGAGTCTGGGGTTAAGGATGAGGACCTCGGAATGGCGACTTCGGGATGCGATTTCAGGCTGGTAGCAGCTGTTGGACTGTGTCCTAGGATGGAAATTAGTTCTCTGATGGCGATGGTAGATCCCAGCCTCTCTGAATGGGGATAAAGCTGAGGCACGGTCTAGTCTGTCGGGTGAAATGCAATGTGTCCAGGAGCACACCTGGTGGTAGGAATGGTGTTTTCTGATTGGCACACATCTCCGACCCCATGAAACATCTTATTAATTTTTGCTGCCCCCCCACCAGTTCTCTGATCCTTTCTCCCAGCCTCTCGTTGTCACGCTGCAGTTTTCCACTGTACTCCGTCCCGTTTACCATTTGGCAGCACTTCTCACTTCTCAATTCTGCAGGGCTACCTACAAACATCACCCCCCCCCCCCCACCCATCCAACTCCCCCCTGCCTACAGTGAGCTGCACCCCCTGCGTGCTCGCTGACATGGTACAGGCTGCACAGCACCTCCTGTGCCCAGCTTCAGCTTATTGAGCCCTTACAGATGCCGACCGCCGATTACTCTGCTCCGTAATTGAAATCGCTTTGGATTTGCGATACCACTGCACAGTAAGTAACAATGCTTCTCACGTGCAACCAGACGGAAAGCAAACCTGCCTCCCCATATGTGTTCCTAATGGCTTCTTTGGTACCGTTACCTTCGTGGGTTTTTTTTCCCCTTTTTTGATTGAACAGTAGTGGCAGGAGGGAGGCAGTCTCATAGACCGTGGGCAGGGTGGGCTACTGCCGTGTCTATGACCGAGGGGGGGTCGCGGGGGCACTGCGCGTGGAACAGAGATGCTTTAGATTGCTGGCTCGTGTCACCTCTCCCTCCTATTCTGAAAATTAGCCCCCCAGGCAGAGACTGCCTGAGGGTCTTCATCTCTCCCCTCTCATCATGTCCTCTGCCTGTTCGGCAGCCAAGGAGACCAGCATCAACACTCTTCCCTCCTCATGCACAGGATGGGATTAAGGCGAAAGCCTTTAAAACGGCATTTTGTCTGTCCTGTGCTCCTTGAACATGCCTGTGTGAAAGAGGCAATTTGTTCACAAGACCCGCAGGGGGGTGGGACAAAGGGGGTGCTCAAAGTGAGAGCAGCTCCCTGTTGAGCTTGGATTCCGTCCGCTTCATTTATCCTTTTTTTTCTTTGGTGTCGAAGGAAATCCACAGTTTTGCCACAGGCATGGCTGTGACCTCAAGCTCCGTAGCTTCACTGCGTCAAGACAGCTGTTGGGGGACACTAGAGGGATGCATGGTAAGATGGCAGATCGCTGTCAGAGCTGCGTTCCGGCAACTGGTGACTGTACGCATCCTCACTGTACAGTGCGGCTAGTTCACAGGGAAGGACGTGCTAGACGGTGCTCAAGGGCAAAAGGAAAAGATATACAGTATACCGAGTCATCGGTCCGGGGCTTGCAAGTGCTGCACTTCAAGAAGTTCTTTATGGGTATTTTCTCAAACCACTAAGTACAGCATCTTCAAGTGAACTTCACTTGAACCGTCCTGCTGTGCGGTGCTGCAAGCATCCAACCCGCGTTTCCTCTTTAGTAACTTGTTGTGTTACGGCAGAATCCAGATGTTGACCAGCTAAAAGGACTCGCTTTAGTGATGGTCAGAGTGCGTACTTTTGGGGGGGCTGTTTGATGTGCACAGCGTGCGGTCAGGATTCCCTGGTGCCTGCATGCGGACTTGTAGACCGGGCATTACCTCATTTACTTTCCGGGTGCATGTTGCTGAACATCACCTGCCTGGGAGATAATGAGCTGACCAGAATGGAACCGGAGTGGCTTGGAGGTGCATTTCAAAATCTCCTGTGTGTGATCTCCTTATTCTTATGTAACAAGTGATGCTCTGCTGTGAGAGACCCCCCAGCCTCCTTCATGAGGCAAATTAGGGCATCGCTGCTGCGTCTAAGACAAGCTCCACTGCAAGCACTTCTCCAGCAGTCAAGGAGGAATTAGAC
Source organism: Petrocephalus zakoni (assembly GCA_026774425.1). Taxonomy (NCBI): domain Eukaryota; kingdom Metazoa; phylum Chordata; class Actinopteri; order Osteoglossiformes; family Mormyridae; genus Petrocephalus; species Petrocephalus zakoni. Next base: position 6,640,931 of record JAODKN010000127.1, on the reverse strand, counting down.
GTAAGGGATAAACAGAAAAAAATGTGATATCAAACGATGCCGCCTAGGAAACGTATGGGCACCATAAAGGACCCTGCATGGCGGTGTCTTAGCAGGGGACACTGACGTAGAATGAGATTGGAACTGGCAGCTTGGAAGAGCGAGAACAATGACCATTGTTATGGCACTGAAGCAAAAAACAATGGGACATTATCTTTTTGTCCCCACGGACAGTGCTTTTATGAATTTCTAAATGGGAAGGATTTGGTTAATTCACTGGTGCCTCGGCCGTAGGTAACTGCAGACTGGGCTTGTGACAGTAAAGGTTGCTGGTTTAAGTCCCGGGAGTATGGAGCAGAGCATTTATAGCTAATAGTGCTGGCTGAATGTGTGCTGTGTGGACGTGGCTGTTAAACGACACAGTTAGCTAATGGTGACCCATCTGCAGCCGTTACTGCGTCAGCATGTGTGTGTGTGTGTGTGCAGCCTTTGGGGGTGGAACTGAGATTAGGGGGCTGTCTTTTCAGTACAAATGAACAAATTCTGTTATAAATACAGGAAACACCCCTTGTTCAGCCATATAGCAAAGCAGGGTGAGAGAGTGTCAAGGTGGGCCAAACAAATGTTGGGGGGGGGGTGCTGTAAATCAGATGAATTTACAGTGAAATGCGCACTGGGTGGGGTTATAAGATAAAGTGAGATACTCTTTATTATTCCCAGGGCGTACATTTTACGGCATATCTGCAGTAGCACATTTAAATGAGTGTTGCTTTCATTCATCTCAGTGATCCTGTAATGTTTTTGCTTATACGTGTTTTTCATAAGGCCAGTGTGTGGAATGATGATGCACATCTTAGAATAAATATCTGCGCTGACCTGACTGACATGTGTGCGTGTGCCTTCTGCATAATGAGGACTAACTTTCACTGGCGGCCGCAGTAACGCAGTTCGGTTCGGTGCGGTGCTATTTACTGCGGTGACAGAGGTTCCCAGCGGACGGCAGGGTTATGGAGCGCCATCCCTGTCCATGTGCAAAAGCCCAATATGTCAATTAAAATAAAAGGACTTGGGGACCGAGCGGTGGTTTAAAACTCAAGACTACTTTCAGACGCTCCAGTAAAACGTCAAAATGTACGAATCGGTTAAAGAAACGGTAGCTGATAAATAAGAGGCGAAATGTAGAGGTACGCCAGCGCGCCTTTACGCCGCGCCCGTATTTCGGGCTCCCGCTCCGCATCGTCAGCTCCCCGGCCAGCGGTGGCTTTTCCCAGGCCGCCCGCGCACGCTAGCCGGCGTCCCCAGCAGCACCTTACCGTCGCTCCGCCCGAGCTGTGCCGCGACGTGTGCCTGCGGACTCAGCCATTGCAGAATATGTGCCTTTAACTCAATGGAGCAGATGTTTTATGCATGGGGAAAAAGAACGGAGGCACGTTTCCCGCCGCCTCCGCGTCCCCTCCGCGCCTTTACGCCAGTCATCCCGCACGGTCACAAATACTGATATCGCGGTCCGATTACCCGCCGAGGAGAAATGCAGTAATCGGGATAAAAGAAATCAAATGACGTGCTAAAAGAGAGAGACAGCGAGAGAGGGAGAGAGAGAGAGAGGGAGAGAGAGGAAGGGGGGATTCCCACGAAAGGAAGCGCGCTTGTCCTCCACTGAAGTCCGTCACAGCGACCGCAATAACGTGCTGCTGACATGATTCTGCCAGGCGTCGTTAGCTGGTAATTAGCCGTACAAATCCACCTAAATATATAAATAAATGTACGGATTCGTCATCTAATAGAAACACCATTCGACGTTATTTAATTTTAAAAAGTTGAATGTTTTCAGACAGTTTATGCTCAATCAACTTGTTGCCCCCCCCCCCCCAAGAAGAAATGTAATCTGAAAGGCGTCTTTGAATGTCGACCTGTTATATTAAAATAATTCTGCAAAGGTCTGTCTTTCTGCAGCAGGAAGAAACATCCTGGTGAGATATTGCTGTTGTACCCAGAAATGTCCAGCAGTGCGTAAATACTCACATAGAAGCACTGATGCAGTTCTTTATTAATATGCATTTATTTGTTGGTAGGGGGAACCTTGTTATTTGATGTCTTCTCCAGCATTTATCCTCTAAATCTGCATCATAGGCATGTACTATAAACTGAGGCTAGTCATTCATGTTTGTACATGAATTGGGGGGTGGCAGTGGTCGCTGCTGAAGCTGTGTACAGTTAAAGGCAGCTTAAGCCCCCCCCTCCAAACACACACACTCGCACACACACACACAACCATCTGGTTTGAACTTCCACAACGGGACAGCTGGATCCCATGCTGCACCCATCCACACAGGCGCTCAGACCGGTGCCGGGGGTGATTAGCATGTTCTCTGTATGTGCCGAAGGACAGTCACGCCACTTCTTTGCTACCTGCACGGCCGTTTAGCACCTAGGTCACGCCTCATGACACGCTGATGTGGAGTGATGTGGCCGCGATGAAAGCAGCCCCTCCCTGGCCGGCCGGTAACATGTACTCCCAGTCTGTCCCAGTTTCTTCTCCTGTTTCTGATTTCTGTATCTGTCCTTTTTTCCTTTGGGAGGGGTGGGTGTGTTCTGCCAGGATAATATGTGTCGGCCAAAGCGATTCCTCCACGTCGCCAGCCAGCAGATCTGAGTCCATAATCATTAAGTAGCTTCTGTTCTTACTCTGCTGTAGCATATCGCTCCCACCCACAGGGCGGAGCCAGAGAGTCACACGGGCCCTGATTTATCTGCAGTACTTTCTGTCCTCCGCGCTCTGACTGTGCGCTGAATTTAATTAGAGCAGTAGCTCCCCGATGATTTTTACAAGACCATCTGGAGCAAGGAAGTGCCCTTGTTCCTTTTTTTTTATTCTGCCCGTAACCTCGCGCCCCAAGCGGAGGCCTTCTGCCTGTTTGTTTGTGAGTCTTTGGTGTTTTTTTTTTGTTTTTTAGCAGCTTAAATCACGTAGAGTGCATGTAGGGATTGTCTCGTGATGGAGGTGGAGAATCACACAAGGCATTCCTCGTGTGTCACAGACCAGCAAAGGGGTACTGCTGTTGCACATAACGACCAACGAGCCTGGTTCAAAAATCCCAGTTGGGTAATGGTTAAAAATGAGAAATGTCTCTCTTATATAAAACATCGGCAAAATATCAGCATAATAATATGACTCCTAAAATAATACACACCTCTTTTTCTCCATTCAGCAGGGAATCACCCAGCTGTTTACTGGTGGATCCTTAATTAAGCTGCAGCTCTGTGCTGGGGGGGGGCTTCCCGGTCTGTTTCAATATATTATTCAGCAGCTTTCCTACTGTGCCCCTTTATTTGCACATTCCCTCTGGCCATCTTGCTTTTCTGCTCTTTTAAACCCAGTGGGAAAAAATAACAAACAAAATATAACCAGCTCTGCCCGATAAGCGCATAACTAACCACAGGCCGCAAAGCAAAGTTATTACCGGAGTCTGATCGATGACTCCGGATATGTGTGACAGACTCTGCGTGTCAGAGCCCAGCGACAGCACCCCCCGTTTCGATGGCAGACGGCCCCCATATTCATGTGCCTCATGTGACGTCTTTCCTTCGCAGACCTGACGTTCGAAGCGAAGAGGCGCTGTGGTGGGGAAGGGAGCCGCGTTTTTGGCAGGACGCATGTCGCGGTCACCGCGTGCCGAGCGCGGTGCGCCCAGCCGTCCCCAGGATCGTCACGGCCCTCGGCTCCCATTGATTCAGAAATCAATCCCCCCCCGTATGGATTGGGAGCAGGCCGTCTGCTTGTCAGTTTTGTTCTGGAGGAGATGGTGCTCCCTGGCATTCTTGCCCCCCCCCCCCCCCCCCCACTGTCCCCAACTCCACCAATCAGCTGAAGATGAGTTCCTTTGATCTTACACCGTGTCTATAACCTCCTCCAGGGCTCCTCCTGTGGCCAGGCGGGGCTCCATCACTGAAATCCCTGCTGTATTTCAGAGCCAGGCACTTAATGTAGACTGCTTCTATAGCTCAGTAGGTTATGGATCTCTGTCTTCATCCGTAGGGTCATAGGTTTGCGTTGGATGACTGCTTGAGTAGTCCTGTCTTCATTGGGCCCTTAGCCACAGCCCAACCAGGGTTGTTGGATGCTGGCAGCCTCTGCTCTGTAGCCCCACACTCTCCTCACTTCTACGTCACTTTAGTGTCTGCCAATAAATTTGGAGTCGTGTGAGGCTCAGCAGGGTAGGACACAGTGATCGGAAGGTCACCAGTTCAAATCCCAGGCGGAGTGATTTCATTGTTGGACCATTGAGTACCTGCCGGGACTGGCTGATCCTGCTATCACGAACGCGTTTGTTGAGTTGGTTAAATAAATAAAAATGTAAATATATGTGCATTGAGTTAAGGCACCCTGAATGAGATCACACACTGTAAACCTGAATAATATGAAATCCTTGAGTAGCCATGCTTTCAAACAGGAAAGAAGCACACCTGTGCCACATCCGTGGTGTTTCCCTGACGTCAGTAGATTACTCCAGGAAGCTATTTAAATCACAGGTTACTAAAATAAACTATTTATACTTTCCGCCACAACTATACGTGTGATCCCGGGTGAGGGGGTTGGTTGGGGAACGCCAAAGTGAAGGGATTGGGGGGGTTGGCTGCCAGTGCTCCCTGCTATCTTTGGACGACCTTTCCTGCATCGTTTATATCTGTGCGGGGAGAAAGAAGAATAGCAAACCGCGGCCGCGGTGCCAAATGCCGCGGTGCCGCGTCTCCCTGCTGCGTGCTCGGCGGCACCCTGACACCTCGGGTGATAAAGCTCAGCAAGCGTCGACGTCTCTCTCGCGCGCTATCTCTCACCTTCCCCCTCCTCCCCCTCGCCTGACCTTTTCGGGCGAGACAAGGACTGTGCGCCACTGGAGGGATGAGTTACGGCCGTTTTCCCCGCACGTGGTTTTCGCAGAACGGCCACGGTGGCCTCTGCCACAGTTGGCGCCGGCTGAACCGGAAGCTGGAGGGTTCTGGGGTGTTGGCAAGCTGGCGGCTGGACTGATCCCTCCGAATATCATGGACTGGAGGTTCCTGATTTATCCCCGGGGAGCAGTTAGGTCATTTTCACATACCCCATCTTGCTCTCCGTGAGAGACACAGATACACATGCAGGTGAGAGCAAGCTTGCGGGGGTCACAGCATAGGTCACAGCGTGCAGTGCCCCTGTGGCTGAGGGTTAGGGGTCTTGCCCAGGGCCCTAGAGGGGATATGATCATTCTGCCTGCTATGGGATTCAAACCCACAACTTATACAAACTTCCTCAGAGGCTTTGTAAACATTTTAAACAAACTGCTTCTTCTTTGCCTTGCAGATTTATTCCTGTTGTTCCTATTACTGTGTACAGAAACCAGGCACATCCTTTATGCCATTATTTGTGTATCATGTGTCTTGATCAATACATTTATAGGTCTAACATTAAAGCATAGTAGACTCGAAAGGCCTAATTTTACGACTAAGAAGCTCCAGAAAGCTATAATTAATAAATTTTTTGTTGTCGATGGACAATTTGAAGGGAAGTTAAAATAAAAATACTCTGCCTAACATCAGTATTCTTTTTGACAATACCTCATAACTACCAGTAAGTAAAGGAACTTAATGCCTAATTTCCAAAGCGATGGCTGACGTGACATTAAATACAACATACATACAGGTTAAATGATTAATATTAAATAATATGGCCAATCTGTAGTGTCAGTTTTGAACGAACTAATGAAGATGGTGTCTTATTACTGCTTTCCAAACAAGTACTGTACAACATTCAGGCTTCCACATTTCTGCGAAACTTTCTCAGTGGTTTATTGTACTACACATGCATTAGTTAGTTGGATGTCAGCCGGCTATAACTTTTTAACTTGGGCTGTAGGTCATGGTTGCCAGTACATTTACATTGTTCAGCAGAATGTCATATTTCATCTGGAGCCTGTTTTTACTCTAAACCCATGAAACCCCAAATAACCACTATGCTAAACTAGGAGATCAGAGCATAAGTGGATTGGCAGAAATATTTTTACTATATTTAATGTATCAGCAGCTGACAAATGCAAAGTCACAAAGATAGTACTCATGTCATTTACCACAGTATATTGATAGTTACTATGTTGATAAGTATGTGCTAAACTGAGTATTTTCATTTGGGGGTGGGGTTTTGTTTTGTGACTAAGTCTGATCTAGTTCAGTATACCTGCTTGCTGTAAATTCTGTGACCTTTCTGAGGTCCGAATGCCACTTCCAAGTGGTGGCTACCTCTGGTTCACAAAGCCATGTGAGATTCTGGGATGCATTTTAAAGTTGTTTTTAACAAAAATTGTAATAATCACATTCTAAATAACCTCAGATTATTGGTGCGGAGTTTGTGCTGAATAAAAGTATCTGCAGCACCTCATGATAAAAGTTTTTTAGATAGGTGAAATATTTGAAAATGTTAAGGCATGTCTGACTACCCTGAAACTGGCCGAGAGGCCTCAGACTCCAGAGGGTTAATTCCACTCTTATCAGCATCTGGAGCACCAGGCAATGTGATTTACAATCCATAGGGATCCTTACTTCAGAAAGCAGCCAGAAATTGAATCTGAATGAAACCCGGCAGACAGAGGATGGTACAGGTTCAATGTATTGACGTTTACCGAAAAATAGTTCCGTATGTTGGCATTATCCTTACATCAGACTGTTGGCTTTAATCTAAAAGGCAAACACATGAGCTGACAAATGCCAATGTGTACAAAATAGCACAGTGGCCTGGATCAGCTGATTTCATAAACATGACACAGCATGGCTCTGAAAGGTGCAGAAGAAGAGCAGGTCCATCCATATACTCATTTTCTGTAACTTCTCCTCCAGAACTGGGCTGTGACCTCAGTCCTCCACAGTCAGTCTTGTGCACTGTATGAAATCTGAATAAAAGAAAGCGCTAGAGTTCAGAACATCAGCTTGTCGCTAAGGGCAGGAGAAGTTCTCCTTACATAACGCTTCTGCAGCACCACAATGGGCCCCCCCCCCCCCCCGCCCGGGGGGCAGACAGAGGGGGAATAAGAAAAACAACACACG
>JAODKN010000127.1:6579043-6611615 GCA_026774425.1 Petrocephalus zakoni | reverse complement strand
CCCCCCCCCCCCCCCCCCCCCCCCCCCCCCCCCCCCCCCCCCCCCCCCCCCCCCCCCCCCCCCCCCCCCCCCAGATTTTAGCTTTGCCTAGGGGCTTTGGAAAGGTGAAGCCTCATACCTGTGTCAGTATCTGCCTTCCACTCCATTCATAACACTTACCTACAAAGGACCTTTTGCTACAGTTAACAATCAACCTTCATCAGCTGACGAAAGCTTTATTTCGACTGTGGGTTTCGTATTAAGAAAGCTACCGGCCTAACGACTGGAAACACGGCAAAAAAGCTGCGGCGGTTTGTGTTGATTAATTCGTAACAGGGGGTGCCATAATTACATCTAATTTAGACGTAAAGGCAGCGCTGCCTGTTACGTATTGTCGATGCTCGCTGTAAACGAGTTAGCATCAGCGGGGATATCTTCTCGTGCGGTTGCTATCGTAATTGGTATTTTTAGTTTTCTGTCCTGGAAAGCGAAGCCGCACATCATCGGCGGAGATAAACACGCAGAGATGCTCGCATGAAAGTAAGGCTGAGAGAAGGCCACTGAAAATCACCTGGAAGCCTGGTCCCTGGAGCCTGGGCGGATGTTTGCGGCTGGTCCCGTCAGTCTCTGGGACGCATTACTCTGTACCCGATCTGCCGTTTGCCGAGGGCACTCTGCTCTGAGTCTGCCTTGGGGCTCAACTCATCGCATCCGAAGGCGTCGGACAGATCCTTCTGCAAAAGCTCTGCCCTCCTCGACCGGCCTGTGTTCTTCTGTGCTTTCCTTACCCAAACGAGGACCCGATGCGGGCTAGGATTACAAGGTCGCTGGTTTATCTGTCAAGGTCAGCAGACTGATTTTACTTTTGGTCCCTTGAGCGAGGCCCTTAACCCCTACTTGCCCCAGGGACTGTCTGACCTTGCTTTCTCAATTATGTGTTGCTTTGGATACAATTGACTGCTAAAATAAATACATTTCACCAATTCCTCAGGAGACTGGAGTAAATCGCTGGTATATTTAAAGGCTTCATGACTGAAGATGCCTTGTGGTCCTGTACTGGGCACAAGTCGAATGTGGATTGATCAGTGATAACAGGTTCTGTTTCTGCCATGTTAGTCTGTGCAGTGCAAGAGGGCCTGACTGTTTCGATAACCAATATACAGCTCCGCCCACCCCTCTGTCATGTGTTTTTCGAGAGGGAGCACATTTACGGTGCCTGACCTCAGCTGCCCTTCCAATCGAGGCCCACGCCCCCCCGGCCCCCGCTTGCGTGTCTGGTGCATCGATTCAGCCAGGAGGAGTCAACGCTTTGTATCATTATGCTCCGTTTCCATGGTAACCCATACGGTGCGCGATAAGATGGGGGCAGAGAGCGTGACTCCGCTAGCTGTCTGCTGCCCGGCCGCACCAGGGACCGATTGTAATCCTTCATGCTGTACACGCTAAGTGGTGGGTCACTGTACATGTTTGAAAGCCCCCTAGCTTAATCTGATCGCAATCTCCTTTCACGCCGTGCCAGCGAGCGTACGCGCAAACCGGATACTCTCACAGCCACCTCGCATTTGTTTTCTTTTCCTTTTTTTTCGCGATCTCATTTTTAGCATTGTACCGAGTCTTCCCATGATCGGCTCTGCGAGGCGCTGTCGCATCGCCCAGACAATCCGCACCGGCATCTCCGTCTCTTACAAAATGTTCGCCTGGGTCCCGACAGGTTAGCCGCGGCGCCCATGAACGCGTTTCAGCCCAGTCAGCGTGATGCGTACCATTTCCATGGTGACCTATTTTTAGGAAAGGGGGGGATGGGGGGAAACAGCTGTTAAAATATGCAATGTCTTTCACTCTGATATCAAAGCTTGTGTTCAGTTATTTTCAGAGATTGGCATGTTTGCTTCTCAAGTGCTTTTTTTTTTAAAAAAAAAACCTTGGATGTTTAATTTCAGTTCAGTATTTTTGCATTAATCTACATTACATTACTGGGAGTTAATAACATGCCGCAAAATTGACTTAGGTGATGTCACGCATGGTCCTAGGCCGCACTGTGCAGGGGAGCAATCTCTGCACTTATAATACTCTGCTTTTTTCCCCACACCTAAGTCTCTCTGCGTTATATGTAACATCTCATTATTAGTGTATGAGTGTCCTGGTTTTGCACCCAAATTAATGAGGGTGTTCTGTTTGGAGCTCCAGTCCCCCGGGCCTTCGGATCCCACTCTCCCGGCGAGTAATGAGGTCGCCCGTGCTCGCTCGCCGGCTTCCATTTGATCCGCGGAGCGGGCTGCAGTATTACGTTTCCTTGTTTTTGCCCGCTCGCCTTTCGCCAGGGCCAGAGTGCTGAGGCCCTGTGAAAGAGTACTCTTTTTGACCCGATAAAGCCCCCGTCAGAAACAGGTCAGGGGCTCCCATGGTGACCCCCCAGCCACCCCACTCTCCTTTGTTAGTTTAGCTCTAAGCGCTCAGATCTTCCTCAGTCTGGCCTCGGTGCATGTGATGGATTAGCAATGGCTATTGCTTGCCGCTTAGAGTCACCTGTCTTTGGGTCACTTGACGACTCCAGAATCTCCAGGACCCCTTGCAATGTCTTCATGTAAAACACATTGCCTTCAGCATTAATAAAGCTTTTGCCTATCACCGCACTGTGCTGGACAGCTGTTGTAAATAATTTGCCTAAATCTTATTTATACTAAATATTATTGGAGCATTTCTTCCATGTTATATGTGTACAATTTAATTGCAAATAAATGGATGCCCATGTATTTACTTCTGTTTTTTTGACTGGATTTTTGCGTTATAGATTAACAGAAGAAAACCTTTATGCCAATAACACTTTTTTCTAGTCACCATGACAAATAAGTTTGCTGAGACCACTGATAGAGTTAATTAATCCATCAGAAGCAAAGTTTGTCTCCTCCTGTACTACTAGGTTAGGTTAGCAACACCCAGTATACATGGTGGGGATCCATCACCGGTGTTAGGGTTAGGCTTTTCATCAGCGGTGTTAAGTTTAGGCTTTCCATCAGTGGTGTTAAGTTTAGGCTTCCCATCAGAAGTGTTAAGTTTAGGCTTCCCATCAGCTGTGTTAAGTTCAGGCTTTCCTTTAGCGGTGTTAAGTTTAGGCTTTCCATCAGCCCTGTTAGGTTTAGACTTTCCATCAGCCGTGTTAGGTTTAGGCTTTCCATCAGCAGTGTTAAGTTTAGCCTTTCCATCAGCGGTGTTAGGGTTAGCTTTTGCATCAGCAGTGTTAGGGTTAGGCTTTCCATCAGTGGTGTTAGGATTAGGCTTTCTATCAGCGGTGTTAAGTTTAGGCTTTCCATCAGCCCTGTTAGGTTTAGACTTTCCATCAGCCGTGTTAGGTTTAGGTTTTCTGTCAGTGGTGTTAGGTTTAGGCTTTCCATCAGCAGTGTTATGGTTAGCCTTTCCATCAGTGGTGTTAGGGTTAGCCTTTCCATCAGCTGTGTTAAGTTTAGGCTTTCCATCAGCAGCCTTAACTTTAGGCTTCCCATCAGCGGTGTTAAGCTTAGGCTTTCCATCAAAAGTGTTATGTTTAGATTTTCCATCAGTGGTGTTAGGTTTATGCCAATAACACTTTTTTCTAGTCACTATGACAAATAAGTTTGCTGAGACCACTGATTGAGTTAATTAATCCATCAGAAGCAAAGTTTTCATAAGCGGTGTTAGGGTTAGCCTTTCCATCAGCAGTGTTAAGTTTAGGCTTTCCATCAGCGGTGTTAAGTTTAGTCTTTCCATCAGCGGTGTTAGGGTTAGGCTTTCCATCAGTGGTGTTAGGATTAGGCTTTCCATCAGCGGTGTTAAATTTAGGCTTCCCATCAGCGGTGTTAAGGCTTCCCATCAGCGGTGTTAAACATGGGCTTTTCATCAAAAGTGTTAGGTTTAGGTTTTTTGTCAGTGGTGTTAGGTTTAGGCTTTCCATCAGCAGTGTTATGGTTAGCCTTTCCATCAGTGGTGTTAGGGTTAGCCTTTCCATCAGCGGTGTTAAGTTTAGGCTGTCCATCAGAAGTGTTAGGTTTAGATTTTCCGTCAGTGATGTTAGGGTTAGGCTTTCCATCAGGGGTGTTGTGTTTAGGCTTTCCATCAGTGGTGTTAAGTTTAGGCTTCCCATCAGGGGTGTTAAGTTTAGGTTTTCCGGCAGTGGTGTTAGGTATAGGCTTTCCATCAGGGGTGTTAGGTTTAGGATTTCCATCAGCAGTGTTGGGGTTTCCATAAGCAGAGTTAGGGATAGAGTTTCCATCAGTTGGTGTCCCTTACTACAGTGACCTGGCAGGGTCTGCTCCCCGTCCCTTACTCCAGTGACATGGCATGGTCTTCTCCCTTTCCCTTACTCTAGTGACCTGGCAGAGTCTGCTCCCCATCCCTTACTCCAGTGACCTGGTAGGGTCTTCTTCCCATCCCTTACTCCAATGACAAGGCAGGGTCTGCTCCCCGTCTCTTACTCCAGTGACCTGGCAGGGTCTGCTCCCCGTTCCTTACTCCAGTGACCTAGCAGGGTCTGCTCCCCGTCCCTTACTCCAGTGACCTGGCAGGGTCTGCTCCCCGTCCTTACTCCAGTGACCTGGCAGGGTCTGCTCCCCGTCCCTTACTCCAGTGACCTGGCAGGGTTTGCTCCCCGTCTCTTACTCCAGTGACCAGGCAGGGTCTGCTCCCCGTCCCTTACTCCAGTGACCAGGCAGGGTCTGCTCCCCGTCCCTTACTCCAGTGGCCTGGTAGGGTCTGCTCCCCGTCCCTCACGCCAGTGACCTGGCAGGGTCTGCTCCCCGTCCCTTACTCCAGTGACCTGGCAGGGTCTTCTCCCTTTCCCTTACTCCAGTGACGTTGCTCCCTGTGCCCCTGGGATCTTGTCGGGGGTCTTCACAGATGTATTGTAAATTGACCAGTTGACAGTATTAGACCTAGTTTATACTGTTTATTGCACAATTCCCCCTATCTCATACTGAAGGAGGAACCCCCCTGAGAAACAAGTCTCAAAGCCCCAACCCCTCTCCAATCCCTAGTTCTTGATTATAGGATATGCCTTAGTAGTTTGAGGGGTCATTGGCTTAAGAAACATTGAAAAGCACTGCAGGTCTAAGAAAGGCGTGTGTTCTGTAGTTCAGCCTCGTTGATTTATGTCCTTAGATCGTCCCCTCACCTCTACATAGCACCACGGGTGGCGGGGGGGGGTTAATGTCTGATGTGGCAGGTCTCTGTGTGAGTTTGATTTTACTGAGCATGTGTCTCTGCCTCATCTGGGTGCCCAAGGTCAGTAGCCCCCCTCCACCCCACCCACCCCAAGTTGCCAAAACCTCTGACATGGCACACACCTCCTGTCCTGCGTGTCAGCACCCAGCAGTGTGCGACGTCTGCCTGTAAGGGCGGAGGCCTTGTACATTATTCTCTCTATTCCGTTGTTATGCATGCCTTCATTCTCGTCTCTTAAGTCCTGCAACCCTCCAAACCAGGCGTTTTGAACCTGGGTCTGCAGAGACGTTTCATAAACTGGCAAAAATGTCAGTATTCTTAGGCATTTTATGCACAGCAAAGGAGACCCCCACCCAGACAAAGGAATACTAAAGTCGTTTAAATCCTTTTTCCAGTGTTTAATTATGTAATCACAGATTAGTGGTAGGCAGTCCCTAGCCATGGTCTGTGTTCTTTTTTTTATTTATTTGGCTGTCCCAGGATTAAAGGTTGAAACCCCTTCCATTGCACCAAAGATTCATGGGAAATGTAGTTTATAAAGTGTGCAGCATCGACCATAGTCATAAGAGCAGCTGTAGAATATTGGGAGAGGTTAAGTACCCTGCGCGACTCTTATAATACAGTCAGGCTTATTAAACGAGCAAAACATACTGATTTATAGAATACTGCCAGAATACGTGTGGAGGATGTGGACACAGGTTAGGGAAACACTGATGCATGATAAGACTGCATGTAGCGTACTCTCCATACAGCACACAACCAGTGCAAAGCAGAAAAACATGATGATGTAACATAGGGAGATGATTAACCCTCTCACCTCTCTCTCATCAGGCTGGCTTGTGTCTGATGGATTTCTCCGATCAAATTTTCTGATACAGAAATACTGAAATTATACTGAAAGTTCTTGAGTGCAGTTCCTTCCACAGCATTTCCAGGGCAGTAAGGAGCCCTGCAGCAAGTGACAGTGCAAATGATTCACCAGCCTCAGGCACCTACATGCGATATGTGTGTTTCCCAGCTGGCCAAGGGAAGGTGACCAGGGGAAACTGCTGTTAATTATACATGATTAATAGATTGATCATGCAGGGGCAGAGAATAAAGGCTGGGCAGCTGTTTGTTTTTCATATTTCTGTCGGCACATATTGGTTATACTTACTCTACAAATCTGGGAGGAGATCAGACTGGTTGTAGCAGGTAATCTGTACAATGTTATTTAGCGGCCTGTGACGCGGCCAGAGTAAGGATGGATGGATGGATAGATGGATGGATGACTGGACAGATGGATGAACAATTAGATAATGTGAGTTTTGCACTGTGGATATTTTCTAACATTCCCAGCTTACACATGATGTGAGATTCTTTCCAAAAATTCAAAGTCGTTGTTTTATGAAACGCATACACAGATGTCCTGTGAGATATTTCTGAGGTATTGTAGTATTTTATGGAATTCTGTGAATTTATGTGTTCATCCCAGAATGTCATTCCAAATCAACAAATTAGACCCACCCGAACACCTTCAACGACCAGGACATGACTTCCATGGTTCTCCCTACGCTAAATAACACTTCAACATCTCCCCCGTCCCTAGTAACAAGCTTACTGTTTGATTAATGCAGAATTGTGGCTGAAAAATGCTGGATCGGCTCAAGTTAACACATCTTGGTACCTTTGTTCTGTGAATCTTAGCAAACAGCCTGCAAAACTGAAAAACACCAGATCTGAAAGCCGTCCGTCTTCTGCTTAACTATGCTTCCTCGGTAAATACGTCTGACTTGGCGCTTTCTTACCGCAGGCTGTCGCGCTTGTTTGTCTTATGGATATCTGACATTAATCTCTTAAAGGTCGCATTTCCTTTGCGCCTCAGGACTCTGGACTTTCCGCAATACACTCTCATGCTTTCCCTGGCAAAGGAAAGCGTACATTAAGTTGCAATATTCGGGCTGCCAATGTACATTTTCTTTTCCTTTTAGTGAATCGTCTTAGTGCATCATTTCGAGATCATTCCGACATTCCCGTAGCGTCACGTAAGATATTGGCCGCTCGGTGTCTTCAGTCGTCAATGTCGCCACCGTGACCCTTGCACCCATATGAAGCGGGGCACCGGTGCAGTACCGCGATATTGCCCCCGCGGTGGCGTTACGGGAAAGGTCGGATGGCCGAAATGGCAAACGGCGACTTCAAAAGGAGGCTCCAACCGTGTCGTGGAAATATGCTGCGCGGGAACGGTCCGAGCAGGCGCATTTGTAATGTCTCCGCTTGGATCTTCTGTGACGCACAAGCTGGACATACAATACTGTCAGCAGATTAATAAATTGCAGTTTGTGTGTCTGTATAGGATACTAACTGCTTGATAAATAATTTTCTCGTTCATGGTCCATTTGTTCTCCTGGCATCTATGGTAACGGTCTCCCTCTCACCTGCCGGCTCACACTCCAGCACTTCTCTCCAAAGGCTAAAATTTACAGTAGCTCTTAGCGGTTGTACATTTTGTAATTTGTTTTTCCCCCTTCCTTTGAGACAAACAAGGCGATACAAAGGATACAGAATTTCACCATCTGCTGCTCATGTTATCCTCCCGGGGTTGTGTTGCTCTGTTGTTGTGATAAATGGCCGTTTTGTGATGAGAATAAGAGGACTGTAGAGTCGCGCTAGTATATATTAGCTGCTATATCAATTACTTTAAACTCCTCGGAGACCTGTTGGCTGACACTTATGGTACAGAAGGTGGCATCAGGTGGGCTATTAAATAAATATGAATATCAGGAAGCAGAATTGAACAGTGTAGCATCACAGATCTTCTGGACCTTAATAATGCTTTCTAATGAGATTTTGAACCTGTTTGTCGCTAATCTGTGATATTTTGTTATGCAAAGTTGTACCCAACGCTTTAATAATTTCTTTCTTGTGTGGTCATACCCTCTGGCAGTTGTCCTGTCATCTTGGTATTATGCAGGTGTGTTTTGTAAATAAACTTTCCAATTTGAATCGGCTGCCAGGCTCCAGTTGCTGGGCGGTGGGGGGGGGCTCGCAGGGGCTTCGCCGGTGTCAGGATTGTTTGCGTGGCACGTTGTGCATGCAGAGGCGGCCCAGGTTCGAAGGCCGGGGCTCTCTCCTCTGCACGGGGCTTATGTAAGCTAGGCAAACGGCTTGGCTGATGAGTCAGCCGCCCGGTGGGAGCGCGTGGGGGACACGAGGGCCCGGTCTTGGAGAGAGATTTATTTCAGATCCGTGGGCTTATGAAACGCTGGTTTCCTGAGGCGCTGACGCATTAGGCTTTTGTTCTCCTGATTCAAACACAGGTATATTCCAGGGGTATACATTAGGCTGCCAGTCAGAATTACACTTTGCATATTGCTTGCTCTCTCATCTCAGATTTATTCTTCCATATATATAGTCAACACACAAAAAATGAAGACAATTTAATATTGTTTACTAGATGCACAACATCATCATCAATGATATGCTACTGATGTCGTGAGGGAATTCTTGCTTTGGCCCAAAAACTCTTGACCCAAAAACTTTCTTGTATGGTTTTCTTCTCCATTTTGTGTAGAAAAAAACGACTCGAGACTTGTGCGATTC
Organism: Petrocephalus zakoni; assembly: GCA_026774425.1. Lineage (NCBI taxonomy): Eukaryota > Metazoa > Chordata > Actinopteri > Osteoglossiformes > Mormyridae > Petrocephalus > Petrocephalus zakoni. The sequence goes on along the minus strand of JAODKN010000127.1, from coordinate 6,602,861 downwards.
TAAGGTAGCTTTGGACCTGTGATCCTATGAGCCCAATGCCACATGTGCTGTGATTGGCTGATGGGACTGAAGCCTCCATAACAGCTCACCTGAGTGATACGCAAAGCAGACCTGTAACAAACAGTTTGGAGATGTCTGAACTGGCACAAGAATCACCTTGTGGATTAGATTATAGTCTGTAATCTATATTCTCATTCTCAGGTATTACTCACTAAAAGTCTGCAGACTGTGTGTAATCAGTGTATCACATCGCAACACCAGTATAACTATCAATTAACAGCAAAAATTCCGTAAATTAAACAACAATTCATATTAGAATAGTTATCTTTAATCTCAATTTTGGCTGAAAACTCAGTAACTTCAGTCTGATAGAGCAGAGAACAAGTTATTTACCTCAAAACAATAACACCAAAGAATATATAATTATGTAATTAGCAGTAAACAATAAATAAGTAAAGATACTAAGCAGTAAATGGTGCACTATTTAACTTTATTTGTCAGTTAAATACAGTTAAATACTGAGACATACAGTGTTGTGCCCGACAACACGTGTTAAGGATATGTTCGTGTTAAGCAGGGGGAGAACATGGAAAAGTTATATTAAAATTTTTCCCATTGATTTCATTGCCTTGTTTATATATATATATATATATAATTATAATTATAATTATGCCAAAGCTAACTTTAACCCTCAGTCCTGGTAGTTGATTATTCATTTAATATTTGGATATTTTCCTGCATATGTATTTATTACTTAATAATAAATAAATGATAACGTTAAAAAGCAGTTCTCAAGTTCTTTTTAAAATATTTTTAACAGTGAGTGATTATATGACAGTGTTTAATGTTTGATAGAAACATCTGCAAATTTATTTTGCTCGAAGGCACTGAATTTGATGTCTTCTTTGTTTTCTGCAGGCCTGGCTGGGGTCGCCACAGACCTGGACAAAAGGAAAGAAGTTTTTGGGAGTAACCTTATACCTCCAAAGAAGCCAAAAACGTTCTTACAGTTAGTGTGGGAAGCACTACAAGACGTGACCCTTATTATTCTAGAAATTGCCGCCATTATCTCCCTGGGTCTTTCATTTTATCAACCACCAGGGCATGGGAGTGAAGGTAGGTGCCGCTCAGTCTCTGGCCATTATCTTCATATTCTGGTTTGACTGAAGGAAAACAGAACCCTCACCAGTTGTGTTTATGGACACTTAAAAATAGGGAGAAAGTGGTGTTCACCTTTAAATTCCTCCTTAACGGAAACCTTAAGCCATGGGTTCTTAACTTGGGGTGAACTTCAGGGGATCTGTGAACTTGGTTGGGAAGAGATTTGCATCATTATTTTCACTAACCTTCAGCTGAAATTTAGAATTTATTAGCATTGATAATTGAGCATAGTTTTGAATATAAGCAACAAACCACAGGGCCAGCAGTCCTTGACTGACATAAGTTATCCGTTCTGCAAAACCTTATATGTCAAATTTTACATCAGTCAGAGTATTAGCAGTACCTGTGAGTTTGTCCCAAATAGAAACCATAGACATTCCCTCAACATTATTCTGAAGAGGGATCCATAGGCTTCACCGTGCTGCTGGTGATATGGAACCACTGTTTGAAGTGAGACGCGCTCACTGTTCGAGTGCTTAGTCTGTAGAGGGGACGATGCACCGCTGTGCCAGAGCTGAGGGCGTCTGAGGCCAGTGGGGCTCTCGGCGCGATACCGCGATGCTGTCTGCAGAAGAGGAATGAATGCGGATCAGTCCCGGGAGAGCCGGCTAAACGCCGCTCATCACAGATGTGATATGAAGCAAGAGCTGATCAATTATCTCGCCCAAAGAAACAGAAGTCATGGCCACTCGGCTGACTTCGAAAGAAGCAATTATAAATTGTTGCCAATTTAGTCGACCGGCGCAGGGTCTTGAGGGAGAGGAATCGACCGCCTCTTCTGGAGGTTATGTTCTCAAGGAGTTTTAGTGGGTCACTCAGTATTAACTTTTATTCATGACTGCATTGTCATGACCCCCACTCCCCCAGGAATGCCGTCGTCTGTGGCCTTAGTATCCGGTTTCCTTTTAAACTTTAAAGATTATTTCCTATGAGGCCATTTTAATGTCTTAGATGGGGGGGGGTGCTGTTAAGTGTCAGTCTGCTTGGGCTGAGGGTTGGACGTGTTTTTTAAGCTGGGAGTTAGTGAGGTGTGTGGCAGACATGTCGTTAAAGGTGCGAGCTCACGGTGAGCTCCATACATCAGGCAGAAACATATCCCCACTGCGATGGGCAGTCGAGAGATGACCGTTAAGCCGATGCGCCGCGAATGCTGATGGAGTTATATCCATCTGCATCACTGTCTGAAACTCAGTCCCTCGTCAAATACAACCTTCAGTTTTAGCTCATTGAAGGATTGTACTTGAGAAGCAGAGTTTGACTCCAAGTGTCAGCTGAAATAGCTGTACTATTCAGGGTAAATAGTAAGGCTGCATGCCCCTATATATGTGTGCATCTTTAATACTCTGAGCCCTTTTCTCATGCTCAGTTAGTGAGAAACGCTGTCTGTCCTGGTTTGGGAGATTCTGGTTCTCACTCCACATACCTTTACAATCCTCCACTGGTGAGACTGGTTTGGTGATGGCAGATCTCACACAGAGGAGTTTTGGACCGAGACTGGCTAGAAGTGCAGGATATTAGCTTTGTGGCTTTTATTGAGGATGATGACTGTAGTCTATGTCAGCGTTTCCCAACCCAGTCCTTGGGGAACACCGGACAGTCCACGTTTTTGCTTCCTCTCCGCTCCCAGCACGCCTGTACCAGGTATTCGGTGTTCCTGATTGGCTGGAAGCTGGGAGGGAAAAAAGACGTGGACTGTCTGGTGTTCCCTGAGGATTGGGTTGGGAAAAACTGGTCTACGTGATTATGTCCTAGCTAGTGATGAATTTAGTTCATTTCATAATTGTAATGTGGCTCATAATACCTGCAACTTTGATTTGATGAACTGGTATTTTTATGCGACTATTTCTTACATTTTATTTTTTAAGAAGCAGGATAGTTCAAACTGATATTTCAAGCTAGTTTTTTGTTGCCGAGTCCATCGTTTAGACCTAGGTTAGAGGTGTTCATGGCTGGTTGGTTTTATTTTTTCAGTTGGTATTGCCCCAGGATTTGCGCTAGATTTGTTTCTGTGTCTTTTTGGGAGCAATTCTGTCTCTGTTACTAGGCCTAGACTGAAGGTATACAAAATAGATAGGGGCCTGTTCCTGTATCATGTTTATTTGCACTGTGCTGTTCTGATACTCATGCCTTGTCTGGAAATGTTTGTGTTGGGTTGCTGTAGACAAAATAGAATCAGCATGTAAAAGCATTACAATAACAGCAAGGCACCCAGCATGGTGGTGGAGGGCCTTTCAGAAAAAAACCTGGAATAATCAGTCTATGGGTGCTGTTAGCTGATCTCATACTGTAGTTGGGGAAGTCTGCATTTAAGTTACAGTTTATACCAGAGGTACCCAGCACAGTTTGCAGATTTCCATGCTCAAACATATCTTATTCAGCTAATTACCAGGTTTAAGAGGTATGTTTGAGTAGGGAAATCTGTAAACTGTGTTGGATTCTGGCCCTCCAGTACTGAAGCTGAGAACCCCTGGTTTATGCAGTAGTGCTTACGTTGGGGTGCTGAAGGTGTTTCCCCTGTGGTTGTTAGGGGTGATAAGTGTCAGAACACTGCAGGGCAGCGAGCCCATGCTTAGTTTTCATTAAAGAAAAGCATAACTTATGCTAATTATTTCGCAATGTTGCCGGAGCGACTTCATGATTATCACGCTAAAAAGGCGACCACTGTCAGCAGTTGATAGCTACCGATGATACATAAGAGCTTTAATGCAGACTGTCCCTGACTTACGACCTATGTGACTTATGACCACACACATACCAAAATAAAATCAAGTAAATGTATGTAAAAATAAATTTCAGGTTGCTGTACAATAGGCCTAGCTACCGTGGGAAAGTACGGTATATGGCTTAATTGATAAATTAAGTCAAATTACAGAATTGTGTACCAAAATCTCAAAAAAGCTCAAAACATCTTCTCACTCCTGTGAGTTTGCGGTTTTATCACAATTAAGCCTGAAGCACAGATCTGTTGACATGTCGCCTTGAGGAAACATGAAACAGGCTACCTGAAAAAGAAATGTAGGTGGTCAAAAAATAAATAATTACGGGATTTCTGGGACTTTACTTGATAGTGTAGAAATGTCCCAGTTTCTTAATGTGAGAGAGACTTCTTACACATGGCCTCACTGGGAGACCAAAAATGGCGTTTCTTTTTTCTTTTTTGTTTTTTTTAAAGAAGATTAATTGCAGTGTCTGTCCCACAGCCCTCGCAGACACTGGAGGGGTCAGACTGAATAATGCCATTACAGATTTTCTGCGCGCAGCAATCCGTGAGAATATAAGTCACCACAGAATCAATACCGAGTTCAGAGAAAAATTATCATTTTCCTACAGGATAAGGCCAACAAATCACTCACATTTCTCGATGTTTTAAACCTGTGAAAATTATCTCACTTTAAAAATCATGTGGCTTTAAAAATGAGGAGCATCATAAATTGGATTAAGTTAAGGCTACAGCTGAAATGTTGATTATATTGAAATGTTTCACAATATTACTTTCACAGCAGGACAGAATGGATTAACAGTGACTGTAAAAAGGATTGTCTTTATGGTAGCAAAGTGATGTGCAGAATTTACAGTATTTCGGCACCTAATCCTTGTATCAACTAACTTAATGCCCATCCATCAATCTTCCAGGCTTGCTTATCTTGTTCAGGGTGGCAGGGAGCCTGGAGCCTATCCCATGCAGCTCAGGGATCACGGCTGGGGTTCATCCTGGATAGGTTGTCAGTCAACCAGAGTGTATAGACACACACAGTCACACGCAAGGTCTGCTTAGAGATACCATTCAGACCAAGTGCTCATCTTTGGACCGGAGCAGGGAACTGCTCGAATCCTCAATCGAACATCCAGACTTTACAGAGACAAAGCAGAGGCAGGATTGAAACCCCCAGATGCCCCCTAGTCTGGAATATGCTAGTTAGACCTGAACATTTTACTTTCCTCGATGACAGGTAATCTTCCTCATAGCAGCATGCAGTATTAAGGCAGCTGCTATGTACAAGTGCGCAGTAACCCGTATCCTACAAAATCCAGTTTAATATTAATCTTCAGGACCACGGAAAGCTGCTCACTCAGAGAATTGGTAGGATGAGTTTCTGAGTTCACCTGCTATTATACTAGGTCACTGGTTTATTGTTTTTATGTCCTGTTAAAACATGAAGGATCTTGTTAGATATCTTGTCCAAACATAAACTAAAGCGAGAAGCTGGATTCAGGAAGTTCAAAAACAAGTTGTTATATAAGGAAACAGCAGAACAATCAAGCTGGCATCAGGCCAGAGAACTGAGACAAGAAGCAAAACTTTAAAAAAATGAAATAAAATAAACGTTCAATCTTCATTGATTTATTTTTACATTAATGGCACATTCGTATTGCTGGCTATGCAGCTGTTGGCCCAGTTTTCCTGATGAATTCTGATTGGCTGGATATCCTTTCGCCATATGCCTCTCCCTCAATGCACTACACCCACACCAACTTGGGGGAGGATTATTCCACACCCCCTCCTCCACCCTGTGCCGTCAGCCGCTCTCTTTTGTTCAGCCTATGGGTCACAGACTTTGCCAAAGACACGTAACACACGGAAAGCGCTGCTCACCTTCCACCCAGAAGGCCAGTGCTCGCACCCACGTTCGTAGTAGAAGGAAATGGGCTCAGCCGTTAAGAATGCCTGGCCCAGGGACTGCGAGCCATTTTGTGTTATCTGGGCTTCAGCGGCACAGATGGCCCGTGTGGCATACTAGGTATCCGGGTTCAGCTGTAGGACAGCACTCTGCTTTTGCCGGTGAGCTACGACAAGGGCCTGTCATTGACCCTCTTAGGCACATCCTTCTTCCCTGAATCGAAGCGAGCGTCACTGCAAGCCGTCACTCTACCAGGAAGTGGAATGGCTGGGAGTCCTGATGCATGACAGATAAATTTACCAGGTTCAATAAATTATATGATATAAGCTCATTCAGTCCTGAGGAAATCTAAAACCATTGCAGCCGAATGTTCCATTTAACAAACTATTTCAGTCCAGGCTGTAGTTTAATTTTATTAATTTTGTCTTTACTTTAATCTGCAGCTTATGCTGCAATAGACTTTGATTTACATCTCATTATTTCTCTTTCTTATGATGTTACGGTTTATTTAGCAGATGCTTTTATCCAAAGCAACAATCGATAAAACAGGGAAAGACAGTGCCTGGTGTAGCTTGGGGCCTCACTCAAGCGCCCAACAGGGAAATCACTTTCCTGGGATCTGACCCGGTGACCTGCCAGTCACAGGCAGAGTGTAATAACCTGCTGAGTCACATATTTTTTGTTTACTGAATTATTGTCAGTCACTTAAAATGACAGTTCTGAAGTGAGAATCCACACTAGACTAGACCTCTGTAGCCTGGACTAGGGTTGTCCCCTGTCATGGTGGATCAGGGCCTAAGGACTCAGGATGCCTCAGGTGGTATTGTAATGCTGATAGAGGCAAAGTGCCTCAGAGTATAACAGCATTTCTTTCAAAGTCCCTGGCTTTTTTTTTAGCGATGAATGTAAATGGTGCAGGCCAGACATGCTGGGCACAGAATAATGGTTGGGTGAATTACATTTCTGTGCCCACATTTATAACAAAAGGCTGTGCCAGATATTTTTACATGAATCCACTCTTTGCAATACCTTGCAAAAGCTTGATAAGGGACTGGTGATTCTGTTCATAATGACCTGCAGGGTTTCGTGTCTTTTGAAAAGTCTCTCTGCTCTTTGTGTCAAAAGTATGGCCCTTGGAGAGTTTTCCTGACCATGGAAGGACCACGGAGCCGATGAGAGCGCACCACTAATGGCCTCCTCCCTTTGTGCGTTCCACGCAGGGTGCGGGGCTGCTGGCGGAGGAGTGGAAGATGAGGGCGAGTCGGAGGCCGGCTGGATCGAGGGCGCTGCCATCTTGCTCTCGGTTGTCTGCGTCGTGCTCGTCACGGCTTTCAACGACTGGAGCAAGGAGAAGCAGTTCAGGGGTTTACAGAGTCGCATCGAGCAGGAGCAGAAGTTCCAGGTCGTACGTGGAGGGCAGGTCATCCAGCTTCCCGTGGCAGATATTGTGGTCGGGGATATCGCGCAGATCAAATACGGTAGGTGTCTCCTCTGGGTCTCTTCCATTTGCTGTGGCCCCACCAAAAAGGAAACGAAAGAAAATGTTGTGATGATTCCCAATATGCCTCGCACCATGGGAGATTATCTCTGTGAATTGTTCACTACTTGGTTTTCAGACCAAAGTTCATTCGATTTGAAATCCTATCGTCCTGAAACTGATTGCAGTTCATGGAGAGCATGGATGAACCTCTCTACAGAACTAGCTAATTGTATTGAAGGTACAAAGCAGGGTGGCTGTGTTAGTTAGAGAGAGCACCCCGAAGCAATGCTTCAGCTCTCATGGGTTCACAATTTGCTTCGTCTAAGTTTGAGAGCCCATTGGTTGTTTTGCACACTGTTTGCTTTGCCTCTCTGTCTCATCCCAGAGGCACCAATAAAATCGGCCCCTTCCAATTCGTCAGCGCCCTTTTCTTGTTCATTTGTTCGCAGTCATGAAAAACACATAGTTCCTTAAAATTGGCACGACTGTTTTAGAGATATTCTAACTCTGACTCACGCACACAGGCCGCTTTAATATCCTGATGAAAGCAATTATTGAGGAGCATGGGGGTCGTACCTCAGTGAAGGGAGTGTGATGAGGTCAGCAGCAGCGAGTCCATTAGAGAGTATGAAGAAAGGTATCCATTTAACCTGACAACTGGAAAAAGAGCAGCGCCGGAAGGCTCCACGGCTGACTTCACTTTCGATATTACGTATTGAACCTTAAGTACAATTTCGCTCATGTTCGAGATGCAATTTAACATTTTTTTTTCCAATCTTGTCAACAGTGCAGTAGCTGTGCATTTTATTGCTTTTTTTTTTTCTTTCTTAAAGGTGACCTACTTCCAGCTGATGGGGTCTTAATACAAGGAAATGATCTGAAGATTGATGAAAGCTCCTTAACGGGGGAGTCGGATCATGTTCGGAAAGCACCGGACAGAGACCCCATGCTCCTCTCTGGTCAGTGCCACCTTCACGGTGCTCGCGGCTTGCGTTGGCCCGTCTCCTGAGTCTGACCTCCGTCTCTTTGTGGAGAAATGGATTGCTGGGTCGTGGCAGAGTTTTCCAGGTCACTGTGGCAGCCTTTCATACCTACATTCGTCGTGTTATGCCCGGTCCCTACTCCCCGCTGGCTGGGTCTCCCTCGTGCATACCAAATCGATTCCTGATGTTTTCCAAAGGGATGCAAAGGGACTTTAATCATAATTTCAGCTTTAATAGAAGGGAAAACAGTATATTTAGCTGCCATGGTAACTTATATTACTATCATGTGTACTAGCTTTTCTCATTTCTCAAATTGGAGGAAGGTAGCTATTTTTGTTATATATTTGAAAGATTTGCATCAAAGTGTCCGGCCAGGAAATTTAATGCCATGATCTTTATCGCTGATGTTTGCCCATGTTCCCGATGTTATCTTCATGACCTTAATGATAATTCTTAGAACTAAGAGCTAACATTGTATCACCTTATATACAATGTTGCCTCATATTTGAGATCATTTCAGAAATGTTCAGTACGTGAAGTATAATCCAGGCATTTGCCGTAATGTCAAAGTTCTTGAATGAATTAAATCGTCTGCGTAGGGATTTAGTTGCATTGTTTTATGTGTTTAGTCTTCACAGAATACCCAACTGGGTGTTTAAAACAAAGTCTCGGTCTGGATGCTTACTATCTGGACCTGAAGTATTCACGTCTGTATTTACCTAATTAATGTTTCACTGTCCTATTAGATTCAGTGATACAGGGTTGGATATATACGCAATAAATACTGAATCTAGAGGAGTGTATAAGCATTGTTCTACTAGATTGTGTTTTTCTAAAGAAGTCGTAACACAGCCCACATCTGCACCCGACAACCACCTCATGCTGTTTTGACATCGACGTCTCTTGTTTGTGACCGTGTGGCTTTTTCCATGTGCATCGGCGATCTCACTTCCTCAGTCCATCCTAGTGGGCCGAAGCGGCTCTTCGGATGGCCGTTCTTCCACATGTTGGGTCCAGGAGCCCAACCGTGGGTTTGGTGTCCAAGTGCCCAGAACTACCGCTCACTCCCCTCCTTACAGGTACCCATGTGATGGAGGGCTCAGGGCGGATGGTGGTCACCGCGGTGGGGGTCAACTCCCAGACTGGTATCATCTTCACTCTTCTGGGTGCCAGCGGAGAAGAGGAGGAGAAGAAAGAAAAGAAAGGTGTGTCCATCGGTCACATTCTGTGTCACATGCTGCTCAGTTCTTAGAAGCTGCTGTGGGACTCAGAATCCATCTGGTGTCTCAGAATTGCAGAGCACAGAACTTCAGGGACAGCTTGATATTCCCCATCTCATAGAGTTTGTGAGAAATGTTTAGTTTCGGATGAATATCATACGTGTGAGCGCAGTGCAAATGTTTTTTGTCTTTTTGTCTTTCGCTTTTTATACAAAGGGTTTTTTCAGTGACAGTGGAAATGGATGGGTGTTACTGGACTTGTACTTAATGAAGCAATTTAGCTTATTTTTATCATAAGAGATGAAGGAAGGTATGTGTCACAAGTGCAAATGTCACCAGCAGGTAAAATATCGGTACAGGATTCGGTACAGTTGTCGTAATCTTCCAGCAGCATAGGTTTCCGAGCAGGTATAGTGATACTGGAATGTCGTCAGCTTTCCTGTCGTATTTGCCTACCGGGATGGGCAGAGCATTCTTGCTACTTGCAAAGGGCTAACAGTGTAACCTTCTCGCTGGGCGGCTGCTCACATCCACCTTACTGTCTCATTCTGGAAATCACCATACAGGTGAGGCAGTGGAGAATGGCCAGCAGACTGCAGGTAGAGTATATTCCTGCAACACCTTGTATCCCCCCCCCCACCTGCCTGGGGCATGGGGGGGGGGGGGGCGGTGTTTTATTGGTGCCATCACAGTTCGATCGTAGCCTGCTGACCGCTTCTGTAAATCGCCCCCAGACTCCACCCCCTGTCCCCCCTGTCCCCCCCATTCTCAACTCAGCTTCTGATTCTTTCGCTTAAAAAGAGGAGTGCTGCCGTCTCCTCCTTTTAAGTATGGGGGGGGGGTGGGTAGACACATCACATCCATGTATCGGTAAAAAGCGAACTGATCTGGGGTGGAATGCCAAATGGCAGAGAGAGGGGCCATTTCGCTGCATGTCAGCATCGTCCCAATGCTGTCCTTGTTTATGCAATTGCAGCCACAGAAATGGTTATTGATTTTAAACATAATTCCCAGTGTCATTTGATTAAAACCATAGTCACATATAAATTAATCTGAGCTATTGCTCAACAGTGGTCTGATAGGTCCAACTGTATATATATATATATATATATATATATATATATATAAATCAAATGTCAATCTGGGAGCAGGACTTACTTTATGCTATACTGCAGGATGACCTTTTTCACTGCAAAGGTGAATACACTGATCTGAGATCAGTCACAGCATACTTTGCGGCATTCCTGCACTTGTACCCCTTCAGCTGAAAGTTGGGTGTCAATCGGGGGTGGAGTCTGGTGGCATCCTCCTTAAACGATTGGAGGAAACTGCGATGTAGTCGTCCCAGAACCCTCTTGCTTGTATCGCACTAATCTGAAAAAAATCCATTCGCTTTTAAGCAGTCCGTAGTTGTAGCACTAAATTATAGTAAACGCCTGGGCTGATGTTATTGTTCCCTAAAAATCTGTAGCTGCTGATGAGAGTAATCATTATGTACACGCATAGTTGCATCATTTCCTGTGACCTCTTTGCCTCCAAATGATCTATAATCATTATATAGATGAATACATCCACAAGTTGATTCCCTCCCCCCCGCACTGGTTACAGGTTTGTTAAAGGGGAACGGGTCACTTCTCGCTTATAGTGCCATCGGTCATTGTGTTGTGTTATATTTGACTTGTCTGTGTTTTTGTTTATCCATACTGTGCGTGAGCTGTCGTGTTGCATTGGGACCACTGTGACGCCGTATAGAGCGCATTCTTCCGGCTTATGTCGGGGCAGTGCATAGAACAGTGCTGACCGTGCTGATGAGGCTCTTAACCATGCTATTCTTGTTCACTGTTGTCCTTCTTATTCATTATTACTTGCTAGACCTCTCCCATCCGTCCTCCCACCCCATCTCAACAATAACTACCGATGGGGCAGCCGGCGCTGCTGGTAGTGCCAGCCTAGTCAATGGTACGTTGAGAAGACCTCCCAGCCACTCTGGGTATCTCCATCTCCGGCTGTCTTGACTTCCCTCCTTCTGCTGACTGTATTGTACATACCTCTGATATGCATGTCACTGGAACTTAATCTTTTACTTTCTTTTTTTTTAATTTTTCTTCCTCCTTTCTTTATTTTTCTTTTTGAATATTATCGACTGACTAGGAATGCCACAATAATAATGAAGTAGTTGGGCTAACCATAATAGCAGCATATTGGCAGACTCTGGATGCACTGGGTGCCGGGTGCCGGGTGCCTTCAGGACCGGGGACGGCATAAAGAGCTGGTTTTACTCTGATCCGCATTATTTATACAATTCGTTTGTTTATTTATTTGTTTTTGCAGGGTTAACCTAATAGCGATTGTAACTAATAGCAATTAGTCAACAATGATTGCACGCTGTACCATGTGCCTTTAAATTATTAAAAAAAAAAGAAAAATTATATCAAGTTTTTATATAGGCCTAGATTTCCAGGGTCGCCCAAAATGTGATGGCCCACATTCTCAGACCTAGAACATGAAAGTGGGGCAGTACACTCTGGGTGCAGTCTTCCGGTGTGTGTGTGTGTGTGTGTGTGTGTGTGTGTGTGTGCGTGTGTGTGTGTGTGTGTATGAGAGTGAGAGAGAGAGAGAGAGAGGGGGAGAGAGATTATATTTTCAAAACAGATTCTGTGAAGTGTGGGTCTTACACTGATCACAGAAGGGCTATCACGTTAAGTCACAGACTTAGTATAAATTACAAAAATGGAAACCTGTATTGTGGCACTTCCTTCAGCATGCAAATCCGATTAACAGTTAGATAGCATGTCGGCAACTAAATTCACAATTCATAAGTTATTTTTATTTGAGCTTCCTACATTACACCTGATCTTGAAGGGAAGATGCCATAGGAAGACTTAGTTAATATAATGAATATAATTATACAATTCATTTATTTATTGCCATCTCCACGATTACACAAGAATTAGCTGTATCCAAAGAACAGAAGTGACGATGTCTAAATTGTCTTTATATTTTCTTTTTCCATGGATAGACATAAAAGTTGTGGTGCTAATCTTGTAAAAAACATTTTATTTTTGTTTTTAGAGTTTATATGCGTTAATGCAAAATCAAGTAACTTGTTGTAAAGTATTATTATAAATTTGTTTTGTTTTGCACTGAAAAACTGCTTAAGTATACATTTTATAAATATGTTTTATAGCATTTCAAATGGTGCTTTAAAAGGTTTACACTTTCGTTGACCTTGTAGAAATACTGATAGATATATTTAAACAAAAATTAAAAAAAACAGAAGACATGCAGACGTAATGTTAATTTAACATTTCTTATAAATGATGACAATTATATGCGGTTTACTTTGGCAGGGGGCAGTCTAAGGCTCACACGTCTAGTGCTAAGACTAGTTGTCTTGTTAATTCTCTCGTCAAATAATTAAGCTAGCTTATGAAGGGAGCTCCACGTTTGCCCTCACTTCCCGCCCTTTACTTTCCTCTGGTGGTGCTGCATGTGCATCCCGCGTCTGCGTGACCTTGTGCATGCTGTGTGTCTTACTCTGTACCCCACGCTCCCATCCTACCTGTTCAGTTCGTGACCTGTGTGTCCTGGTTCGTACCTGAATAGCCTTTCTCACGTGATTGACATTGTCGTTCCTTCTGGTCGCTTGCCTTGATTTTGTTGCTCGTAAAGATCTTGACATAAACATACCTAATATATAGGGAATTTCTCGAATTTCAGGTTCACACTGTGATAAAAAAAACAGCTTTCATGATTTCACTAGGCTGTGATATTACACATAAGATTAACTGTATCATATTACAATTGTTTCCAATTCTACCCTCATATATTATATGAAAATATAAATTTTGTATTTATTGATGGAATTCTGACTTCTGTTGACCTTAAACAGCGTCAAGGTCAATTCTGACCCAATGGAAGCAGATACATTTTTTTTCTTCAGCTGCTAAGGGAGCTCTATAAAGCAATTAATCAAAGTTCAAAGAATCAGAGCTTTCCCTGGCAAATTTTTCCAGCTGCATTCTATGGCATAGAAATTGCATCCATTTTCAATAATGAGGCTATAAAATTTCCCCGTTCCCCGTTCTCCATTACCTTTCTCATAGCTATAGATATCCAGAAGATAGGATATTTGGTTGTGTAACACATTGTTCAAACCCCTAAAAGTGGTGTCAAGTTATATTAAAGGGGGAATACTTGTGATTAAATTTTAATAAAATCTTAAAATAAAATATAATAGTTTAGACAGTTATTAATAAACTATGAGAGTAATGCATACATATATTATTCACAATTTTTCAAATTACAATTAAAAATCCATGCTGTAGGATCAGATACAGATAGATAATATAAAGTACTGTATCTGAGATGAATCTTAAATAAATCATTTATGATGCAGCATTTCTGTTACGTATGTTATTGTCACCGAGATGTAAAATAAATATTCATTTTTCTGTCTTCCTTTTTTTTTTTGATTTCACTGTGACGTCTCTGTGATGAATGTTTTATCGTCTGCTTCTGTTACTTTTGTTCTTTGTCTCGTATGTCTTCATCGTAGGTAAAATGCAAGATGGGAATTTGGAGAACAGCCAGACAAAAGGTAACGCACTTTCGCTTTCCCGGCGTGTGCTTCCGTCCCGTGGCAGTGCCCCACTAAGCCGGCCAGTCAAACCCCCACCCCGCCCCCCCCCCGCGCCCGCGTGCCCCCTCTCATGTCTGCAGCCACAGCAGAGCAGTTTCCAGCCTTCTCTTCTTTCTACATGTGGTGGTGATTATTTTTTGTGGTGGTGTTTGCTGCTTCTTCCACACTCATGGATGCAGTATCGACCTCCAATTATGTGTGTCAGTGAGACCTGTAAGTGTAGGCAATGTCTTCCTTCCCAGCTGTTTGCCCCCATGTTTACCGCAATACATAGGGAATATATTGTGGTGTATGAAGGTCAAATGTATCTTGTTTTCCCTTGGTGTGTATGTACTAATGATAGTATTTAATTGTGCGATAAGAGCTGGGGCATTTGCTTGTCAGTGCTTGGACTTGGATTCACTTGCTGTGTACCTCGCTGATGTTTCCAATAGAAGTAAATATTGTTTGGTGTTTGACTGGGAAACTATTTGGAGTTTGGGTGAGAAATTCAGCTGATAGTAGAGTGGAAGGACTTGACATCCATCTATAGCTGGAGTCTGGTAGTCTCTGCCAATATAGTAAGATGGATCACCTCCATATAATTCTGAAACATTGTCTGTTCATGTTAAGCTGACTTATACTTTTGCTGCAATAATATGTCGCCAAAATCCTGCATTTGGTAACAATTGTTTATTGCAGACATGTATTTTAACCTGAAGTTGTGCAGCATGGATTAGTTATTGGTGATCAGGATGTGGTTTAATGGCCCAAGTGTGACGATCTTGAGTTACAACTGCACCACCAGAGATGTGGGCCATGTCATGGTACCGTACAATTGATGATAGAGCCATATGAATGCCTAAGAACCGCTTAAGCGGCAGACGGGCTTCTGCCAGTGTGGCGAGGTGAGGAGTAAGGAGGAAGTACCCTGCTGAGTATTGGACTTGTATGTTTTTAACAGTGAAAAAGCAGGACGGCGCTGCAGCCATGGAGATGCAACCCCTGAAGAGCGCCGAAGGTGGTGAGTCTGACGAGAAGGAGAAGAAAAAGATCAACGTCTCCAAGAAAGAGAAGTCAGTCCTTCAAGGCAAACTGACCAAACTGGCTGTTCAGATTGGCAAAGCAGGTAAGAGACGTGACCGCTATCGGCACCTTAATGAATCTCAAAGCAAACCTGCTGGATTCCATAAATCATTTGCTCTAAACAGGGAGAACTTTACAGGAAGGAGTCCAATAGTTGAATGCCTAAGAACCATTCTTAAACTGGCAGAGTGATGTCACACTTGGGCCCTTGAGCAAGGCCATTAAGGGACATAAACTGATCTTGCTCTCTGGTCCTCACTTGCACGTTGTTTTGGACATAGCGTCCGCTAAAAAAATAAGTAAATGGAAATAAAACACTCATAACCAAATTTGCCATCATAAACATTTGGACAGAAGTACATGACATGCCCATCTTCTTTTTGCTTTCAGGTCTGGTGATGTCTGCCATCACGGTGATCATTCTGGTGCTGTACTTTTGCATTGATAACTTTGTGGTCCAGAAAAGGCCATGGTTGCCGGAGTGCACGCCGGTCTACATCCAATACTTTGTCAAGTTCTTCATCATCGGAGTCACGGTGCTGGTGGTGGCTGTTCCGGAAGGCCTTCCCCTGGCCGTCACCATCTCGCTGGCCTACTCTGTCAAGGTATCCACAGCGTGACGAGTCCTCTGCTTCAGTACCTCCGTAAAAGATGCTAATAAAGATTCCCCTGCTGCCGATTGCATTAACTCTGCATTTACTAACCCGACACCACCAGAAAATGATGAAGGACAACAACCTGGTGCGTCACCTGGACGCCTGCGAGACCATGGGCAATGCCACTGCCATCTGCTCGGACAAGACGGGCACGCTGACCACCAACCGCATGACGGCGGTGCAGGTCTACGTGGCCGACGTCCACTACAAGGAGATCCCCGACCCTTCCGTCCTGCCCCCCAAAACTCTGGAGATGCTGGTCAACGCCATTTCCATCAACAGTGCCTACACCACTAAGATTCTGGTAAAGCGTTTCTCCCATAAATGGTTGTTTCCTTCTGGAGTGCTGAGATATGAATTTTGTAACTGTAAAATCTGGCGAGTTTGTCCCTGGACACCCGTAGGTGTGGCTAGTTTACCACACAGCTGAGTTATGCTCTTGCAGCCCATCACAGCTGATGCAAATGAAGCTATTTGTCATATTTGCCACTAAGAAATCACTTCAGCTTAAAGAACAAATCTCATGCCATTAATTTCACAATAATTAAAGATTCCCTATCATAGAATGGCTTTATTATATCAGTATGAATGTGTAGTAAATAATAAAACAGCCAAAAGCCTTGAATCGGATCCAGCTGAAGCTAGTAAGAAGATCTCCAAAAAAAAGAGTCCCTGACTTGGGAGGTGCCCTACATTCTGAATGGCTCCAATGAAATGGTGGTAATTGGAATGAGCATTTTTAGCCATCTGAGTGGGCAGGTCTTGTCTTGGGAGTCAGACCATTACAGAGTACCGGACTCGTGCGTCTCAGGGTTTGCTTCTGGGAATCACCTCGATGGGGTCTTGGGTGCAGAAAGAATTGGCATGTATGTTCTGTCTAGTTACGTAGTGTTACCTAGCAAGTTTCACAGCATGCATTTATGGATCTGGTGAATAGCTTTCCAGCTAATGGATCTATATTGCATGTTAATTATTATGGAGTAAATCAAGTCAATAGTTCAAGCAAAACTGAAATCCCAGTGAAACGCCACGGCTGTGTTAATCGGGGCGGTGGCAGTTGGACAGGCAGGACACACCCTGCTGTCTGTGTACCGTGCGTGAGGGTGTGGCCTGTTCTGATCCACTAAACCATGTGCTCCCACCTGGTCCCAAACAGGTTGTTTGGACACCATCCCAAGCCACCTGTGTCATGTTTCATGACTCCATCAGCGAGTAATCCTCTTCCTGGTCGCCGCGGAAACACAAACACACACAGGGAGGAATGAACACACACACACACGCGCATGCCATCTGTTTGACTGACACAGCTCGCTTCCCCTAACCGGGAGTGAGGAGCTAATCAAAGCCTTCTTGTCCAGTCATAGTCACATGACGCATGTGGCTAAAACACTCTTCTTATTTTATTACTCCGTATTTTATTAGGATTCACACCTTCTGTTCTGGGTAATTAATAAATTCTTCTCTGATGACTTTGGCTCCCTCTGCACATTTAGTATAGCAGCTGATTATCTATCTAGAATCTCTTGCAAAATGTGTGCAGTTTAGTCAAGAGAGGGATTGAATAGGAATGATATCTATAATGGTATACATATATAGCTTGTCTTTGTTGTTGATTGGTGGATGCTTTTATCACAAGACGCATTGTGTTCTGGAACAATTCAAATTGAGTATCTTGTCTGAGTTGCTACTTGGCCTTGAATCCAGCAATTCTAACCCTATCCACTGTACATTACCTTCTCTTGGAATGTTCACAGATCACTACAAGGATTTTAAATTGCAGTTAAACGGAGGTGTACTCAAAATTCAGCACGTTAACAGTTCATCATGACAGGGTTGCCAAATCCAGAATCACATAGACAGGGAGAACATGTGAATTAAACACAGATGGAGCCAGACTTGGAAACAACGCCGTAGCTGCGATGCACCTTTCAACAAGCGAGCTGATTGACAGATTCACAGCCGTAACGCTAAAATACACGAATATTGATTAGACAGAATTGTCCAAAGAAGGAGGTAGAATAGTTACTAAGGAAGTGAACTGATACCTAGAAGTTTTCTGGACCTGTTGAGTCTTGCTCTTGTACCTGTAACTAAATTAGTTAAATTTCCTTCTGTATAATAACATAAAATTGTAAGCATTGGAAAAGCAAAGATGGCAGTAAATTAATTCAATTACTCGTACAATTATTTAAATAATTAGGTGTGGATGATTACAGTGTGCTTGAATTATTCATATTCTCTTAGATAGGTATTTTTCATACATTTTCAAACATATTATACATTTTTTATACATTTATGTGGTTTCACTGTTTTTATGTTTTTTGAATTAATGTGGTATAATCAATCAGAATCAGAATCAGAATCAGAAAAAACTTTATTGATCCCGGAGGAAATTGCTCATGTTACTACTACACAGTTACACAGAGACACAAGACAAGATTGTAAAAAATATAAGATATAAGTATATCTATATATAAGTATATATAAGTATAAGTACTTAAAAAGTAATCACATAATAAGTCTCTTAACTCTTATTCTCCTACTTGGCATAAATTGCATTTCATGATGTAAAATTCACCAAAATCTATTCTAAGTGTACTTCACAATCAGTAATATTTGTCTTCAAGATTTAAAGTACATGTGTTATACCAGTACAAGAGTAAAAAAACATACTGAGCCTAGATTGGTTTAACTGTGAAGGCACCTACAGGAAGCTCCAGGAAGCTAATGGAGAAACAGAAACAAAGAGGTTTCATATTTCATCACACTCTGTAGGACACTGCATTGTAGAAGACCTAAGGACCATGTAACAGTTTGTATTCAAACAGTGCCAAGGCGTGAAGTAGGTACCTCTCTATCCAGATTCCTGCTAGGTTTACAGAGACGTATAAAGCGGAATTTCTCGCACCAAACAAAAAATGAGCAGCCTACAAAGAATTGTGAATGGATGCTCCACGTACATGCGAGGCAATCCAATAAGGCTCGTCACGAACCTGGTGCTAGATAGACCTAAGACATGTGAGAGTTCTGTAGGTGAAGTAGCCAGTAGCCTTCCGGGAAAACAAATCTCCTGGGGCCCCTGGTCTCGCCGTGTCAACTTCTCCAGGAATCAGAAGAAAGGCTTTGATCTTCACATAAAGCCAGCCCTGATATCCATTTCAATAAAGGCGTCTCCGCTGTAATGTAGACCCTCGCCAACGGGAGGCCCTGTTCACCCATCCACGATATTGCTTTCAACCCTTGCTGAATGGAAACCCCCCCACCCCCCAGTCAAATATTTACAGCTCCTTTTCAAAAGCCCATGAAATGTCAGCTTCTCTGGACCACTGTACTTTTTATTTAAGTATTATTTTAGTAGTATTTAAGTACTTCAGATGCAGTTGTAATTCAAAAGAAATCTGTGACGTACCCTTTCGGAAATCTAAGATGTTTCATCCTCTTTGGATCGATGGGATTGCGTTTTGCGTTTATTCCTTTGCGTAGCCCGAGGCAGATGAGACTGGGCAAAATGATAATGATGCCAATGATACCAATACCAATTATTTTCAGTGGAAGATAATTAGGATTGTTATTCAGCTTAGTTTGCTATCTGTCTGCTGTCTAACCCTAAATACAATGGTCTAACTGGACAATAAATTTTGTAGTACCCAGGATATTTTAACGACAGATCAAGCATTTAGCTGAAAGATTGTTCAGATCTGTGTTGACGTGTGTCCTGGTTGGTGGAGTAGCTTGTTCTGGGTGCAGTCTCAGCTTGCTTTTACCTTCTGCTTTACAGGTAGCTAGCCAGCAAGGGTGATTCAAAGTGCCAGCATCCTACTTACTATAAGAAACACTGATGTGGGACGTTTCAGGGGCAGCCTTGATTCTCAGAGGGTCCCATCCATGCGTCTTTTGTGGGGGAGTCCACACCCAGTTACTGAAAAGCCGTGCTGACTGACGGATGTGCTCATATATACAAACGTCTCATTTTACATTAGAGCTGCATTACAGGCCCTGATTCCTCCTGTCTAAGTAAAGTCTGAGAGAGCAGAGCTCATCTGATGGGACAGAGAGATGTTTGGTCTGTTTCATTTGTAGTGATGGACTCTCTAGGACGCTGATACGTATGACACATTCCTTGAGATTTCTTCACTGATTGACAATGCAGTGAATTAAATATTAATGCACATAATACGCACACATAATTTATTGGGTACACGACTATATCAGCAGGGTTAAACATGTTCCTATCAGAGGTATAAATACCAGGTCCTGGAATGTATTATATATGTACTATGTATGAAATGTACTGTACAGTATATATATAAGGTTGCTAGATGTTTAGGGTTAGTACATTTGTGAACATACAGGGCAAGACTGCCTGCACAAACATAAAGTGAGACTATGCCAAACATACAGCTTCCATAAAGAATACCCTCAGGGAATACCCTCATTATAGAGGGTGTATAAGTCACTGCGTTATATGCGTGACACTGTGCCCAAATAACAGTGGCCACCCTGGAGGGAACAACCATCCTGTGCATCACATCACCTCCGTGATGTCTCTTTTTAAGAAGGTGTGAAGCAGAGTGGCCTAGAGGCTGACCATTTACCTTGACATGACTAACTAGAAAGGGAGTAGCTGGTTTGACCCTAAGGTCTATCATAACAGTGAAATTAAGCAATATTTGACTAGGTGTTTAATAGGCTTAATAGGTGTTAGGTTTAAATAGTATTAAGGTTTTACACATTCAGCTCTTGAGTGTGTCATATTTTTTTGGGAAATATGCTTCCAAAAAATCAACCTTGTGTTTATGAATATAATGATAAAATAATATTTTCGGGCTTGGGTCTCCGTCCTGGGTTGTTCCCTGCCTTGCACCCATGGCTTCTTGGATTGGCTCTAGACCACCACAGTCCTGCATAGAATGAGCGGGTAGAAAAAATGGATGGATGGATGATATTTTCAGAACCTACCCCCCCCCCTCCCCAATCCTCCTCCACCATGCTTCAGAAGCGGGAACACACTGGTGACCTTATTGGTGGAGGTATGGATGGGGGGGGTTGGGGGGTGGGGCTTTGGAAATTGGAATGTTGAGCCTGGGGTGAGCAAGGTGGGGGAGAGCTGAAGAGGAAGTGAGACATGCCAGCTTCCCCTTGACCATATGCCTTGGCCTAGTGGAGTAGGCGCTGACCACGGCGCGAGCAGCTGCTCCCTGCACCCCGAGCACGCTGGGCCCCCGCCAAGGGCTTAGGGATGACGCCAGGCGGGAGCGAGGACCCTGCGAAGGCTCCAACGCCATGTCGCCCATTTAGAGCGGTAGCCTTCCTCCGCCAGTGCTTTAATATCAAAACGTCACTGCCGTCACCTGGTGGCACGGCGGAGGTTTCTGTTGCCTCCGGTACATACCTTTTGGGAGGCAGAGAATATTCCTCCAAACCTTTCCACTAATTAGACCTCGGAGACTTGATTACTCAGCCCAATTTATAAGCACTCAGTCTCTCAGTCAGGTGTCTGCTCATCCGATAGATGTCGGTGATCGTGTTCGGTATGCTGTTTCTTTGTGTTCTCTGTACCTCGAGCATTTCATTTGGGCCGAGTGCCTTCCCTTGCCTTATTGTGGCCTGTCGAGTATGAGAAATGCAGACACTTCTCATTCAGTGGCGTGGGAGTTGATTTAAACGCCCTGTGAGGGAGCGTTGTCCATTTAAATCACTGCCCCCAGTAAAACCTTATTATAACGAGTTCGGGGGGAGGGGGGGGGATCAATAGGTGAGCTTAGGACTCCTAAATAGGATCCGTCTCATTGAAAATTATTTCCAGAGAGCCTCCATCTCTAGAAAGCTGTAAAGTATAACCCCCTGAAGATCTTATACCAGGAAATGCCTCCCGTTAGCTTGCTGTTGGAAGTGTTTTACATAACTGGTACCTTTGTGAATATGACCAAGGGCAGGTCAGGCTGTGCATGTGTTTTTATTTTGCTCCTGATTTTGATCCTTAATTGGCTTTCTGAATCATGTGCCGTTACCCAGTGTTGATGTCTGTGAGTTTGCAATGATAAAGAGGTCAGATTTACTGCATTGTAATATTGCTTATATTACGTATTACATATATTAATATTGCACGACACACACGCCCGTGACAACCAAGCATGTCCTTTGTTCTGGCGTCAGCCCTGTATTACATTGCTGGTTAGAATATCTGTCATTTTAGCTTGTAAAATGCATAACAGAGAAAAATGCCATCCATGTATTAACATTTCTGTTTTGAAATGGATATCAGCGTTGTCCTTGAAGTATCCAGTTAATCTGATAACAGGCATCTTGAAGATGCAAAAAACAAGAAAAGCTTTTATCTGGAGGAGCAGTGGCATGCATTGGTCATAGGAGACTGTGGATGACTGGTGACATGGTGTAAAGCCCCAGGGTCACCGGGACCGACTGCATCTTCAATGTCACAATGTCACCTGGCCAATAATTGTATTGTTCCAGTTTGCATGTCTAGGCATGTAAAATACAACTTCCTTTTAAATCAAAGCACCTTAATCATTTGAAATTCCACATTATTCCATCTATAACCAACATCTAATACAGCCTTACATCATCTTACGCCTAATGGGATTTGCATCCGAGGTCCTTAGGCTGAGTGAGAGGCGCCTGGAAGCAGACGTAGTGGGACATTAGTGGGTGTATCTCAGGTGCAGGAGAATGGGCAGCACTGCCAGCTGTCTAATGACCCACTGTCCATGGGCAACTTGTAGTAGATTATGCGTATAGTAATGTGATGGACAGGTTTATATCAAAATACGCCCAAAATAGCTTGCGTCCGGTGGTCCCAGTCCCAGGTGCAATGCAAGGCTGTAGTTTGTTTCACAAAACTATGATGCCTACAGTACAATAAAATGGGCAGGGGTGTGGCATTCGAATTACAGTAATAAAGGCTGTCACCAACTTTCTGGATGGGTGCACAAAATAAAAACACCATTACATGATAATTATGGCTATCATTTCTGCATATTCATGCAGTCCTAGGTAATACTAAAATTATAGTGGTGTTTCATGTTCTGTGATTGACGTCACTCAGCGCTCAAGAAAACGGGGTTTCCCAGGGAGGGGGTCACCACTGGCCATAAGTGTGCTTACATCAATAATAAAATAAAAATAACAGGAAACCCCCACTGTACTCCAACACAACACTACAAATGCCAAAAACGCATGAAATTTCGACGATAAGATATATTTGTGTTGTCAGTTTGCCAGTTCTCAAACAGAAGGCATGGTCTTCACAGAACACATGGCATACAGTCAAATGCATGCTAGAGGTCTTGCCAGTCTGGCTATAAGACTGAACTGCAGCCTTTTTTGGCCCAGACGGGCACCCATTTTGTCCTCCCCACAAGGTCATTTTCTCTGTGTTGCTTTTCAGCCTCCCGACAAGGAGGGTGGCCTCCCAAAACAGGTGGGCAACAAAACGGAGTGTGGCCTGCTGGGCTTGGTGCTGGACCTGAAGCGAGACTACCAGCCCATCCGCAACCAGATGCCTGAGGAGAAGCTTTACAAGGTCTACACCTTCAACTCCGTGCGGAAGTCCATGAGCACTGTCATCAAGCTTCCGGACGGCAGCTTCCGCATGTACAGCAAGGGCGCTTCCGAGATTCTGCTCAAGAAGTGAGTGGAGCTCAGATGGCAGAATAGGGAACCTACATCGGCAGTCAGCCGTGGAGATGCAGCCAGAATCACGATAACTGATGACATTCAAAGAATTAATATACTTGACCAGGGCTAGTGGGTAGAGGATGAATGGATGGATGGAAGTCAATCTCTATTAAGTTGGTTAGCTAAGCTAAGCGATTGTGGAAGTCTTTCCTCTACTGGAGTTCTTTGAGAACACTACAAGAGATATTGATCACAAAAAGGCCTACGATGTGATCTGCTTAGATTTCCAGAAGCCCTTTGATGTTGTCCCGCACAAATGGCTCCTGCTTAAGCTCAAAGCCGCAGGGATTTTAG
>JAODKN010000127.1:6535001-6545453 GCA_026774425.1 Petrocephalus zakoni | reverse complement strand
CCCCCCCCCCCCCCCCCCCCCCCCCCCCCCCCCCCCCCCCCCCCCCCCCCCCCCCCCCCCCCCCCCCCCCCGGATGAATCCACGTGATATGCTGGGGGTGGGGTTAACCTTCCCCTTGTTTCCTCAGTGCCTGCTTGGAGTTTATTTAATTTCCCAAAACCTCAGATTTTTACATTTTAAGTTTATCAGCACCATCCACATTCTCAAGGCCAGTTCCAACATTGTAACAGCGCTCTCCTGCCAAAAAGTTCATTTCAACACACCTGCATCAATAGAGATGCGTGCTGCTTTTACCTGCAGCACGCATCTGCACAGATACACATTGCACTGGCTATATTTTGTAAATGGCAGAAACGCTACTTACCTTACTCGGTAAACCTGTAAAGTACAGAAATGTATTCTCAATGTGGGATATATGGTACCAATGGCAGTAATATGGAACAGTTTTGAAATAAGGGAACTATGAACGCTCAGTTTGCCTATTCTAAAATGACCAATAAAAATAAGGCTAAGTATACCAATCTAATTGAAGGAGTAGTTATTCTTAGCAGATGGATTAGTATTGTATATGAAGAGATCACCCCGTTAAACCATTTAATGTAAACTCAATCCATCCATCCATCCAACCATCCATCCATCCATCCACCCACCTATCCACATGGTTTCTGTCTAGCTCATTATCCTGGTCAGAGTCACTGGGCTGATGGATGTTGCCCTTGAGAATTACACAAAGCTTTTTTGAGTTGTTTAATAATGCAGTTTAGAGAGTTTTGAATTAGATGAACAAAACCATTTATGATATCGATGAATCTTGCTAATGTTTTGCTATGGAAATTTTGGCAAAATATTAACTGCTACTTTCCCTGAATCTCTCCATCTATCTATCCATCCTTCTTCTGTAACCACTTGTACTTTCACTGGACTTTTCTTGTTTGCTGGACTGCAAAGAGTTAAAGCTTAGAATTTCTAAGATTCAATTTCTATGATTTTTTAAGATACAATACAATACAAATATATGTAGGATGTATACTATTAATGAATCTTCCAGTAAACACACCTTCCTTAACAGCTTTAGTCACAGTCAGCTGACAGATTTTGTTTCCAAAGCCCGTTTCTCTTGACGTTTAAGTATACATATACTAAATGATCCCAAGTAATGAAAGAATTATACAATATGAGCCCAAGCCCCTACTATATGAGCACAAGTAATGAAAGAACATTAACTATGATGAGGAAATAACACCTAAATAAATGTAGATATTTAGCTTAAGTTAGTATAAAGTTTAATGGCCGTGAGAATACTTTTCGCACAGTTTGGCTTGAATCGACATGTTCTCTTGAGATGTTATTAAACCTGAGCTGAATATATTCTTTGAGAACACAGCTTTTTCAATCCACTCACTTACGGAGATGATCCTTTGGGCACTGGTGAGGTTTTCCGTGGGTGTCTGATGGACCCCGTAGAGAAATACATTTTAACATTCAGCCCGTCATACCGGCATCCCCTAGCAATGCGTCACCATCTTGGCAGGGCCCCCCATTTGTGGGTGGTCTGTTTATTAACCACTCAACGCTCTCCTTGGCAGATGAACTTCTGCCGTTGTCCCCGTAAGAAAAGTGAGAAGGTGGAGTCAGCCTGACACTTGATGAATGCGCCATTGGGCTCTGGTCATAGACTAGGTGCTGTTTGTTGAGGGGAA
The DNA here is from genome assembly GCA_026774425.1 of Petrocephalus zakoni. Classification (NCBI taxonomy): domain Eukaryota; kingdom Metazoa; phylum Chordata; class Actinopteri; order Osteoglossiformes; family Mormyridae; genus Petrocephalus; species Petrocephalus zakoni. The sequence continues at coordinate 6,543,753 of JAODKN010000127.1, read as the reverse complement.
CTGGAGCTTGCTCCATTGTGGCCTTTGTCTTGTGTTTTCCCTGCCTTTCTCCACAGTCGCATTTCCAGTTGTACAATGCTGTATTAATTGTGAATCTATCAAGCTCGAAATGTCTATTAAATTAACTTGTGAGGCAAAGCGAAAGATGACGCAACCCATTTAGACGCTGGGAAAGCATTGTTTTTATTCAGACCTCGATATTTTTTTGTGCTTTTTGTTCTAGTATATAAAGGAGCATTTTAGCAGTTTAGTACAATTTGCGTTAAATGACTTAAAGACTTGCTGCATGCTTAAAACATGGATACCTGTCTGTTTAGTCATTAGGTTCTTATTTGTCGTAGATGTTTTTCATAACTCATGCTTTCTATTAGATTACATTGGTAACCTTTTCCTTGAGGGGACCCAAATAATGTAGTATTATTATGTATTAACTGACCGGAAACTAAGCCTTAGTTGCATACTGATTTCATGTTTGTTCATCAGTAAGGAATTGTGACACATCGTTTATCAATTACTAAGCAATTACTATATTTGTTACTATATCTGTTTGTTTTGCGACCCACTGAATGCCCGAAGGAACTACTTAAAGGACAAAGGTAACTCAGTTACTACTGAAGTACAAATCATGAACAAATATAGTAGCTAACTATATTTGTACTTCAGTATTTTTGTCCCCTTTACTAAAATGTTACCAGTAGATTCAATTCCTACTGTGTACGGTCACCAAAATATGAAACTGGCCAATAAACCTTTGCAAGAAAATATGCATAAACTTATGACTTTCTTTATGTTTTTCCCTGCAATGGACGGAGATCCCATCCAGGGTGCCCCCCCACACACAGAAGATGGATGGCTGTTATTCCCTTTTTATCATTTTTAGTTTTTTTTTATAATTTTTATGAAGGTCAAATCTGAGACGCTTGCCTTCCTTTACAGAGCAAGTCTCAAAGTGTTCCAGCCCATAGGCGAACTATGATATTTAATGAATTAAAATGAATTAAAATATAATCTGGAAACTGCTTTGATGTAATTATTATGAGACTTTGCCTTCCACTGAACAATTAGAAATTAAAATTCATTTTGCGTACAGCAGACAGTGTTAATTATTTTCATCCAGGTTCACCACAGATGGGCATTTAAAAAGCCCTGAAGGCTTCAGACTGCAGAACGACTAGTATAATGTTTTTCGAACTCTAAATTGAAGTTTTTAGACACTCACATGCAAAACACATACTTTAACTGTTAAGTAGTTAGGAAATTAAAACAATTACCTAGGGTTTGAGCTCCTGTCTATTAGTGCTCTATTCTATTAAATTAATGCGCTATTCTAATAGAAATTGATGGATCAAATTTAGACTGAAACGTGTGGAAAGCCAGAGCGGCAGATTAGTGGCTAAGGTGCTCACACCCGTTACAGTAGCATGTTGAGAGGCTTTAACAGTATATGGGCCACGGCTGCAACCTAACTACTGCCTGACTTGTATTCAAATGGACAGATGTCATTTTGAAATGGTTGGAGTGTGGGGCACAAAAAAACACCCAAATGTAGAAGAGGTATTTTTGCAGTTCTGTGAAGTGGGAGACCCCTCAGTCTCAGCTCCCATTGTCGGGCATGTCTATGCCACGCCTCTCCCAAATTCAAGTCAGGCTTCAGTCAATCAATAAACCGACTTTTCGTTTGTCACCCAGGCAGCTGCACTCAGCACAAAGTGGGGAGAAGTTGGCCTGGCTGCCAAGGAAACATGCCTGGAAAGAGACAGCACATTGCACAATAAACATGTAAAGAATTCATAAATATCCATAAATAATGTGTGATCAGCAGTAAAGTAATAGGTGCTAGTGCAAGGGGGATAAATAAGTAAATAAGCCAATATTTAGATATATGAGCTATATAGTTGGTGTACATACGTTGCTAGACATGTATATGTTGAGTAGGCTGTAGCAGAACATTGGATTATAAAGACGCTGTCCTTATAATTGTCAGGATCAGTCTCTCCTCTCCCCTGTCCAGTCCATTTCCCTATTGCTGGCCATCCCATCCCAGTGTTTACGTCCTTAGTGTTTAGTGTTTATGACCCTCATGTGTGTCTTGCTACTTCTAGTCCATAGTGTTCGGTTGATTGTCAACAGCCCTCATCTGTAATCTCATCATTAGTGTATATATGTGCCTCCCCTTGCCTTGCTCCTCACTTGGTTACTCTGGAGCTTGTATGCGATGCTATTTGCCAGTCTTGCTAAGATTGTGATCCTTTTTTTTTGCTTGTTTGTAGTTCCAAATTAGATTATCCTTCTCTAACCAACCTGCTTTTGTTGTGACCCCCTGCGGTCCTGTTCGTTTCATGTATGTTCAATATAAAATAAAGTTCCTGTTTGATTGTGAGCTGCCCTGTGGACTGTCCTCCATCATGCCAAGCTGTAACAATAACAACAAAAAAACTGAAATATTAATATACTGTAATTGCTACATCTGCAGTAAAATATTTTGAGTGGCAGTTATAAAGGAGCCAGCAGGCTTTCGGTATTGATCGAATCAAATGATTTTTAACCCCTGTGTCCTAAATGATTAAAGCAAAACAATAACAGCTGTTGCTGCATTTCCATGGTCGCTGGATGTATTATTGACTAAGCAGCAAGCAGCCTTGCTCTCTCTAGCATTGTCTCCAATTTTTGACTACCGTTGTGATGTTTTTCATGGGTAGCCATCCAAAAGCACCTACCTGGTTGTTAATATTTGCCTGGTTATTTTTGCTGAAACGTTGGGCTAAATGTTCTGCTTAAAGGGACAACAGTACTAAAGTTATTACCCTGGAGTTTATTGATTACAGGCCCAGCTCTTGCTCTCTACTACACTCAATACTGCCCGAGCGTTGGAATTTTTGGAGAGCAATTAGGTTTTATTAATGTTCTCCTCCCAGTGGCTTTCAAACCTAGTTCAGGAACCTGATGATGGATCGTTAAATTTGTAGAAGGCCAAGGTGAAAACATGTGGCCGCAAAGTCTCCCAGGACAATCTGACACTTCGTGATCTACAGTAACAGCATGCAACATTCAAGCTACACGATAAAGAGCATGAAATATGCATGCCTAAGGCACCCAACTGGAGATCTTAGATCATAAAGACAAAACTAACACATTTTCAGTTACATAATTTTAAATTCTCTCAAAAGGCGAAGAAAACAAATGAACAAGGAATACTTATTTGCTGATCTTTTGGTGTAGCTTTTGGAAGAAAAAACACACACACATACACACACAACGATGGACTGGTATCCTAGCAACATCTCTCTCTCTGTCTCTTACTCTATCTTGCTTTTGCTTTAAAGTAATGTAGCGGGGAACAAATTTGTCTGAAGACAGAAATGAGAATTCAGTAGTCAAAGACATCTGGGATTTGTAAGCCTTTGTTCTGAAGTTAATTGTGTACAAAGCAACAAAAGATTTCTACCTCACGTTGCAGAATTTGTGAACCATGCTGCATATTTTCCCAATTTTGCCATAAAGTCAATAAATGCAACAATCTGACATTGTTTATTAGGCCTATGTCATTTTCTTTGTGAAGAGAAATGATGTCATCTTAAGGAAAATATATTATATGTTGTAACGATAGTTATCATTTCAGTTCAAGTACAAATTTACATTAATTCTTATAATGGAATGGAAATACACATATTACAGCACATGTCAAATACTGTACCTGCATATAAATAAAATGTAATGTTATGAGACAAACGTGCAAAATCTGACCTCCGGTCAAAAGATAAAATAGGCCCAGCTGTGATGTTTTTAATTTCCGATCAATAACTGCAAACCCATTCTCGTGACGTGTAGAGGAGGAACAACCCAGGAAGCAGGCTATCATACAAAACCCCTTCCGGGGTATTTATTAGCGGGCAAAGAATGCAGGATGACATGACGAGCAGTATCTACAATGACCGGACAGGGAGCATGAGACTAAGACACATTTATGAAGGGAACTAATCAAGGATCCAACACTAGGCCTATGGTGATTGGTTAACAAGGGGGTAGGACCACGAGGTAACACAAGTAAGACTGAGGTGTGGCTCATTTAGAGTCATGCCTGATGGAAACACAGGGCAAGAGACATGCAGGCCGGGACTGATCATGACGCCGATCATACTTATAGATCATCATAAATGTACTCAACAGTCTGGAAGAGGATATAGCTTGAAATTTTGCAAAAACAAACTTCACTACTTGAGTAGATATGAAGACATTCATGCTGAATCCTCCAGTTACTTAGAAGCAACAACCTTCTTAGAAATAATGATTTAATTATTTACTTTCTGAAGAAAACCATTGTGTGCTGTACCCCGTTTACCATGTAGTCCGATGGTTCATTTCCTAGAAGATGTCCAGATTTAATATAATGTACAGGGTACAGCAGAAGCACATCTGTCTCATCAAGATCTGAACAATGTTGACTATAAACACGTCTTTAACAAGTACTTTACCTAGGCATAGACCTTTTGTCTCCCTGTCTGATCATATATGATCAAGGATAATGGATCAGTGGTAATTAGACCTGTCTAATGACTCTAAGACAATATATAAAAAAGAAATCGTGCCCCAACTGGCTGTACAAGACTGGCATATTTGACATTTTCTTCCTTGTTGTAAAAACAAATGCTACCCTTACTTAAAGAAACTTCTACACTTCTTAAAGAGACTTTCACACTGATCTATACGTGTGAAAATAATCCGTGAAATGACGCTACACAGAAGGATCAGTGTAAGCAAAAAGCATCACCAATTTGTTGCAGAAAGGACACTTAAGCGCCTGTTTTTATTCATTAGCATGACTACACCAGCTGATTAAACTAGACATATTTCACTATGTAAGGAAGCAGCATTTGACAACGTATAATAAATGAGAAAAGAAAAGCTTTTCTGTGCATAACAAAAAAACACTGACAACTTTACTGGGGCCAATCAGCCAGCATCTTTGGTGGCCATGCCTCTTTATGTCAGGCCGTACTCCTCCAAGCTTGTCAAGTGACAGATGACCCTTGTGTAAAAGACGCTTATTGAACAGGTCACTCTTTTCCATGCTACAGAGAGTGCGGAGAGCTGGGAAGTGGTCTAAGTTGGCTGTGACATTGCTCCTGGTGTGCACCCCATTTTCTTACTTGGAAACTAGGCGATCCAATGTGATTCCGTCCAAAAAGACTGTATTGAGAGGACCCATGGAAAAGTAGCATGAGACTGGTCATATTTGTTCAATAAACACCACAATTTACTATTATTTTGTCCCTTAACTGATGCTTTTGACCAGAACAAATCAGAGTTCCGCCTCAAATAGAGATTCACTGATGTATTTCAAATTATGGGTCAAAAAGCATCGACTTGCCGTGGCAACCTTCCAGGTACAGGAGTCTGTCATGATTACTTGCTGATCTACGTCAGGAGACACATTTTAGAGAACTGTTTGGCTGTTTGTTACACACTGTATAAGACATAAGTTGCTCATTCTGCATAACAGCATAAAAACTAGGGTTTCTGGAAAGAATGTTCACATAAAGTATGTATATGTGCCAAAATGAACTAGCTGGTTTTCAGCAGTCCTGTAAGCCCAAGTAGTAACTCACTGAAGAACAGAAGATGTTGGCTTCCAGGTCAAATAAGGTCATCAGAAGGTATAGGAATCAAATATGAATGAATATCAGCACTTCTGAATTAATATTTTGGATATTTAACAAAATTTTGAGTTTCACTATGTATTCAGTTGGAACATGGTCAGGCATTATCCATAGATAAATAGCTTACCAACAGACTGTATGTTCATATATACATCAATTCCCTTGGGGGCTGAATTGAATGTCTAATATGTGTATTTCTTTATGTACTACTTTGTGCTTGTAGACTTACAATATGTAATATATGCTGGGATAAAAGATGTTACCTTAGTGCATGAAAAAAATACTGATTTCGGTGGTGTCTACTAAAGTAGCAAGATGTGCGGGCTTATGTCATTCCCCAGGTACGCGTCGTGGTTGCTCTCTGCCTTCCGCTGCCTGGTAAATGACATCGGTGCGCTGGCAGAATCAAAGCGTTGTTTCTGCATGGCCCCGCTCCAAAAAAGAGGCGTCTGCGCTCACATCGCTTAGACTGAGGCGAAGCAGTCGCAAGTTTCCATCGTCTTGGTACCACACAGCATCGCCTTGACTGGGGATCTTCCTTTATATAGAGGGACACAACAAAACATCCAAATCCCAAAAAAGGGGATCCAGAATTTTCCTTTTTTCTCACCCCTTTGGGACAAGCTTGCCTTAACCGTCACTTGTGTTGCAAAAAAAAAAGAAAAAAAAAATCCTGTGATCATCGTGTGCGCCAAGAAGGCATACTATACGACCTATATCGGTAAGTAATATGTCTTCATCCTGTCAGCTTCTGCATTCTTCCGTATTGTGCGTACAGGTGGATAATGATTTTCTTGCGAATAGATATTTAAAGGTGAGTCTCTCTTTGACTCTAACTGTTATGTCACGTCGATTTAACTCAATATGCAAATATGTTGCTTTGACTTAATCTCTTTGCGAGATCAGCGGTGGTGGTAAACAGGTGCCGGCGCAGACGATCGCAGTGTAATCGATGCACCGAATTATTTAACCTGCTCTCAGAACTTTTGGCTTATTTTGAAGAATGCGGTATTATAACAGTACCCTTTTAAAATATATATATAAACGATACGATACACTTAAAGTATTGCGTTTAATCGTATAGACATGTTGTGATACAGTTGTTTTGTTTCAGGCTGTTAAAGCGCCATGACAGCCGAAAAGACTATTCCAATTATTAATGGGAAAGCAGATGATGGTATGGACCCCGAGGCTTCCAACACCAACCTAGTGCGCAGCAATGACAGGAAAGTCAATGAGAGGGGGCACTGGAACAATAAAATAGAGTTTGTGCTGTCTGTCGCTGGAGAGATCATAGGACTTGGCAATGTATGGAGATTCCCATACCTTTGCTATAAAAACGGAGGCGGTAAGATGTTTTTTTTTCTTGGTTATAAAACACTGCTTCTTAAGATGATTACATAAATAATGTGTTTTTTTTTGCAATATACGCCATTGTCAATAATAAGTAAGGTGTTCTGGAAAAGACATTTAATGATTGTGGGATTCAACAGGTTGTGGAAGAGTACTGCTGAGGCTTCTGACTGTACAGGTTAGAGTATGTAGGAGTGCAGGCTTCCTGGGTTTATGTCTGACACTTTATATCTATCCCTGCATGTGTATTTGCTCCTTGGCATCTGTACAAATTACCTTAATTACCTGTCGTTCTGCATGTCAAAGATGACATGTCAGAAATGCTGTCACCATGTGCTAATGGGAAGCAGGTGAACGTGGCAAACAAACATTAAATCAAAGCCCAGCAGAAAAGTGTGAATGGAGATTGGAAGGGAGCTTTAGTTTGTCAATACATCAGTATGCATGTAATAATGCTCATTTGTGAGTATAGAAACAAGCTTCTAAATACTGACCTTAGATTCTGTTCGGTATGTAATTTGATTATTGTCACTATATGTGATATAATTCCCTCATTGTTCCGTAAACAACAATTGATTGACAAGTAAAAGTCTTCTGAGTAATTTCAATGGTATCTAAGTTTTCAGATAGTTAATGTAACATGACATAGCAGGAACACTAAGCTCCTACTTTTATACAAGATGTGTGATCATTTGTGGCTTGTATTCCTTGTGAGGACACATGTAAATGGAATCTGATATCCTCTGGGCTCTGATGATGCAAGGGGTTGCAGGGTTCAGGAATGGTAAAGCCTTTATTTGGTCAGGACTACGAACATGGAGGAGGATATCTGGGGAACTGACACAACGGTTACAGATATGAAGAATTAATGTGATGGTTACAGATATCAAGGAAGAATGTGATGTGTGCAGATGGATGACGGGGGTAACGGAGTCTCTGAAACGGTTGTCAGTTTGAGTGGGAATGAAACACTTGGTGACTGGAGGACAGCCTCTACTCTGCAGCGCAAATGTCCCCACGTTTGACGGTGATGGAATACAGGGAGACTCTTTCACATTCAAATTGCGTTTGTCCTTGATGGTTTAATTGCCTCGCTGCAACCTTCAGCCGACTCAGGCCAACCGAAGATGAACCCCTACTAGAGTCGCTTAAGGGGGCCTAGTTTATGATGTCATGCCTCTGCTTATCACATGATGTAGACCATGGGAATGGACCTTTGTACCCAATTAACAGATTATTTAATCAAGTGTGTGGACAAAAAAAGATCAAAGCCGTGGAGACAGGTGCCTAGAGCCGAAACAACACTAAAGTGGAAGAAGCACTCTGGATTCTAAGATCGGCCTCTTATTTGGAGCTGCCTTCCATAACATGCATGGCACCCTCTCTCTGGCCACTGGCACTTTCTTGTCAGGCACTAGGTACAGTGAAGCATGTAGCTAACATCATTCATATATTGCAGGTGCGTTCTTGGTGCCATATGTCATATTCTTTGTCTGCTGTGGCATCCCCGTGTTCTTCTTGGAGACGGCACTGGGCCAGTTCACCAGTGAGGGGGGAATCACCTGCTGGCGGAAAATCTGCCCACTTTTTGAGGGTAATGGGTCAAGCTGCATAAAAATACCGTACTGCCACAAACAAATACTTATGGCGTCTCCTCGGTATAAAACTCAATTCAATTCAATTCAGTTTATTTTTATATAGCGCCCTTCACAACAGGGTTGTCCCAGGGCGCTTTACATGGG
>JAODKN010000127.1:6521208-6534901 GCA_026774425.1 Petrocephalus zakoni | reverse complement strand
ACAACAGGGTTGTCCCAGGGCGCTTTACATGGGTGTAGAATACATTGATATACATTGATAAAATACATAGAATTTAAAAAGACAGAGAGAAAAGACAGAAAAAGACAACATAGGCTCATACTCCCATTTAAAAATGCACTGTCCTTGTGTGCACATGTGAAATATCCATAATTCAAGTCTATCATTCTGCGGACTGCTAATTGCGAATGAATGGGAAGAGCTCTATTAATATTACGGCGATCATGAATTGAGATTACATGGTCATGCAAAGGCCTGAAGGGGGAGAGTATAACAAACAATTATCTATTTAATTGCTATAGTGCAGCATGCCGTAGAACGCAGCCTGTCTGTTCACTGTCCCACAGTTGAGAGACACACCTGTTCCTCACCACGTTCCTCTGTTCCCTGCAGGTATTGGATATGCTACCCAGGTCATTGAAGCACATCTTAACGTGTATTACATCATCATTCTGGCTTGGGCTATATTTTACTTGTTTAATTGCTTCACAACTGATCTGCCCTGGGCCTCATGTGGACACGAGTGGAATACAGGTTAGACTCATTAATCAGTGCCTACATTTGATTTTTGGCTTAATGATCCCACCTGTTTCCCCTACCTGTTAGCCAAATGCTTTCGGAGTGATTCCGAGTCAGGAACTTTTTAACAGTCATGTTGGACATTGAAGCCAGCATGCATATGGTTATCTTAATGACCTCTTGTAAACACAACTCCTCTCTGAAAATGGGAATTTTAGGAAAGTGGCATTGGGTTTGTCCATTAAGAATAACAGTATTCAGTACAGTGATTTTGATGAACTCACCACTGCTTTCCATCTCACTGTAAAATGACTTCTTCTTTCTCAGAGAACTGCATAGAATTCCAGAAAGTGAACGGAACCAACATAACCAACCCCAATGCAACATCCCCTGTTATAGAGTTCTGGGAGTAAGTACTTTTCATTGACATGCAGTTTAATATTGAATATGCTTCCCTCTTAATAATAATGCACTCCTGTGAAAGCATAATAAAAATAATTTAGGTATCCAGTTATTAACTGGAGTTTTAGTGCATGCATGTTAGCATCTACCAGTATGAGCTCATTTCCAATAATGTCAGCGTTTAGCTGATTAGCAGGCTATGCAAAAAGTCTTGCATTTTCAGAACTTTGTTTGCCGTTCCATACTTGTGTAGTAGTACCACGACTAGCCCTCATAGTCCAAAGGCCATGCCGTTCATGGGATTCATACCGGAATGTGTCATGTAGGGGCATCACTGAGGTGTCGGTGGTTTTTCCAGACAGAGAATTACCGCCCTCAGTCCCGTTGACATGGGACTCGCCATGTCTCAGCAAGCGGGGTGTCGGATAACGCCAGCTTTGTTTGCAGAAACAGGCCCTTGTTGTTCCGTCTCTTTTTCCCATCAAAGAGCCACCGGAGAAGGAAGCGTGTAAACAGCTTCGGAACAGATGATGGCAAACTTCTCTTGTCAGTGCCTGTCTTCAGCAGCCCGTATCAGCCGCCCGGCTGATTTCCTGGGCAGAAGCCCTCATGAGAAACATCTCTGTCAACTTCAGCAGCGACATCTCAGTGCTCTGACCGGAGATTAAAAAATCTCAGAGTGATCCTGAAGCATAGGATGCTCAATGTTTTTTGACAGTTTGGAAGGAAGTGGAGCGCACGGTCGAGGTGGCTGGGGCGAGAATGCGCGGCGTGAGGCATGTGCTTGGCAAAGGGCTTCTGGTCTCAGATGACAGAAAGATGTGTAACCTTTACTATAATAATTTGTCCTTCCTTTCACACTGATGTTGTCAACATGCCTCAGGAGGCCGCTGGCACGGCTAGAGATGGTATAGCCACAAATTTGGCCCTCGCTCATCTTTTTTTTTGTTGTTGTTTGAGTTCCCGCACTGATGCCAGTAGCAGGCGCAAAGGATACAGCGAGGCTGTAACTGTGGCAGTTCGCAGCGATCCGAAACGCGGCTGTGTTCTTGTTAAGAAAATGGTCATCTACTTGTGACCCCCTCCTTTTAAGAAATGGAGTCTCTTTGTAAGGGGGGCATCAATAAATTACTTATTTCATTTCTGAAAATTAGGTTAAGCTGGCAAATGAAATATACTCTTTGTTAGGCAATGTTTGGAATGGATAAATAAAAATGTACAATATATTATGTAATATGAGGGATTTTTTTTTTAAACTCAGTCTGCTCTGCCAAACCACTGAAATTATAGTTTTGCTTCAAAAAATCTCGAACGAACTGAAGAATATCTATCTAGACTAAATTTGCTTGTGGGTTGAAGCAGAGCATTGTGGGAAAACAGGATGCTCCTTAGCAAGCAACAGCAAAGTCTCCAGATCTTAGGAATCAAGTTACTTTGTCACTGTAAGAAAACAATGAAATCCAGTGGATTTGCATATTGGTTGTTTGCATGATGCGCATTGAAATATATGCCAGAGAGAATGAATGAGCTGTTAAATAAATGGCTATTATGGCTTGTTGGTCCTTAGTGTTCTTGGCCAAAGGGATGCACCATCAAAGAAGAAGCATTCATGTACCTGAAGGGAAAATCGATATATAAACCTCACATGTAATCGACTTTTCATATAATCTGGCTGTAATACTTCACAAATGTGCACTGTGCTATCTGTGTGCTTTATGGTGCCCAGAATGGTAGTGCTGGCAATCCAGATTACTGGAATGACTGGGGTGTGTAATTTTATCATTTTATTGCATGACTCACAATAGTTTGTTAGCTATAGTCATGCATTTTTATGTATATATGTTCTCAGAAACATTTCGCATGTCATACTCATTCCTACACCTTCTTGGGTTAATATGCACCTTGAGTCCCCAAGGCTTCATGGGAAACGCCCTTCTACCACCTTGACGAAACCCAAACGCGCTCTGTCAGTAATACCTGGCCGATTTCACCCCCTACAGGCGCCGCGTGCTCAGCATCTCGAGCGGAATCGAGCACATTGGGAACCTGCGATGGGAGCTGGCGCTCTGTCTGCTCCTGGCCTGGTTTATATGCTACTTCTGCATCTGGAAGGGGCCCAAATCCACCGGAAAGGTAACCGAGATTCCCCCGGACACGGCTGAGCTCTGTCTGTGCTGTTTCCTTAGTTACCCACAAGTACCTGTCAGCAGGGCACATCAGCAGGCAGATCAGCAGGGTCATTATAAGATTGCGTTTATGTTGATCATTCATTGATTCAGTTACATATAATGCTCTTTAGTTCAGAATGTTCAGGTTTGCTTGAATCACTTCCAAATAAATTGTCGCTGGTGATATGTTATGCAATTTTAATACCTTTACTTATTGCTAATGTTTTGTTTATCTTATTTTGGCATGGTGGGTAGGACGGTGGCCTCACACCCACACCAATGTGGGCTTGATTCCTGCCCTCAGCTCTGTGTGTGTGTGTGTGTGTGTGTGTATACCGTCTGCTCTTCCCGTGTTCTTGTGGTTTTTATGGACATTTTGGCCTCTTGGCGGTTTACGTGAATCAGTGCCTCTAAACTGATGTTATAGCATCATTATACGTGGGTCCCTTGCTGGATGGGCATCCCATCCAGGACGTAGCCAGCCACGTGTACTGTGTTACTTGGGATCGGCTCCAGGCCCACCATGGATGAGCGGTTATGGAAAATGGATGGATGGTTGGATGTCGCCCATGTGGTTTCTATGGTAGAAGTCAAAGTGCGACCTGCTTCTGAAACAGCATGAGAAAGAAACACCCCCTATTTTCCTGACATTGGTTATACACCAGTAGTTACCCACTCTTTTTGATGGCTTGTTTACACTAATTAACAGCATCAGTGCATCGATAAAGTCCTATCAAGCAGTCATTTTCTTGCAGAATAGCTTCTCAAGCCTCTCACAATTGCCGTCATTGACTAATAATTTGCAGATCATACATTGCTATAATAATTACTATATTATCTCGATGCATGTAACAGACTGGCAGTTATGTAGTCTGGGGTACCATGAATATTCCAGCTCAGTGCTTGGGTATGTTTGTGCTGAAGATGTCTTAAAGAAGCAAAAAAAGAGTGGAAAAAAAAACGAATCTATAACCAACCGACACCACACCACCTCTGAGCAGAAGTGGGGCTCACCCAGCATAAGCAGCAGGCTGATGTCAGGATAAATCCCTCGGTTTCCCCATTAATGTTACCCCACCGTTCAGAAAATTTGCTGTTAAAGTCCCAAGATGCCTAATTTGCAAAGATTAGTTAAGCCTAATTAACAAACGTGTTCAGTCTTTCTAGGAATTTCTGTTCCACGGGAGTGTTGGTCAAGAAAAGACGCAACAGGAGTCAGCTTGTAACAGTAAACGTGATCGGCTGTTTTATCGTTCTCACGGGGTATAATAAACTTTGCAGTGGGAAACTTTGGAAGATTGAGAATGGCAGACAATGGGATATCGAATATTGACACTAATGGGCTACAGAAAAGTAACATGCCAGCCATTCATTCATTCATTCTTTCATTCTGTCACTCATTGATTGATTTATTGATTGATTGATTCATTCATTCATTCATTTATCCTTTTTCCCAGAACCAGCTCTCTAAAGGGGGATCGTGTGGGTAATATGAATGACCATAACAAAAGAACACGAAAACTCCCATTGCACCCCCCACACGAGGTCTTATGCCACATATTTAGTAATATCTGTCACATAAAAGGTAAAATCAACGTTTAGGTGAATGTTTGGCATTTTTGGTATAACTGCGAGTAATGGAGACCAACCCTTTGGAAGAACTTGTATCTATATCCATAGCAGTGACATACTCAAGAAGAGTATGCTGATGTTTCCCGGAGATTGTTTTCATATATTTAAAAAATATATTTTTATATACAATTTATTTTTGCCATCTATCAATTTGCGCCAGGATGATTTATGTGTTACAAAAGGTAGTTGCAGTTTCTTGGCTAACATGACGCACAATGGGGTTAGCTTGCTAGCATTTGATGTCAGAGTAAAGGAAAACCCAAGATTCTTGTCCATGTATTTTTATGTGGTGTTCAGAGCTTCTCTGAATTTTGCTGCAGGAGCTCATATCAGCGATCAGCACCAAGACTAATCCGATTATGGACAGTCCCAGATTAGATCAACATTTGCGGCAGCTACATAACATGTGTGAATCTATTTCATTAACCGTGGACACACTCTAATCAATGGTTTTGGAGCTCCTTTTGTATATTGTATAAAAATGCATAAGGACCTGTCCAGTACATACTTTGCCCAAGACTCACTTTGCACTTGGTTGCATTTCCACCATGTCGAGAAGCTTGTTTGCTGAAAAGCAAAAAGATCAAAAACCGAAAAGATTGAATGGTGCTTAGATAACCTTGAAAACCCATGTTAGCAGGGTGTATGATGTTGGTGTGCTATGTGTCAGTATCCTCAATTAATATTTAGATTGTGTTTTACCCACAGAAAGGAGAATATCTCATGCTTCACATCAGCTATGGATTGTAATTTAGTCATCTACATTTTGACAGCACCATCATGTTTTGATTAGAAGGTACCTATAGCCATCTGTTTGCTAAGTGTTATCGGTCGATTTTTAAGTCAAATTTGTTATATATGTTTACAGAATAAATTATCTACACCTCTAAGTGTAATAAAACAAGAGTTTGATACTCCGTTTTGAAATTAATTGCATCATTGAGAAAAATAAAGAAAACAGACAGGCCTATAATGACAAAGTCGACCAATAGCTAGAAAAAAAACGTTACACAGGAAAAAGTTTTGCGACTCATTGAGACAAAACATGTCCAAGGAAAAGCTATTTATTATCCCCATACATAGAAACAAAGAGGGACCCCGGCCTTCCCCTACCTTAGCCTTTTACCCAGAATCCCCCACATTATGAGGGTTCTGGTGCCTTTGCCAGCAGCTAAAACTCACTATCCTTCCTCTGGGTGCTTTTTTCCCCCTCTTTCCTCCCCCCTAAGCCTTTAAACAAGTCTAACAGATTCAATGAGGCATAAAGAAGCTGGAAAGAAAGCGAGAGAGATGTTTGAGGAAAAATGAATGGGCTCACATTGTACAGGTCCAGGAAAAAAAAGGAGCTGGGCAGAAATGCCTATATCTCCTGAAGTGGCTTTTGTTTGGGCATGAAGTAATAGGGAAGAATGCTCCTTCATGGCAGGCCTTTAGCGGCCAGGCCAAGATTGATTTCTGTATTCAGTGGAGAGAAGTGGAACGTTCATGAGAAGCATGCAGAGTCCCCCAGCTCGGCTCTCCCCTCTATGCGGAGTTATTGCGGCGAGTGGGATTCTTTCTACTTCTCCTTCTCCTTCTTCTGTTTTGTTTTTTTTTTTGCACCCCCATACAGATCTGAGCATTCAAGGCCAGCGCTAAGCTGTTTGCCACAGGCCCTTTTGTGGTGCGGGAGCAGGATGGCCTCGCATAGCCGTCCCCACATTTATGGACGCAGTTCTGATCGTTATATTTAGCTCCCGTGCAGAGGTCGGGGGCGGCGCGGTGACTTTCGGAGACTCGTGGCGAGATACAGGGTATTGAAAAGTCTCACTGTATACATGTGACAGTACATGTAGACACATAAGGCATAACGGCTTAGCGCTCGCTGAATGGAGTCTAACCCGCTAACAAGCCAAAGCCTGACAATGTCGGATCTCACGCTGGCTGAGGGCTTCTTTCCACGAAACGAAACGAAAGCCTTCGGTCTTCACCTTAGCCAGCAAATTATGAAGAGCTCTCCATTGGCCGGCTAACTGGCTAGCAAACAAGGCAGATTGCTTTGTCTCCTCTATTTCACGGCCTTGACTTTTAATGTTCTGTAATATTATCCACCTTAATGCCCGTGATGCTGATTAATTGCAAAACCCTTGTTAAGGGCTTTGGGCTAGAGCATTCTATGCACCAATCAATTGAATTGCATCAAATTAACGGGAGCACATACTTGCGTTGATGTTTTTACGCCGACAATGCTGGCTTTACTGAAAGGTTAAGGACGAATTTAAGGCCGTGCATGTCTAGAAGCATTCTGTAAGGCATTACAGGCGGCACGTCCATCTGTGTAAAGCAATATGGCCACTGAAATGTCAAATGAATTACTCATGCGATTTCTGGGATCCTGTAGCATGTTATGCTTTCGAACAGAAAGTACGCCATATTCATTCCCGTGACCACCGGTGAACCCAAACCATTGATTGGCAAGGCAGACTTTATTATTATTCATTTACATTCTTTAGTGTATGGTTTAAAGTACAGTGACATAGTGTAGGGCAACAGCAAGGCTGCGGTAATTGGACGGTGCCGTGAGACACATTTTCCCACACCGCCAACAGAGCTCGGCGGAGCCGGATACTCGCAAGAATTCTTTTTGTTTTTACGCCCCGTCTTGTCCTAACATGCTCTTGACTGGCTGCCAGGGGTAGAAGGACACAGAGCCACTTCCAAGGTGTGAGGAGGAGTGGGGGGGGTGTGCGGGTGTAATCGTTCCAGGGATTTGGATGGGCCTATGAAATGCTTAACACATTTCTTAGGAGTCAAGGTAGCATCCAGGGGCGCTGCTTACCGGAATCCATCGATAGTTGTGTTGCACGTAATCACATGATCACGTTTGACCGCTGTGTACCTCGCATGGTTTACATTAAAAACGTGTCCCGCACCCATCGGGGTGCTTTTCAAAGCTCTGATTTGCTCAGGAGCGACCCCCCACTGAGTCTCCTGTGAGCGTCCCGCCGACAGGTCGCGATCTTGAGAATCCTCGGTGCCCTATATTTGTCTCGTATTCCTTGTAGCGGTGTTGCAGCAGACGTGGTGCGGAGTGCTTATTCCATCAAAACTTGGGGCACTGAGTCTAATCTTCCACATCCTCCGGAGTATTAGTCTTTCACCGATTTCAATTAGGCCTTTGAGGATGGAACCTGCTATGTTGGCACCGGCGAAGAGTGAGCTTAACCCACTGAAGGCACCAAGCTAGCTTTTAGCTACTCCATTCTAAAAGCGAAAATAGAACATTTGTTATGTTTTAAATGGATTGTGTATATGAGGAAGTATTCTGATGTTGACAAGCACTTTTTTCCAAGTGGAGTAAAATAATTCTTTGGTGCGGAGCGTAGCATTAAGGGGTACGATTACTGCCAAACTTATTTTAAAGCTTGCTGATTTATTGTTTGTTATGAGATTGATTTGGTATTTTATATTATAAATTTATTCTTTAATAATGTTTTCATTATTGCATTGTTATAGAAATGTATGGTTGAGTTCAAATAAATTGCTAAGTTATGGTGTATTGTTGTTTACCATGACAGTTTAAACATACATTGGAGCAAAGTGATGGTTTCTTTTATGACATACCTTCCATAAGAATTAATCAAGTTGGTGCCTGTGTGTGTGTGTGTGTGTGTCTGTGTGTGCCTGTGTGTGTGCCTGTGTGTGTGTCTGTGTGCCTGTGTCTGTGTGTGCCTGTGTGTGTGTGCCTGTGTCTGTGTGTGCCTGTGTGTGTGTGCCTGTGTCTGTGTGTGTCTGTGTGTGCCTGTGTGTGTCTGTATGTGCCTGTGTCTGTGTGTGCCTGTGTGTGTCTGTGTGTGCCTGTGTGTGTCTGTGTGCCTGTGTCTGTGTGTGCCTGTGTGTGTGTGCCTGTGTCTGTGTGTGTCTGTGTGTGCCTGTGTCTGTGTGTGCCTGTGTGTGTCTGTATGTGCCTGTGTGTGTCTGTGTGTGTCTGTGTGTGTCTGTGTGTGCCTGTGTCTGTGTGTGCCATGTCTGAAACTGCCACTAAGTCCCCGCTGTCCTCTGCCTTGTGCCCTTTGCTGTCTGGGTTAGGCCTGTATCGGATGATATTGGAAACTACTAGTTGATGAATGTCCTTTAGATAAAATTTGATCGAATTAAAAAGAATGCTTATTCCTCTGCTTTCTAACTCATCCGGCATGAGCATATGACTTATGCAACACATGACATGAGATGCACAAAATAAAAGCATGTATTTTGTCATTTTCATTGTGGCCAGTGTGTTCTTTGCATTGATGCTAATATGCTAATTCCTGTGTTGTGTCTCTAGGTGGTCTATGTCACCGCCACCTTTCCCTATGTGATGCTGCTGATTTTGTTAATTCGGGGAATTACTCTACCTGGAGCCTCAGATGGGATTAAGTTTTACCTCTACCCTGACATGTCTCGGCTGTCCGACCCGCAGGTAGGGTGGGACTTCATTTTTTTTTGTCATTGTTATTAAATTATTGCAGTGCTTTATTTGTGCAGGGTCTTGCCACAGCGCGTTCCAGGACCTCCATGTTTTTAACTGTCTGCATTCCAGCGCCTCTTTCCACGGATCTGGCATCTCTCCACTTAGAAAAAATAATTAATTAATCATTTAATTAACTAATTATTTAATTAACAAGAACAATAACATAAAATAAACATTAAATAAAATAAGTACGTATAATTTCCAGACCATCTTTTCCGTAATATCACATTCTTTATTAGTTTAGATTTATTTTTAAAAATATATAGCATGTTTTCAGCACCGTGTTTTGTACTCATTCCGGGACCTGCACCTGCCTCATTGCACCCCCCCATACGCCCTTTGTGCTCTGGCACCTTCTCATTAAATTTAGCACTGCGTTATTATTATTCATAACGGCACTTACAGCACTAGTCGTATTCCAAGCTACAGCGCTGGGAAAGAAGCAGTTAATCTGCCAAGAACATATGAAAAATTCATGTTTCATAGCATGTTTTTTACAACTGAAAAGCCACCCAGGCTTTATATAATTGCATAGCCTGCTGGGTACACAGGGACTTTGAGTCCAAGAGCTACGATTTGCTCATTTGTGAGGCTGTGTTTTGTTCTAACAGTATCAATGCAGTGACCCTGATTCGAGTGATCTTATCTTGTATGTTTGCCCAGAGGTCTGGGTACTTTCTCATCTTCAGGTCCTTTTTGACATGGGGATAGACATTTTCAAGGGCATTTGTTGTTAGAAAGTGCAGTGAAAGTATTTCTGGTATCGGTATCAAAAAGATCCATTAAGGGCTGATCCTTGAAAACATCCTCCCTGTCAAGATGGGTTGAGGTCTCCATCTGATTATAAAGTATGCATCACTGTACAGAACAGAAGGGTTGACCCTATCTCTTGAGTACAGACATCTGAGGTTGCTAGGCAACAGCTCAATGAATGCTTCTAGTCCTGAAGTCCTTTAGCTGCCATAGCTTGGATGGCTTTTACCATGAGAATCTGAGATCTGTAAGCCTTGTATTTTCACTCTTTCATTCACAAGTGCAGTGATGTCTCAGAGGCTAACATGAGTCCAAAGGACTGGTTTGTTGAATTTTACAGAGATGATGTAACTCATATCAGCAGAATGACTGCCCGCTCGCTGCAGTTTTGGCACTTCCCCTGTTGCCGACATATAATGAGATTCATCGTTGTGGCCAATCGAAATGACACTTAGCAGTGCCATGGTAACCCAAGCAAATGTCACCCCTGTGAGCATCTGTCCATGTGTCCAGCGAATCCCTTTGGACCGAAGCTCTGACACTTGAAGATATCGATGTCCAAGGCTTGTTATTCAGTGCTTTAATTTCAACAAAAATACAAAGATCGCTCTGGGCTGGTGGAAACGTTGTTGAATTCATATAGGGTTGCTTTTTGGAACATATGAATGTTTATCATGCAGACATCTTTACAACTATTCCTTCTAACAGTTGGACAGTTTATGTTGGTTGAGATGTTGAGTGGAATCCCGGTTCCTCTCTAGGGACACCTTCTGGCCAGCTTCTCAACCACTACTGCTAGTTTTCATTCTGGAAAAAAATGGTAAATGAAAATAGTAATTACCTAATAATATCTCTGCTTATGGTTCAAACTAACTGATTTTTACTGATGTTTTAAACATGTATTGTGTTCCAGACAACAATATGACAACAGAAATAGGTATTCTCGTTCTCACAATGGATTGAAAGCTGAGATCCTACACTCATAAATAAAATGCTGAGGAATCCAGATACACGTGTTGAGAATCTGCAGTATATATATTACACATCTTCTCCTGGGTTTTGACATTGTTATCATAGCTTTCTCCACACATTTATCCCCACTTATATAGTAGTAACCCAGCCATTATTGGACTGAGCATCGTTTCCTTTACTTGATGTTACTGTGGTTGTGTGGCCTGCTAGTACTCTCACACTGGACTCCAGTTGCACCTGCATTCTGTGACTGTGGGGCGCGCATCTTTTCCCTGTGTTGTGTGAGTTTCCTCCTTCATCTGCATGTATGTCCCATGTAATGGACTAGCATTCTGACCTGGGCGTACGCCAGCCTTGGGTCCTTTACTGTCTGCAATAGGCTCCAGGCCATCCTGTGCTGGGGAAGCAGTTATCAGATAAACGGATGGCGAGATAATGAATTCCTCATCAAACATCACATGCTTAAAGATAATCTGGTTGCACTTTACTTAAGGCCATATTTCTAGTAATTTATAAACCCATTCATAACAAATAATAATGCATTCATAAAGCATAACAAACATGGCTATACATATCAAAAGCCATAACACATTATAGTCATGTGTATTCTGCATTAGGAATCCTTCATAAAGGTTGCATCTATAATACCTTCATAGTGCATTATAATGCCTGGTATAAGAATTAAGGACGGTTTGTACTGCATTATAAAGGTATCTATCTTGCATTATAGATGATAATGATATGCCTTTTTATAAATAGGTATAGCCATGTTTTAATACTTTATGAATGCGCTACAATGAATTATATGAACATTTATTAGGCCTTATGAATATGGGCTTCATAGAAAGTGTTACATTTTTCCCTGGTAGAGCCCTGGATAGAGGTATACGGAAGGTGCTGAAGTTCTTGTTTACAGTGTGTTGATGTGAACGGAGACCGGAACAGATAGATTCTGAGGCGGCACATTCGCACTTCAGCATCCCCCCCCACGACACAGAGCTGTAGGGTAGAAGCACTCCATTACCCTGGGTCCCTTTGGGCTATCAGGGCGGGGGCTTTTCAAAGGCTTTGAGAAGCAGATTTGTTTTTTCTGGTGACATTGCCAGCCTTGTTGTAACAAGCCATTCATGTTTCTGCTGCATTAGCCCATTTGGTGGACGGTAATTGATTTGTTACAGTGCCCTCTACTGAGTGCCTTTCAGAGGTGGGCAGGGGAAGAACTCATTAATATTCGGCGGTTATCGGATATGAGTAAAATAATGACAGTGTGGTAAACAGAAATAAGGAGAAAAAAAACCAGGAAAGCATGAAAGCGGAAAACTACAGTCTGACTAAATTGGTCATGACACAACATATGCATGGATCTCAGTTCAGTTTATGGAAAAGGCTTGCGATATTTGAATAGTAAATGATTGCATTGTATGCCAGGACAAACAGGATGCAGATAATTTATAAATACATCAAACCGCAATCCAGCAATCATATCTTTCAGGAAGCATGTTGCACCTTGTGTGTGTTTACACGCGCCTGCATGATGTCTCTAATCGGCTTGGACCTTAAATGTGCTTTAGCTTATTTGTGAAGCGATGTTTGTATCTTGGCAGATTTCCTCAGGGCCCGGTGATGTACGAGTCACGTCCATGTACACAGAATCGCAGCATGGCTGCACAGCATAACGTAAACAGGGGGAAAAGGGATCTCGTTTGATGTTAAGAGAGGTGGCAAAAATGTTAATTTAGCCATCAGAGGGACAATGAGGGTTGTTGCTTTTGCAAATGCAGGTCACCTATACATTAATGACAACCATTACATGCTGATGGCATGGCTGTTCTCCCATCTTGGGCAGCTTGGCATTTGGCAATATTGAATGTTTACAGGAGATGTCTAGGGTTTTCCACAGCTTGGGCTATTGAGGCCAAACCTGTAGCTAAATTGTTTGATAGGGTCTTATAAGGACCAAGCTCTCCAACTGGGATCTAAGCCGTTTTAGTTGGGAAGCCGATATTCTGGGCGCGAAAATTAGCCCCGCGTCCCTCAAACAGAACCACCAACATACAAACATAACCGACAATTTGATCCGGACAAATCTGAGGCGCCGTGGGAGCTCTAGATGACGTATCCAGATTTAAGAGAATAAGGGGACCGGGGCGGCCTTATTGTAGCATCCTGCAGTCCAAACAAGACCAAACACAACCCCCTCCAAATTAGCCACAACATCAACAAGTAATTCCCTGGATGGGAGCCTCCAGACTGGCAGCCAGGAAAAGGCATCAGCGGTAGTCATGTGTGAGATAAAGAGGGACATAAATGAACATCACCGCAGAAAAGATGTTCTTGGAGGGAAGCAGGTTTGTGTTGATTGGGTCAAAAGGGTTTCCCTGGAAACGGGCTGGAAGAAGCAAATACTGCGCACTGTCAATTGTTTCCTCCGTAAAGGAGATTAGTGGCTCAATGGTTATCTGGGCGCATTTTTACAGGGGACCCTTGCATGCCCCTTTGGTGAATTTTTACCTTTCACTTTGTCATATAATGGGCCAATTATCAGCCTTTGTCCAATAGTTATTATTTATGAACATATCAATAATCACGGTAATTATCTGTCTATATTTTATTACAGGGCAAAGGTGAAAAGGCCATCAACAAAAATTGAAAACCATTAATCCTATGTTAAAATATATAAGTACTTACAATCTGTATGGATTATGTGAAAGTGTTTTCAGATTTATTCAAAAGTTGT
>JAODKN010000127.1:6485596-6521108 GCA_026774425.1 Petrocephalus zakoni | reverse complement strand
ATGCGATTGCACCCAGAAGCTTAAAAGGAAGTGGGGTCATAGCTTACGATCACTTTTTGAAAGAATTGTTTTGGCCAAGCAACTTTTTCATCAATCTTACTGTTTGTATTAATGCATTATTTTATTGATAGCTGTCATCATATTACTTCCGCTAAATGTCCCCTGCTCCAGGAAATCACATTTCACTTCATTCAGTAAACTACCCATTGTCTAAGCAAATTTTCATATTTCAAAGAGTTATTTAAATGTCTGTTCACTGAAAGGTATGCAGGAATTCCAAAGTTATCGGGAACAAAAAATTACTTAATTATTTAACGATTAAAAAGTTGAAATTAGAAAGTGAAGCTAATGGCCATTCCCTTTTTATGTCCAGTGAAAGGGAAAACCTTGATGAACCATGTTAGAGAATAACAGTGCTTTTGCTCATGTGTAAGACTGCAATGTTGTCCCACAGGTCTGGGTGGATGCCGGGACCCAGATTTTCTTCTCCTACGCCATTTGCCTGGGTTGTCTCACGGCTCTGGGGAGTTACAACAGCTACAACAACAACTGCTACAGGTGACGCATTTACACACGCTTTCTTATATGGGCGATATGTAAATTCACATGCAAATTACCCATAGTGCCTTAGCTGGAACATGGTGAGGGAACGGTAATGTTTCTTTTCAGATGCTGGGGTTTTCGGTCGATGTTTTTGAGGTCTGCGGTCTATATGCACATTAACGACATGATGCATAAAAACCAGCTCCCCAGTTTCACACTGCCCCTGTATTTTGCACTTGGGGTATTGTGAATACCTGTGTCACTTACTGTTTGCATATTGCACCTTGGTCCCGGGAGAACGTAACATCATGCCAATGTGTACCTCTATATGGATGGCATGACAGTAAAACCCACTTAACGTGACTTGAGGGAACTGGAACACTTACATTGTTCTTAATGTGAAGTCCCATCAGTCTTTGGCAAACTGGTCTCACTGAATGCATTCTCACCTTGCAGCAGTTCTTTGTTCCTGTGCGGTAACATGATGACATCAGGCAGGATTGTGCCTTGCATCCTTACTCTATGCCGGTTGTAAACATAAGTGATGCTACTATGTAATGCCTGAAAGCAGGAATTGTGCACTAATGTTACAGACATCTAGATATATGAGGCTCCCCCATATGAAAGAACCCACAGGGTTTATATAAGGTTTATATAAGGCTTTCAAGCATTATTCTTATTTTAGGCTACATGCAAGGCAGTGTTGTTCTCTTGTCTGACTACGGCCTCATTCCCAAAAGCACACGTGACAAATAAAGCGCTCATGGGAAAAGCCTATAGGAAAAAACATAAAGTTTTATTTTAACTTTTTAACATATTTAACATTTTAACATATGGCTCTACGGGAAATACATGTTCTTTGTTGTTGTTTCTTACTCAAAGTGTACATTGCTTTAATATTATTCATATGAAAGACATGCATGATCTCTCCACATTCCATTAGATAAATTAACCATGATTTAATTGTTAATTCAAATTATGCATAAAAACTAATACTCACATTCATTTAATATGCAGATTACATCAAAGTAGGACTTATATGTTTGACAAAACATTAATTTAATATGTATTTTGTGTGAATATAGGATATATATGCTAATGATGCTTACATTTAATATGGATTGTACATAAATGTAGGTCTTATATGTGTGACGGCATATTCATTTTAAATGTATTTTACATCAATAAAGGACAAATATGTCTAATGACACAAGTTAATATGGATTGTACAGTCAGCCTTCGTTTATCACGGTTAATCAGTTCCAGACAAACCGCGATAAGTGAATTTCCGCGAAGTAGGATTCTTTATTTATAAATCGACTATTTTTGTAGTTAGAGTATAGAAAACCTGTTTACGACCTTCTAAATATGGTTTTTAACATCATTAGAGCCCTCTAGACATGAAACAACACCCTTTAGTCACCATTACACTCGTATTACCCAATATATTAGATAAATATATTACACAAATATATTAGATAAAAAACGGCGCTGCCACATTCAGCGGAGCCACATTGGCTACGAGAAAAAGCCTGGTGCCGATCTGGCGGCTGCCGATCCGATCTTACGGGCCGATGGGCTGATTATGGGCCGGGCCGAGGGAGCGCCGAATCCGCATCATGTGACGGCAGCGCTCTAATCCACGCAGCGGGGAAATGTCTGCAGAGGTGCATCTACGTAAATCCCACAAGTCCCGTATGCGCTTTACGGGGCGGAGGGGGGGATACGTAGCAATGTAGAAGTGTGTATGAGAGACAGGAACTTGCGTGAGGCTGAGCCAGTCAGTGGCCAGGATAGGAGGACGATATAATTGACTCAGACAATCGAGCGCACGCTGTACCATTTTCACTGTCTCGATCAAGTTTGTAATAAATATATTTGACTGCGATAAAGTGAAGTGATAAGTGATAAACCGCGATACAGTGAAGCCATGAAAGTTGAAGCGTGAAGTGGCGAGAGACAACTGTATATTAATCTTGAGTGTCAGATAAAGATACTTATATGATTTGGGTAAAATGCATAACAGTCATTTGTTACTTTTAAAGGACCGTTCCCTAAGTGCATCTATCTGAATGCTCATAGTGTACAATAGCCATGCTGTAATGAACACATCCATTTGATTGAATACAGGAACGTTAATTGTACATTGTTGCCTGAAAGCGTACAGGAGTTACCTTAAGCAGCCACGAGCAGCAATAGTAATGTGCATCTATCCATCTTACTCTGGAAAGGCTAACCATTCTAAGTTGCACTTTTAGAGGACTGTATGACATGCAACTTAGAGCCATTTTATCAGCAGTAACTTTGACTACTTTGACCTTCATGGTTCTTGTGATAGCTAAATAAATCTAAATGCCCATTAAATATTGATTTCTAATGGAGTAAACCTCAGCTAGGTCACATGGTCAACTAATGAGTAAAAATGATTTGAGACTTATCCTTGAAATTTGCTATGCAGTTGTTATATAATTGGTTAATACATAAACAACACATAAAACATAAACAACACTCCACATCACTAAAATACCGTGAATACGATTAGGCTAACGGCAGAATTTTCATGGCATTTCTTAACCTCAGCTATTATTGACAGAATGAGAAGCATACCCAGATTTAGGGGGGGTGGCGGTACGGCAGAATGACCCATACGGGCTGTGTGTGACATTAACACCACGGTGTCTGTTGCAGAGACTGCCTCATGCTGTGCTGTCTGAACAGCGGCACCAGCTTCGTTGCCGGATTCGCCATTTTCTCTGTGCTGGGATTCATGGCATACGAGCAGAACGTGCCGATCGAGGCCGTGGCTGAGTCAGGTAGGTGCTGACTTTCATCCCCGGTGGATGTGATGTCATTTGCAGAACCAGCCGTGCTGCTTCGTCGTCTACTCCAGTGCTTCTCCACCCAGTATTCACGGACCCCCAGATAAGAGGGGATACCACATTACACATTACCCTAAACCCCCCAATAATGGCAGATCCTGTACCCCCCTCCCAAAAAAAATGAGCGTGAACAGATATCTAATTAGAGATGAATGATATTGGCAAAAAAAATCATATTGCACTATTTTTGGATTTTGCCGTCGCAGATTGTCTTTTACGTTTCTTTCACGATACAAAGGAAACATAAGATGAATTAACAGCACGTTCCTTGTCTTTCTTTGTGAATCCTTGCCTTATTGAGGCCAATTTGCTGCACGTTCAAGATTGTAGTTGTATTTCAGACAGAATAATTTTATGATATGGATTTTGACATTTTTGCTCCATCTCAGTTCCCAGCATTCCTTTGCTAGCTAATCAGAGATCTTGATTGTTTGGTTCAGGTGTGCTGGGAGCTGGGGGAAAAAATACTGTGGACTGTCTGGGGTCCCTGAGGACTGGTTTGAAAAACACTGGTGTACTCAACATAAGGATGCCTGATTAATTCAATATGGCATCATTGCGTGTTTCTTTTCCGTGCTGACTCTCTATGCGAAGATCCCGAGAGCGAGTCTAGGTGACACGTCACCTGTTTTAGCTTTTGTTTGGTAATTTGTGCCTATTCATCTAGTTCCTCTCTCCAGGCGTCGCTCTGAATAGCAATGTTTCCTCTGTCTAATGCACTAATCATCAGTCGTGTCACAATGTTTGCAATCTCAACTATAAAGGTTACTCACATCGTTTGTTGTATACCCGCTTGCCTTGTCTGGAGGGCTGAAGGTGAGCGATCCGCCTGTTACCATAGTAACCGGCCATGAGCTTGATTTATTTACTTTTTTCCTCCGTGTTCCCAGACAGGTCTGTCAGTTTCATACAGGCGCCGGCCTTTTTGTTCTTGCTAAAGCGGCATGCATGTGTTCTTGTTTCCCATGCCACTACTACCAAAAGACAATACTACGTATCTTTCTTTAATCCACTGTCATACTGTGCCCTTCATACTCCGAGAACTGCTCTGCTGGCCCCTGGAGGATGGACTCCCCCTTTGAGCCTGGTTCCTCCCAAGGTTTCATCCTACTAGGGAGTTTTTCCTCGCCACTGTTGCCTTTGGCGTGCTCAGTAGGGGCTTTAGGCAGGGATAACGTAAATCGCTTTGAGACAATGTGATGTTGTGAAAATGCGCTACACAAATAAAATTCTATTGAATTGAACTGAGCTCTTGACTAGGAACTGTAGGCTGAGAAACTGCACTCATCTTCATATTCCGGCAGCCCTACTTGACACGTGTTAAATGTGTTGTGTCTCGCAGGACCCGGCCTGGCCTTCATCGCGTACCCCAAGGCAGTAACCATGATGCCGCTCTCTCCTCTGTGGGCTTGCCTGTTCTTCATGATGCTCATCTTCTTGGGTCTGG
Source organism: Petrocephalus zakoni (assembly GCA_026774425.1). Classification (NCBI taxonomy): domain Eukaryota; kingdom Metazoa; phylum Chordata; class Actinopteri; order Osteoglossiformes; family Mormyridae; genus Petrocephalus; species Petrocephalus zakoni. Next base: position 6,516,239 of record JAODKN010000127.1, on the reverse strand, counting down.
ACAGCCAGGTAATGAGAAGCCTGCCGACGAATAAAGATGAAACTGCAAATAAATATGTTATGAGTAGCAACTTTTCAGTACATTTCCATCACATGGTGTCTGTGTGGGATTTCCCACAAGGGATGTCGAGAAGTCCCAAAGAGGATGCCCACACACTGACATAAGGCACCGAGGAAGATATGCATCTATCATAAATAGTTACTGTGGCCAAAATTCCTCATAGGACAGACTTATAACAGTTTGAGTATTAAATAAGTAGTGTGATGAAGCATTTAAGGAGAAGGTTAAGAACATCAGAGTATCATCAGAGAAACCAGAAAAGCAGTTCATTAACTGAAAGTGACCAAGGATTAAATCTCATGACACGTGCAATATGTACATGAGTTGCTAGCAATCCGCTTATGGTGACTCAGCGGATGGCTGCGCACTATATGCTGCATGTGGGATACTCTGAAATGGCGACTGGGAAGAAAAGTCAAGCTCTCATCTGCCAAGGATATCTTGTTCTATGCGGAAAAAGGACACATTAGCCAAGTTCAAGCCGCCTACTCTTAGGAAAGTTTGAAAGTACCAAACGAGGAGAATAAGTTGTAATGGCAGTAAACAACTTTAGAAAGAAGTGCGGAACATAAAGAGAATGGTAAACTGAAAAAGAAAATCATCAAATATGTTAAGCGAATGAATAACTGTACAGCCAGTTACCTTCCAACAGCATGCATTGGTGTAATAATCTGCATGGGTCCTTTTTAATTAAAAAATTCATGTTAAGCCTGTTAATTACCAGTCAGGCATTTCGACCATATGTAATTCTTGACAGTTTCTTTTTACCTTGACTGGTTTTGTGAAGTAAAAGCACACTTTGGATTCGTTCTACTTCTTCTAAGCTTTTCCTTCTTTGAATTTACAAATAATGTTGCTAATACAGATGGTCCCCGAGTGACGATGATTCAACTTACGATTTTTCGATCATGCTATGACCATAGCGATAAAACGACATTGTAAAAATATTTTAAGTTTCGTGTGGCAGGTAAATGTAGCAGGGTATGTGGTACAATACATTGGGAGGCTGCTGGGATGTACGCATCTCCTCCTTGTGAGATGTCTCACTCTCGCCAGCAGTCGATAGAGTTTATTGTAATCCCTGACAGTTTTTGATTTCAGAGCACATATTATTTTCTGTGTTCTTGGTGTTTCAAAGCCCGTCTGAACTTACGATATTTTCAAGTTACGATGGGGTCATCAGAATGCACCTCCATCGTAAGTCAGGGACTGCCTGTAATATGATACGTTTTGGGGATTAAAATTCTGGCTTAAGAAGACAAACCAATCAGTCTGGTTATTGCTGACTGCAAGACGTGGATAGCACTCAGTAAAACATGTATAAAAAATTGTTCTGAGCCCTAGATTGATTTGAGATATAACATGGTATCATTTTCAAATATCCTACAACTTTAAAATCAGCACCACCATATATGTGTATTTGATTTCCTTACAAACCAGCGGAACTGATTAATCATACCAGTAAAAGCCCAGATTAGCTTAGTTCCATCTACGCACACTGTAGGAAAGCATTTAAATGTGTAAGTACTTATTTTCTGCATTTGTTTTCTGCAGTTTGTCTGTGTGGAGAGCTTAGTGACCGCCATAGTGGACATGTACCCCGGAACCTTCAGAAGAGGATACCGAAGAGAGCTTCTCATCCTCTGCCTGTCAATCATCTCCTATTTCCTTGGCCTGATTATGCTGACAGAGGTAAGACTGTCATTTTCCTGATTAGAAATGAACATATGCGCACATATGACTATAAAGAAACCTGATGTAAATTGCACCCGGTAAAGATTATTTCTTGTGTCATTTACTGCCAATTCATTCATACTACCGCAAGAAAACGGCGACTCCGGGAGTCAATCGACTTCCAGTGTTTTTAACGACATGATTAGGTCCATGTTCTATTGATGAAATCACTTGTTAACATTTGCTCTGGCTAAATAAATCTGCAAAATCTTGTCTTGAGGCTGTGGCTTTCTAACATCACCTAAAAAATTATATATATATATATGTGTATATATAAATAGTTTAATAGATAATGTACTACATTGGAGTAGCAAAGCTTCCAAACATAACCCCTTTAATGTGTTACTCCCCTTTGCTGTTGGCTACAGGTGATGCTAGACTCAATGCTGAACACGAGAGGGCACTCAGGACAATGCTTATCATTCCCCACATGAAAAGTGGCGTTTATGCCTTAAGTAGGGAGGCTAGCTTCCTCAGCACCTCCTGCTGATTGTCAGCATATTCCAAGATAGATTTCCCTCTCTGTTTCATTTAGAAACGTCTAACCGAAGCCCTGGGGATCTCGTTTGGCTTGGTTTATATGCATTGCCTGTAGGAGCTCACTGCTGACTTTTAGACTTTGCAGTTATATGTTAACATGTTGGCAAACTAGTGCATTGCATCAGTACAGTAGGTGAAATTTGGGTGAAGAATTGCATAAGCTTCCTCACGATAAAAATAAGTTATTCTTATGTATGCCTAGCAAAGCAGATATTATGCTTGTCATTGTCCATGCAAGATATAAATTAAATCTACAAGATCCAGATTAAATATCTCTTATACTCCAGCTATATCACTACATTATGTGATGTTTGTACAAGTCGTGTGCCACCTTGTAAGGATTTTGTTTGATTTGGCCTTTGATAGACCATCTACAGTTTAAACAGGTCCCCTTTTTATTAGATTGTTTTTTTATTGTTAATTAAATACCTTACTTCAAGTCCCTGCCATTTGACATCAGACTCCGTCGTCCAAAAAAACACCTTCCTTGTCTGCCAGGAAGCAGAGGGCATTGGTCTAAGCCCCCTCTAGTGGGCACCGCAGCCACTGGAGGACACTTGTGTAGTGGCCATTTGTGATACATTGGCTGAGTGAAATCCCGCCCTCCCCTGGCAGAACAATGTCTATTTATTCTACTGCTGTGAGACTTCCCAAATGACACAGTTCACATGCTGAAATCATCCCTGCTGTTACTATCCAGTCTGAGCGTGATTTGGCTGTACTGACTAGGCTGTATTTCACAAGAGCCCAGCATTCTCTTTTTTATTTAGCAGTTGGTTTCTTATGCATGTTAAGAACGAACTCCATCCAGGTTTTATTACCAAGATGTTCTTATTATGGTATGTTAGACTGCAAAATAAACCCTTAGGCATCACATTATGGTGGTGTTGTTGGAGTGTAAAGCATGACATTAGCATGAAAATATGGTTTGTAAAAGAGTATTGTTTTTCTTCTCTGAACAACCTTATGTCAATGCTTCTGGTAAGGTTAGTGAATACAGATAAGCGGTTTCCTGTAGATATGTGATATAGCCTGCACGCATATGGAGCACATTTTATCTTCAGTTGTACTACAGTGCCCCTAGTGTCACTATTTAGTGTAGACAATTCAGTAACAAAAACATTCTCAGACAATAACACATTAAACTTTAACCCAAACGTTAATGGCGTCAAGGTTTTCTGAAATTTCCTTTCAGTCTGATCTTTTGCAATCTCAAAATAAATAATCGTGCAATTGCAAAAATCAATGTGTGCAATATAAAGGCATAAAGACACACACACACACACAGATCCTGATGCAAAAGAATATTATATATAATAATACACCAATATGGATTGTTCCATATTTCAGTCCTTTACTGATGTTGTCAGCTGATCATGCTGTTGCCTTTGTTCCCATCCTCAGGGTGGAATGTATGTGTTCCAGCTGTTTGATTCCTATGCAGCCAGTGGCATGTGTTTGCTCTTTGTGGCCATCTTTGAGTCCATATGCATTGGCTGGGTATATGGTAAGTATCATGTAGATTTCAGTTTACAGTTTTTGTAGACTACTAATCATTCTATGCATTTTACACTGTCTGTTTAAAAAGTGTCTTAAGATTTATATAATGGTCACATCCTAATGAACACTACAAACAACATTTTTCGAGGACCATTACTGTTCATACTGTGCCCCCTGCTGGAGAGACACCCCAATTACATATTTCTTTTCATGAAAGGATGTAAACGTTTTTGCCATGTATTAAAAATAGAAAATATTGAAGCACTGAAACTGTGTGAGACAAGGTGTCAGTTATGTGTGACAGTTGAGTGGGTTTGTTCCCCTGTTTGTGGTGTGTTTACTAGTTTTGAGGCACTGCTGAAAGTGGATGTTTGTGTTTATTGCAGGTAGTGACAGATTCTACACTAATATCGAAGACATGATTGGCTACAAGCCCGTCTTCTTCATCAAGTGGTGCTGGATGATCCTGACCCCAGGCATCTGTGCTGTGAGTTCCATGCGTTTAACAATAATATTGGAAGGCCTTTGTGTTACTACCTGCAGATTTCCTGTCAAATACTGCTGTTCAGAGATGCTCACCCTTACAGTAACTCTCTAAGATAAGGACCATCCTAATTATCCATAAACTGCTGCCTAACCTGAACAGGGTTGGGGGGGTTGAGCCTGTCCCAGACAGTATAAAGCACAAAGCTGGGGTGCATTTTGGCAGAGGTAGACATTTCAGATCCAGAAAGCAAAACTCCAGACTGAGATTTTGTTTCAAGCAATCAGTTGAGTACTGTGTAACTGTGATTCTTTATGCTCAACTGGTTGATTGAAAGAAAATCTTGATCTAGATTTTTACTTGCCGGTTCTGAAATGTCCATCTCTGCACTTTGGAGACAATTCCAGCCCATCACAGGGCACATACAGTATATTGGCAGGGACGCCTGCCTTTACATACACATGAGCTTTAATGACATCCATTCTTAGTACATAGGCTTTAATATGGGGTTGGCCAGCTTCAACTATTCTGGGAAGGCTTTCCACATGGTTTAGGAGTGTGATTATGCGAATTTTTGACCATTCTTCCAGAGAGCATTTGTGAGGTCAGTCAATGATGTTGGACGAGAAGGCCTGGCTCGCAGTCTCCACTCTAATTCATCCCAAAGGTGTTGAGGTCAGGGCTCTGAGCACACCAGTCAAGTTCCCCCACACCAAACTCGCTCATCTATGTCTTTATAGACCTTGCTTTGTGCACTGGTGCGCAGTCATGTTGGAACAGGAAGGGGCCATCCACAAACTGTTCCCAAGAAGTTGGGAGCATGTAATTGTCCAACATGGCTTCTTACGCTGAAGCATTGAGAATTCCAAACACTGGAATTAAGGGGCAAGCCCAACCCCAGAAAAACACCCCCACACCATAATCCCCCCTTCACGAAACCTTACACTTGGCACAATGCAGTCAGGCAAGTACCATTCTCCTGGCAACCCAGACTTGACCATTGGATTTCCAGACAGAGAACCATGATTCGTCACTCCAGAGGACACGTCTCTAGAGTCCAGTGGCGTTGTAAGGCTTGGGCGTAGTTGCTCAGCCATGAAAACCCATTCCATGAAGCTCTGTACGCACTGTTCTTGAACTAAACTGAAGGCCACACAAAATTTGGAGGTCTGTAGCTATTCTGCAGAAAGTTGGTGACTTCTGCACACTGTGCTCCTCAGCATGCACTGTCCCTGCTCTGTGATTTTACGTAGCCTACCACTTCGTGGCTGAGTTGCTGTTGTTCCCAATTGCTACCACTTTATCATAACACCACTAACAGTTGACCGTGGAATATTTAGTAGCGCGGAAATTTCATGAATGGACAGGTGGCATACTATCACGGTACCACGCTTGAATTCACTGAGCTCCTGAGAGTGACCTATTCTTTCACAAATGTTTGTAGAAGCAGTCTGCATGCCTGGGTGCTTGATTTTATGCACCTGTGGCCATGTGGAAGTGATTGGAACATCTGAATTCAATGATTTGGAGGGGTGTCCCAATGCTTTTGCCCATATAGTGTACATACATTTGGGGGCAGTATGTGGCACAGCGGGTTAGACCTCTGTGCCTGTGATCAGCAGATTATTGGTTTGAACCTTGGAAGAATAGTCACATCCCCGATGGGCAACTGAGGAATGCATTTAACCCCCTGCAATGCTCTAGCGTGCTGGGAAAATGCTGGACCTTGCACTCTGAACACAAGCTTTGCTCTCGTGTGTGTGTGTGTGTGTGTTTATGTCTCAAGGGAGCGCAGAAGTGGATATGTGAACAGAAGTGTTCCACTGTACCTGTACTTGTACAAATGGTGCATCATTTTCATGTCAATCACACGCCACTGTGGGCAATTTGAGACACCATTTCATGTAACTGCAAGCATCTGGACAGTGGGAGGAAATTCAACTTATGTGACATAGGGCGTGCATACAGAGTGGATATGGGATGCAAGCCCCCCTACCCTGGAGATGTGAGGCCACCCAATGAGCTACCATGCCCCCCCCCACCCCCCATCATAATGTCATGTCAAAGCTGCTCAGGTCCCGCCAGAATCGGAGGTATTCCCGGAGGACTGCACTTCTGTGATATTTCCTGTTCTTTTGTCTTTCTAGGGCATCTTCCTGTTCTTCTTGATCAAGTACAAGCCCCTGAAGTACAACAACGTATACACATACCCAGACTGGGGCTATGGCATAGGGTGGATGATGGCACTCTCCTCCATGGTCTGCATCCCCCTTTGGGCCACTGTTAAGATCTGGAAAACAGAAGGAACCTTTAAAGAGGTAAAAAAAAGAATCATTCTCCAGTGTAAAATAAATACTCGGTCTGTATTACAAATCAGTGTCATTCATTATAAATAAGGATTAAAGGCCTCCCTCTGTCCATCTTCCAACAACTCTTCTTGGTCAGGAGCCCAGGGTGTGTCTGGAGACTATCCAGACACAGAGGTTTAGTCAAGAAGAAATAGCATTATCATCACACATGAACTCTTTTGATATTCCATTTTATGCTTTCGTTGCAAGAAATTCAGTGATGTTTTGAAGAGAATGTGACCTTTTGAAAAAAGCTGTGAGCAGTTAAAAGTTCTTGTGGAAAGTTCATTTCTGGGAATCTGTAAATCTCTGTCTGGTGCACTGAAGGTAATCCTGATGTGCCTCTTAAATAAGGCCTTTCGTATTTTTACGGTAAAAGCTTCGACTGGGAGTGGCAGCAGGAGCTGGCTGAGCAGCTGCTGTGGTGTGAGCTTTTTAGCACATCGTAATGCTTTTTGGTGCAATATTTCGGGAAAGTGTAATACATTTTGTAATTACTCTGCTGCTGCTGCCTCTCTTGTGGCAAGACATTATATAATCTGTGAATGCCCCTGGAATTGTAATTTGTATAGGCTGGTTTTGGGCTGGCAATCCCTCAGGGGAACTGGGAAGCATCCTACACAGCAGGGTGAGACAAGAAAGGTTTGCTAACAGAGTATGGAATGTATTTCTCGGAGTGTAATGTCCTCTGAGATTATCTGACTTGTGACAAGGTCAGCTTCGAGAATGCTGTTTATTCTCTATTGATTATTTTCTGTTGACTATAAATGCAATGGCTTAGATTGCTTTTGATGAAACTATCTTCCTGTGTCTAAACTGGAGCTATAGTAGGGGAATCTGAATATGTTTATATCAATTTTAGTGCAAGAGTTTCCTATCCTGTGCATTTTAATGTATTTGTATTTTACAGCCGGTCTGGATCACATTCACGTGACCTTCTAATTATATATTAAGCACCATGATTTGTCGTATAGTTAAGCAGTATTTGACCAGGTTAGTAATAAAATGGAATACCTAAAAATACCAGGTGTAAGCTTTTTTTTTGCTGTGATAGGTTGGCACCCCATCCTTGGTTATTCCCTAATTGCGCCTGTAGCCTACAGGTTAGGCTCCAGACCCCTGGGACCTTGCACAGGACAAGCAATTATAGAAAATGGATGGATGGATGGATGGATGGGTGGGTGTATGGATGGATGGATGGATGGATGGGTGGATGGATGGGTGTATGGATGGATGGATGGGTGGCTGCATGAATGGATGGGTGGATGGATGGATGGATGGATGGATGGACAGGTGGGTGGGTGTACGGATGGATGGGTGTATGGATGGATGGATGGGTGTATGGATGGATGGATGGCTGGGTGCATGGATGGATGGGTGGATGGACTTGCTATGTTGGCTCTAGACAAAAATCCTTGCCTCTTTCCCCAGTTCCTGTGCAGTCACACATGTTTGAACTCTTTCACGCGACAGAGAATTAAGAAGCTGATCACGCCCTACCCAGACCTGAAGATGAGGGGCAAGTTGGGAGGCAGCCTGAGCCCGTACGCTGTCAATGACTGTGACGCCAAACTGAAGGGCGACGGAAACATCGCCACCATTACAGAAAAAGAAACGCACTTCTGAGGGGCCGCTGGCAAGCCTTAGCCACGCCACGCCACGCCACGGAAGTGACCGCGATCATCAAGGACACTGGCGGAAAGCGAAAGACAGTAGGAACAAATCCCATTGTGTGTTCTTACTCTGTAAAGAAGCAGAAAAGGTCATAATTATAGAGGCTCGCTTATTTTGCACAGACTTCATTAACCGGTTCATTTTAGGTCGACATTATGTAATAAGTAAAATCTACTCTCTTAATGTTACAATTATATAAAAAATATAAACTGCTCAGATCTGATAGTATATAGTCAAACTTTGTGACAGTAGTAACTGTTTACTGTTAGAAGGACACCAATGTATAATGTGCTGTAAAACTTTTATACTTGGACTTGTTTTGCCGAAGTGATGTATAGGTATGTTTCTAATGTCTAGGTTAACTTGGACCATCCCAAATTGTAATGTATGTCTACGGGTTGTGCGAGAATCCCATCCTTGGTGTCATGGAGCAGGAGGGCTCTTAGCTCTGGTCCTGGTCATAATAATCACATGTAATGCAAGGAATGAGGCTCGGAAACCCAGAGTGGGTGGGGTTAATCCGTAGTATCACCCTGTCAATCACTGCCTGGTCTTAAGCCAGTGTGTTAAAGCCAGTGGGATGTCAGATAAATTACTTGTGTTCAACAAAACATGATAGCCCTGCTCATCGTGGATTTCAAAGCCTAATTTTGTCCATCAGAATCTCCTGCCTCCTACTGTTCCTACTTTGAGTTACATCGCAACTCGCGGGGCGAGTTTACGACAGTATTTTTTCCTAGGTTTTCTTTTTTTTCCAAAGGCATAGAATTCTGTTATTTCACAGTGATTAAACTGAGTTTAATCAAGTGTGACAGATAGAGGACAGAGGCGGGGGAGGGGGGGGGATTTATCGTTACGTTATCTGCTCTAGCTATGAATCAAAATACAGTGCTGCACGTGTCTAAAATCCACGTGTTTCTGCCACCCAATCACCCCACCTGTACACTGTCAGTGTTTAACATGGATTTTATATTGTAGTAGTTTTACACATGTACGGACCTGTGTGGCTAGAGGGCAGCATTCGTTTGACACCAGGTCGGTGGGCCTCAGGGGGTTTAACTGTACCTGTTTGCAGGCCCTGGCTTTGTGGTCCTGGCTTTTGGTTCGATAGCCAGATTGAGCCTGGCTGCATCTGGAAGCTCTCTAACCCTCCACTCGCTTCCTGTTTGTGTGCTACTGTTATTTCTGCTGCTAAACAGTCATGAACCTGTGGACTCTGTACACATGCATGCTCCTTTGGTGTGGTCTATCCCATCATGCATCACTACTCGAGTTTGTGCTAGTTGAACGTGCACATTTAACTGACAATTAACATTTTTGATAGATGTATATTTTTGAATCTTGTTAGTCTGTGTACTATTTCTTGACAAAACATGTAAAAGATATCCACATTTCTGTGAAGACTTTTGCTATGTTGTACAACAATTTGTCCTTTTGAAGTTTTAGCAGTATAATGAAAATGTTGTAAGTACTGTTTTACACAGATTTTGGTATTCACAGGGCACAAGATTTTATTGTCTGTTTACTCATTTTTGAAAATAAATATTAAAAAGGATGTTAGTACTCAGTCGCTCATTTTTGCACACCTAAAAATAGAGAGAGAGAAGAAGAGCGGGAGATTGCTGAGTGACAGGAAATACGTGCGCGTGCACGTTGATTCAGATTTAGAAAATTATAGTTTTTGTGCCCAGGGGCACATCCTCGCAAACACAAACAGGAATGCGGAATAAATGTGATTTGCGGTTTGATCAGCAGCGCCAATACTTCGGGGCAGAAGGACCTTCAAAATAATTTGTCGAAATGTTTGCCAGTGAAGGTCTTTAGCCCGCAGTCGGGCGGAAAGACACAGCTGATTTGCCGTGTCACATTTAAATGTGGATGAGCGGTGCCCTAAGGAGCAGCTAATACTGCCACGCCACCCAAAACCCGACATCGCCCAAAGATGATGACAACCTAGATACAACGCCACGGTTTCGTAATCTTCAGCATCTAAAAATGGAAACTGGAAGTATACGCGGTGCATTCTGACAAAAACACATGCAGTAGGTGGTGTGCAATACGCCTATGCATATATCCTATGTATTCCATGTTTCGATTTACAATATTAACATTACAAAAGAACTGATGATTGTGATGTAACCGAGATGTAATTTGGGGGCAAAGCGGCATGGTTCCCTGATTGCTAATAACCCCGCGTACCCCGCCCCCTTTCCCAAACTATGTAGTAAGCGTATGCCGCGTGCCTACCAGCATTCCCGTTAGAATTTATTGCTTTTTGCTGGATTTTTTCCCGTGCTGTTTCGACAGCACTATAGAAGCATGGGAAAGGGAACAAAGCTGGCGTTTGCGCTGGTATTATTGTAGAAGGCAATCATGCGCCGGAGCCCCCTCCTCTCCGCTCCGACGGAAAGGCGGTGGGCGGAGGGGCTCTAATGGCATGCAAATGACGGCTAGCGGAGCCGATAAGCGGTTGGCGGAAGCGGAGCGGCTCCGCGTCGATCGGCACCGACGGGTTCACAGACCAAAAATCGCTTTGAGAGTATGATTGCCCTCTGGGCCGAGCTAAGACCAAAGAGGACGGGGGGATGCAGTCCGAGAATACAATTTGATAAGAAAATCCTATTTATAAACGTGGGCAGCAGGAAGATGATTTAAAGTGCGATAGGCACCCCGAAAAGCGCAGCGGGTACGCCGTGTGATGCCACGTGACCGCCAGCCAAAAGTCATGTGACACAACAGTCGCTCTTTTGTAGTCATTTGTGTCATCGCTCACTAATTCAGTTAAGAAGAGATAGTCCCATTTTTAATAAAAAAAATGTTTTAAAGATTTTTTTTCATTCATTTATTTCTGTTGCAACCTAGATTAAATTCCATAACCATGGGAAAACACCCGGCACTAGATGAAACTGCAAGTATCTAACCATTTTGTCGCCTTTTATTCGTTTTATTTGATTTAATGCCGTTGTTTGTTCCTTTCATCTAAAAATTATTTCATACTGCTGCCACTTGTTTTACTTTTTTTTATAATTTTCAGAAGAATATCTTAAGATACTTTTTAAAAAAGCATATTATTATGATTTTTTATTGTTATTAATAATTCCTTACCATAGGCTTCTCATTGCTTCTCATGTCCATGTTGTCGTCTGATTTTGTAAAATAATGTACCGTATAATGAATAGATGTGATAAATGGTCACTTATAATGGAAATTATGGCTGACTGAATTCCTATAGTTTGAATCAATATGTCCCGATGTCCAAAACAAAAGCAAGATAGCATTGATTCGGGCTGCATTGTACGAATGCAGCATATTGATTACGTTCTAGTTGAATGGTTAGATTTAAAATAGACTGGCTTTCACTGATGGACAGCAGAAGATCATGTCATGTCTTTTAATTACAGTTTTAGGATACGTAGCTGCAGCCTGACATGCCACAATGTAACAATTGTACTTGATTTGTTGGTCTCTTGGTCATTTTTAAAGCACCAATATTTGTCATATTATATTTTATTTAGAATAGATCATTCTGCCCAAACGCAATGTCTAGAAACTCGCAGTTTTTAAGAATTCATCGGTAATCTATTATTATTTGTATACATTTCATAAGAGAAAACATAATTTTTTAAGGAACTATTTATGAAAATGTAAACCAAGAACGTAAGAACTGATTGGGTAATACAATACTCAGCTCTAGAACTTTACAACAGCAATGCAAAAACAGTATGTTTCAAATCAATTATGTTAACGCAATAATCTACATTGTAACCACCTTACCGAACCCTGTGATGAGCATCAGTCATGCATTATAAACGAAGTATTTTCATTTTTAAAAATATTTTAAATTAATGTAAAGTAAGTACTAATATGTTGAGTTAAATTATGTCATAGAATATTCCATATTTAGAAATTCATATGGGACTCAATATTCTTCAGTATTCATATGGGATATCAGTCTTAGTAATATTTATAAAATGTTTTTCAGTTCCACTGAGCCTATTAATATAGGTACTATATATATGACCTGCTGGAGAGTCTCAAACCTCTAAATTGGTCAAATAACATGGTTTGGTTTGTGACAAAGAAAATTATAAAGGACTGTCTAATTTGGCTCATTAACGTGCTGAATATTTTATATTTGGATTCCAATTTGAGGTTTTGTAGACTGTGCCCACTGATCAAACCACCATTGCAAATGGATTTTGTAATTGGCATTATATATAAATAGAAAACACACACACACACGCGTGCGCGCGCCTAACTGCAATAAAATTAGACTCGTTTGCACAATCTCCAATGTCTTAATGCATCTCTAGGGGGCACCAAAATCATAACATGAAATTATTGTTTGAAGAGATCGGCCTGCCTTCATCTGCAAGCAGTTTCATTAAAACAGCACATATAATACTTTATCTGGAGCACATTTAGAATATTTTATGTTTTGTAATTTTCTAATGAAACTCTACTCTTGAAAGTATGTACATTATATATATATATATATTTCACAGACCCAAATACTGAATGACGTCTAACCATTTGAATAGGTTGCTATAGAAACTCATTCTCTAATTTAATGTGGAATTTGCTGATGAAAGTGTGTGTGCCCTGCAATGGGTTGGCCTGGGTTATTCCTTGCCTTGCGACCATACCTAGGAGGTTAGGATCCACATCCCCGTGACCCTACTAAGGACAAGTGGTACAGAAGATGGATCGATGGATAGATGGTAGTGTATTGTAATCAGGTTAAGGAAAGAAATATATATATATAAAATATATAATATATATAAACATTATATATATAAATATATATAATATATATTTGTGTGTGTATATATATATATACAAACAGTTTTGCTCAAATTCAGTATGACTCAAGAGAGATTTCAGAGCTGAGAAGCTCATAAGACTGGAAAGACTAGAAAAATGGTATTCACAGACAGGCAGGAAGTTTACAAATGGAAGAAATTCAGCACCGTTGACACTCCTACAAAGATCAGGCATGCCACAGAATCCTCATATAAGTGACAAGGGCTGCCAGGTGACAACTAAGGATCTGCAGACATCTCTTGCACTTGATGATGTCTGATGTGTTGAGTCATAAAAAGAAAAGCAATACACTAAATAAGCATGGATATGGAGGTTGCCGTGGAGGGAACTGCTGTTCCAAAAATCTTCTGATCTCATGTTTACTAAAGAGACCCCCAGCACTACTGGAACAAAGTTTTGTCTACAAATCAGACCAAAGTTGAACTTTGTGGTAAATGTGCAGAGCATCATGCTAGAAGAACAGAAAACACCACCCGCTAACACCGAAAGCTCATCCCAGCTGTGGAACATGGTGGAGAATGATGGCATGGGGCTGCTTTACTGTTTTGGGGCCTGGATGGCTTACAGTCACTGAGGGACCCAGGAATTCCAAGCTGCTGCAGAAACTCTACAGCAGAATCTCAGAGCATCCATGTGTGAAAACAAATCAAATGAAGCTGGGTCATCCAACATGACACGGATCCTAAACCTAAAAGTAAATCATCCTGTCCAAGGAAGAAGGAACTGAACCAGATTTGTTGAGACATAAGGCCAAAATATCTACCAACTGCTACACAGATCTTATTAGCGGTTACACAAACAATTTGTTTGAGCTTATTGCAAATTAAAGAGATTCCATTAGTTATGATCCGTTAGGGTCCACATACTTCCCCAATGATCGTTTAAATAATTTATTCACCAAAGAAATGGCAGTGCAAAATGTTTGTGTTCACCGTTCAGGCACATAATTCACAAACTTTTTCTCACAAATATATGCATATGGTTCAAATCACTGCTGTTTAATTGTGAAGTTGTATTAGACATTTAAATCCATTGTTTCAATCAGTCAGATATTACAAGTTTTAATGGCGGTTCTATTTTGAATATTTACTACATTGTTTTGGTGAGCCTATCTGTGCATTCAGACCTCTACTACAGCTCACTGTGAGTATTATCTGCTCTGGTTTCTATAGTAACAGTACAATACTGGGCCACAGGGTAACAAGGCAATCTACTACATAATGAAAAAATGAACACAAAGAAAATGGAGAGACCTCATTCCATGGCACAGGGGGAGAGGAGAGCATTGAGTACAGAGGATTCTGGGTTTTATTTCATAGCAGAAATGAGATTCTGTTTCTTGCAGTTCCTAAATTACATTGTTCATCAGTTGATGAAGTGAAATAAATCACCTGCATCCGTCCACAAATCTAAAATATTCCTTAAACATAAACATTGCAAAACCTTCATCTTTCATGAAATTAAATAAATAAACACCATTGCTTGCAGAAGTTAGTTGTTTTAGTTAGTTGAGGCACATCCTTTATCAGTGATGAGTTGCTAATCACTGTCTCACATCTCTTTTGAAGAATTCCAGTCCATTGTTGCTGAAAGACCAGCTTCAGCTGCTCTGTGTCTGCTGCCCGTCCTGCATGAGCGGGCAACTCAATCCTTGTCACAAGTCCTCTATTGTGCTGAGGTCTGTATATTGATTCACATGCAGAAACATTCAAGGTTATCATCCTGCTTCAGTTCCGGGATGCAGGACGTTGTCCTCTTCTGTTATGCTTCTAAATCTCTTTCAATAATAGCAAATTGCCCGGTTCGTTTAATAGCAGCCCCTAATTATATAATTTACGCCATGCTGCTTTTCTGCTGGGACAGTATTATTTTGGTGGCAGGCATCTCCAGAGATTTTCACCAGGGCATTTCGGTTGTGACACCATCCGTCCAAAGAACATTCTAGCAAAAATCAACAAGATCAGACAGGTAATCCATTGCAAATTTAGCATGAATAGTGAAGCTCAGAAAATGTCACCTTGGGGCCCCCCGCCCAATTTTACGTATAATTTTACATATTTAAGGGTCCCTATGAAGTCCTGGGCCCCCTGAATCTGCCAGGGTATCCATCCCCTCCAAAATCCCCGCTACTGGCTGAGTTTCTATATAGTATATTTCCATGTTTTTCAAAATCCTGTTGTCTGCCCACCTCTCTTTTCCCAAAGTTACAATTTTTCTACTTTGCACAGCTTCAATGGATCAAAGAAGAAAATGGAACCTGAGGTTTTCAATTTTTTATAGATATGATGGGACATACAGATGTAACTGGATAGATTGTTTCAGAAATTAGACAGAAATTAGATATCGCTCTCATTTCTCTGGGGAAGATTTCATCACTGTCAGCAATGAAGTGACTATTGCTTCATGGCATGTGTGTTGACCTTAATAAGCCAATATTTCATAATAATAATAGTATTGCTATGCCATCCATCAATTTTCCAATACCCTGCTATAAGGAAATGGAGCAATGATTTCAAGTTGATCAATTTTTACCATTTGTTAGCTGTGATTCCCAGAATCCATGACTTATCAGTTATGTAATGAGGCTGTGTTGTTAATGTTATCATTATTGTACAGATTACTATTTTATAATTCTAACTCCTCTAAGGTAACATTAAAAAACTAATATCTGTAGTGTATTCAGGATTGGCTATACATACCCTCCCGTTCCTATAGCATTTATATGCCAAGCGCGAAAGCAAACTAAACTGCATTAAATTCCTACATACAAATAAACACAGACTCACTACAAGATATGAGTTCTGTTTGGCTAGACACTGCTGCTCATGTCCGTGAAGGGTACCAGATGGTCCCTCCAGAGGTGGGACCTTGGTCATCTTTGAAGCCCAATCAAAATCCAACAATGAAAAAAAGTGATTTGCTGTCAAATTTCACCTCTGCATAACATCACGGTAAAAATACTACAAAAATCAAATGTGTAGGACAGCCAACCTCTTAGTTCTAAGCCACATCTAAGAGACCAGACCATGCATATTAATGCAGCATTGCTTAGGATTAAAAGCATTACTTCCATAAAAGCATAATTGTCTTGCATAGCACAGAGAGTTTGGCAGATCTGGTGACTGCTGACCACAAATATTACATGTAGAGTCTCTGTAGTCAAACAATGGCCAACCACTCCAGGGGAGCGCTTCAGGAAGATAAGCAACGCTTCAGAGCATCTTCGGAGTAGCTATAACCAGACATTTGGCTGGCAGAGCCAATGGTACTATGTCCTATGGGCCCTGTTATGAAGATTGATCATATGTTGTAGCACTGCTGCCTGGCTCTGAACAGAGAACAGGCATCAGACATTAATAAATCGTACATGCCTTAAGTGATCTGGGCTGTCTTTTTTTCCTATGAACAAAGGGCATTGCTGGTGTTGCTGGTTTCATTTACTGGAATCATGATGCCTTGAAGTACTCTTGTATTATAATTAGAATTCTTTTGTATTGCAAAGACATGCAAATGCATCACATACCACATTATTTGGGTCACGGAAAATCAACGCAGGTTTGGGGGCGGGGCAGGGTGAGCAAGACCCCAAATTGCTCCAGGGACTGTCTGACCCTGCTATCTCAAAAAAACAAAGTATGCCACTTTTGATAAAACAATCTACTAAATAATTAAAAATGTAATGTAAAAACGTCACATTTCATCATAAGTGATTAAAAAATAAAAAAAAGTTGAAAGCACCCTCTTTTGTTTCTAATGAACTAGACTGGTTGCAGAAATACTTTTGTGACAGATTGGGGTGGGGGTCAGGCACATATGCTCTGTTATGGATATGTGATGTGGTCACATGCTATAAGGATATGTGATGTGGTCACATGCTATAAGGATATATGATGTGGTCACATGCTACTGTAAAATGAAATGAGACCATCAGTGGAATTTCTGACATCACTGACTAGTCAAGTAGGATGTTATTCATTGAGTAATTTGAATATTATTCCCTTCTGTAGAGCTGTAATAATTTCTGAATTCTGAATGAATTCTCTTTCATGGAATTTCCCTGCAGTATTTTTGGTCTGAGGGCGATTTTGTTGCTGTTTATCTTACTGATAATAGAGTTTCATTTATATTCCACTGCTAAAAAGAGCAGACTGGGCATCTGGACGATTGGACTGGTATTATGAAGAAACTCATTTCCAATCACACATTTCACAGTCTTAAGGGCTAATTAAATATTAAATGTAAATATAATTAAATATGTTACAATATGTTTGTCAAGTAAATTAGTTAAACAATTATTTAAAGAAGTGGCCCTAGTACCATACCTTGGGGAACCCCTAGTAAGTGGTCATAAAGTGTTGAGATCTATTCAACTTAAAAAGCCTTAAGAGGCAGGTGTCAAACCAGTTAGACTGTCATTGGTATCTTATTTGCAGTGGAATGAAAAATCTAATGGTTAACTAAACCAAAAAGGGAGAGTAGGAGTTATCATGATGATTTAAAACTGCAAACAATATATTATAAAATATACAGTATACTCTTTTAGGACAAAAATGGTGTTAAACTTTTGTAGGCTAAATTTCTTTTAAAATCAAGCATGAAAATCACAAAATACATCACTACATAAGATTGTTTGGTTTTCATGTAGTCTATTATGGAAGTATATGCACCACTCAGCCATAACATTAAAACCACTGAAAAGTGAATAACATTGATTATCTCATCACAATGGCACCTGTCAAGGATGCCATTATATATTAGGTAAGTGAACAATCAGTTCTTGAATTTGATGTGTTGAAAGCAGGAAAAATTAGCTCATGTAAGGATGTGAGTGATTCTGACAAAGGCCAAATTGTGATGACTAGACGAAAAATGGGGTGGTCGGTACCTACCAAAGGTCATCCAAGGAAGGCCAACTGGTGAATCGGCGACGGGGTCATGGACACCCAAGACTCATGATGCGTGTGGGGAGTAAAGGCTAACCCGTCTACCCTGATCCCACAGGAGAGCTACTGTAGCCCAAATTACTGAAAAAAGTTAATCTGGCTATAAGACAAAGATGTCAGAACACACAATGCATCGCAGCATGTTACATATGGGGCTACATACCTGGAGACCAGTCAGAGTGCCTATGCTGACTCCTGTCCACAGCCAAAAGCACCTGCAATGGGCACATGATCGTCAGAACTGGACCAGGGAGCAAGGTGGTCTGGTCTGATGAGTTACGTTTGCTGCTACATCATGTGGATGGCCGGGTGTGTGTGTGTGTGTGCGTGTGTGATTACCTGGATAAGGCACCCTGATGTACTATGGGAAGAAGGAAAGGCGCTGGAGGCAGTGTGATGCTCTGGGCAATGTTCTGCTGGGGAACCTTGGGTCCTGGCACTCTTGCGAATGTTACATTGACACGCAAATACATCCCTTTATGGCAACGGTATTCCCCGTTGGCAGTGGCCTCTTTCAGCTTGAAGGTGCCCCGCTACACTATGGAAACTGTTCAGGAATGGGTTGAGGAACATGAAAAAGAGTGTTGACTTGGCTCCAAATTCCCCAGACCTGGGGATGTACAGGACAAACAAGTCTGATCCATGGACGCCCCACCCTGCAACTTACATGACAAAAGTAGCTGCTGCTAATGTGTTGGTGCCAGATACCACAGGGCACCTTTATATATATAACCTATAATAACTTATTAGACACTTATGTGGGCTGGTGACAGACATTCTAATCACTAAAAAACTGCAAAATAAGATTATGGCCTTCTCTCCCAACCTTTGAACTAACTAAAGCGTGTTACAGGATTTTTAATACGTCACTGGATCCTTAAGCATATAAACAGTTTCTGTGTGATCTGCTTCGGCTGTCCACCCACTGACATTACACTGTTAGCTGCCTTTTCTTTATACTAAGTCATACACAGCATACCAGTAGTAGGTCAACATAGAAATATTATTGAAAAATGGGAATGTTATACCAGGGGACTCTGAACCCACAACATATGAACCTTATTCTGTTCTGTTTGTGCGGTACAGGATTTCTATCTTAGAGGACACCCCAGATTAGATATCATGTCACATAGGGCAGACACAAACTACAGGCAGTTACATGTAAGACACCTAGGCTTACCTAGATCACGTTTTCTGAATGCAGTGCGAACAGACCAACTCTCAACACATAAAGCTTGCAGTGGGAATGAAACCCACATCCCTGGAAGTGTACAGCTATACAGCAAGTGTATTGCCTATTGATCCACTGCCTATATCAGTCTTTGGTGGCACAAATTCTTATATCCAGCTGATCTATCAATCTAAGATGTGCCATTTACTATCATAAACCTTTAAACCTTGAATTGAACTGAATTAATTGTGTGGCTATGTGTTTTCAACTTGTCGTCTTTGGTGATCGTATGTCATATTTGCATCAGTTTATGTCTATCATTATATGAGTATTTATCTGGTATTAAATGAAAAATCTAGTTAATTCCAGCTTATTTTTCGAAAAGTCCAACAGGGACTTAATAGAAAATATTGCTTTTATGAGGAGGATACAAGCAGACTAAAGGTAACATCTGAATCTGTGTGCCAACAGCGGATATTCTCATTGTGTAATGAAGTATAGCATGAGAAAGAATGGACTAATACAATAGCTTGACTAAATACACTCAGTGACCAAAAAGTTAAGCGCCCAGACAAAGTGGTGGAAATAAAATGAATCTGCACGAGGTGAATATTTGTGTGACTGTATCGGAATGATTATAATATTATGTCAAATGGACAATAGAGTTGGCAGTATGGGCACACTGCTGTTCTCATGTCAGTAAGGTGTGGCACCCCCTGGGCCTGGATAAATGTGGTCATACGCTGTGGAAAGGGGGTGTACAGCCGCTGTATTCAGTCCTGCAGCAAGTCGGCCCACAGCTGTTGTAACTGGCCCTCGAGATCCTGCAGATTGGCACTGGGTCTGAGATGATGTCCAAGCTGATCCCACACATGTTCGATTGGGGAAAGATCAGGGGACCTGGCTGGCCATGGGAGGACCTCAACATGACGCAGGCAGTCCATAGACATGGTGCCATGTGTGGACAGACTTTGTCTTGTTGAAAGACGCCAGTGTGTCTCTCCACAATATTGGCAGGATTGGTCCTCTCCCCTCAGCACCACCATACGCACACATGACCATCATCGGTTGTAATGCTCGAGATTCATTCCCGAACACGGTATGACGTCACTCATAATCAGTCCATGCCTCTCGGTCTCTGCGCTAGTGTCAACAGCAGCCTATGCATGGGATGGTGAACCCATAGCCCAGCTGATGCCAGTCATTGAGACACGGATGACGTGGGGTGTTGTAGAGAGTCCAATACCTGTGTCCAGATGGTAGGCGCAGATGCCATGGGCTTCTGTAATGCTTGACGCGCAATATGATGATCCTTCCTTGGTGTGGTCTGTCTTGGGAGGCCAGAACCTTCACGACATGTGTGGTTGCCCTCACGTGACCCTTGGTTCCAACATTGGGTGACGGTGACATCTGCATACCCCACATGCCGGGCAGTTTCACAATACAAACCCACAATGCGATCCCTATAAAACTCTGTAAAGTGCTGGTGATGTCTTCTAATGTGTCTATGAGGCATCCACTATATCTAGTGAATAGTCAAAGGGCAATAGTCCATCAATGAATCAGCTCCCCATGCCGGCCCTTTTGTAGTGGCTTATTGAAGGCTGCACCCACGATGTTGCAGGTCGCAAGCCACATCCATGATGTTACCCCTCCATGGGACTGAACCAGGAATCCACCCCAGGCACCATCCGGATATGTGGGCAGGCAGAGAGCATGGATGGTCAGAACATGCATTAACACACTAATGGTCAGGCATAGTAGGTAAAAAATGGCATGTACAGTGACACCAGCAGTCATAGTTACGTTGTGTAATGTGTTAGGTTGTGGGTAAGCTAAACTGAAGTAATAGGTCTTCAGATAAGATTGAAAGACTGAGACCGATTTGGCATCCGCAAACTATTCCACAATATAGGTGCCCTGTAGCAGAATGCTATACCGTCATCACTTTTATATGTGGAACAACAAGGAGACCTGCATTCTGTGACCTACAGTAAGTGTATGATGCAGCTTTCAAACTTGAAGTAATTCTGTCAGGTAGGCAGGTGCTAGACCTTTAAGTGCCTTATATGCAAGTAGGAGAACTTTGAAGTCAGTCCCAAATCTTACAGGAAGCCAGTACAGGGAACTAAGAGCAGGGGTTATGTGATCAGACTTCCTGCTCCTGGTGACAATTTGAGCTGCTGCATTTTGAATAGGCTGCAAGGTGTTTATCATGCGATGCATGTTCCCAGATAACAGAGCATTACAGTAGTCTAACCTACTGTATACAAAGGCATGTATCAATTTCTCAGTGTCTTGAATAGTTAGGAATCGTTGTAGTTTGGCAAAGTTGCTTGACTGTAGGAATCACACCTTCGAGACTGCATCCACATGCAATTTAAATGAGAGGCTTGTACCTAATATGACACCTAGGTTACTGGCTGAGATGCTGAGGGAAATGTTCAATCACTTAGGAGTGGAGTGTGGAGATTATAGTGTTCCTTTCTGCGGACTGGCCACCAGACAACAGAACCTTATGTGATAGTGATAATAAGTTTCAGTCATCCAGGTCTTTACTTTGTTGAAGCGATTGACTAATGTGACAATAGATGAGGTGTCATTAGGTGTAACTAAATGTATATTTGGGTGTTGTAGGCATAGCAGTGATAATTAACATTTTTTTTTCATTATGTTACATACTGTAATGGTAGCATGTAGAGAGAAAACAGTAAAGGGCCAAGACCTGACCCCTGTGGTACTCCATATTTAACTGGTGACACAGACGATGGAGTACAATTATTCAACATATTGATAACGATTCATCAAATACAATTTAAACCACTTCAGCACCATTCCACACAACCCAACATCAAATTTAAGTCTGTGTAATAGGGTAAGATGGTCAACCATATCAAAGGCTGCAGTAATGTCCAAGAACATTAACACAGTCACACTGTCAGCATCAGTTGCCATTGATATGTCATTTACAGCTTTAGCTAAGGCAGTTTCAGTACTGTGTCCCAGGCAGAAGCTCTTCAGTATGTTGTGACTGAAGTTGGGCATCTTCTCCAGAACATGGGGCATGGCACACAGGAGGATCGAACGGGCCGGATCATGACAGTTTTTCCAGTAACAGTCTGATTAGTGCTACTTTAACTTGGTCAGGCACATCACATGATGACAGGGATGCATTCATTATGCCAGTCATAGGTCTTGCCAGAACTCAAATCAGATCAAACAGTCTTTTATTGTCAATTCACTATATGTGCAGAACATACAGGAGAATCAAAATGCTGTTTCTCTCTTCTCTTAGTTTTATTGTCTATACGGTCTAAAAAGATAGAAACAACACACACACACACACACACATATATTTAACATGCAATAAATAAATAAACATTTCGAGCAACTGGAATCAAGTAAACCTATGTGCAATAGAACCAATAGTGCCAAACAAATAGTGAGAAGGTGCATTACACAGTTACACAAGTATATAAACAGTTGTGCAAAACGACCAACAGCAGCAAGTATCATAGTGCAGAGAGACAAATTAGACAATTAGCAGCAGATGTAACATTAAGTATATATATGCAGCTGACGTAGGGTAGTTGCATAGGTTGTACCTCTGGATTTTTACTTTCTGGACCTGAAATCAACACCTCTGGTGGATCGGGCCCGGAGGCTTCGGTACCTTCTCCTGGATGGCAGGAGGCTGAAGTGGGAGTGGAGGGGGTGGGAGGAGTCACCAGCGACACTGATGGCTCTACGTGTGAGGCGGGTATGGAAAATGTCGTTGAGGGAGGGCAGGGTGACACCGATGGTCCTGCTGCCCGTAGTCATTATGCGTTGCAGGGACCTCCTGCAGGAGGCAGTGCAGCCTCCATACCACACCGAGATGCAGCTGGTGAGGACACTCTCGATTGTGCCCCAGTAGAATGAGCACATGATGGGGGGTGAGACTCGTGCTCTCCTCAATTTACAGAGGAAGTAGAGGTGAGTTTGAGCTTTCTTGGCCAGGAGAGGTCCTCTGAGATGTGCACCCCCAGAAACTTGGTGCTGCTCACCCTCTCCACAGCTGCATCGTCCATGATCAGAGAGGGGGTGCTGTGAATGGCCTCTCCTGAAACTGACCACTATCTCTTCGGTTTTTCCCACGTTCAGGAAGAGACCATTGTCTTTACACCACTGGACCAGTTGGCTCACCTCATTACTGTAGTTGGCTTCTTCATTGTTGGCGATGAGGCCGACCACAGTTGTATCGTCTGCAGACTTGACAATGTGGTTCAAGTTGTAGGTTGGAACACAGTCGTGGGTCAGTAAAGACTCCCAGGGATTATTTAAGAAGCTTACTGGGGTTTGGATTCACTGGACAAGTGGTCAGTTTGGTTTTAGTTATTATAGTTATAAGCTCCTGTTTATTAATTAATTCAAAAACATTAAGGGTGGGGTTTGTAATGATCTTCACAGAAGATCATTGTAATGATAGTCACAGAAGGTGGCTGAATCACGAAGGTGGTTAGATAATGGTAGGAGAAAGTCTCGTTCAATGGACAGCTGGATACATAATGATTGGAAATGATGGAGTGATACCCAAGTCTAGTGTATTCCTTTAACAAGGACTATAAATTATATGACTGATTTAATAATTACTTTTATGTGCAATTATTATTTCTGTTGAATTTTGTATATATATATATATGTCACATTTTGTGCTCAGTTTGATGGTATGCTTTAGGCAGTTTGGGATTAATAGCTAAATTTCATGTCCTTTCTTTGTCACATGGGGTTTTTGTAGATGCTCCAGAAGAATTGGCTGGATAAGTATGTCCATCTTCCATCAGCACTTACTCCTGTCGAGATTCTGGAGCCCATCCCAGGAAGCACAGAGTATGGCAGGTTACACTCTGGACTGGGTGCCAGTCTATTACATAACATACGCTTACAAATATTTACATAGCATAGCGTAGCATGGTAAATTAAGGATCTGTGCTTGTGTCTTGAAGGTGCTCCGAATCCTCTGGCTGCCAGAGCAGCCATACCACCGTCGGGCCCTTAACCCCAACTGCCCCAGGGAATCTGGCTGGCCTTGCTCACTCACCCCAAACTCTCCTTACTTGTATGTCACTTTGGACAATAACATCCACTTAATAAATGTAACGTAAGATATGAAAAAATGCACCCCAGTCCTCCTGGGTTTTTAAATACACTTCCTGGCCAAAAATAGTTGCACACTTTAATATTTTGTGGGACCACCTTTAGCTTTGATTATGGCACACATTAATCATGGCATTGTTTCCAAGTGCACAAGCAACATTGCAACATTTTTTCCATCCAGATTTGCATTCATTTCTCACTGAGATCTTGTATTGATAGTAGGTGAATTGAACCATTCTGTAAAGTCTTCTTCAGCACAACCCGAAGACTTTCAGTGGGGTCAAGGTCAAGACTCTGTAGTGGCCAATTTATGTGTGAAAATGATTCCTCATGCTTCCTGAGCCACTCTTACACAAATTGAACCTGTTGAATCTTGGCATCCTCGTCCTGGAAAATGCCCATGCCAGTAGGAAATAAAAATCCATTGATGGGATAACCTGGCCATTTAGTAGATTCAGGTACCCAGCTGACTTCACTTTATTGTTGCATAACGTTGCTGAGCTGTAGTAATGATCCAATCATTGGCTCTTAAGTACTTGCTGATTTAAATTCAAATGGTGGCTTTTTTTATGACCGGGCGGTGTATTAATTAGCTGATTATGCAGTTGTGCAGGAGTCATCTACCATTATGCTTGGGCTTTGTGGAAATGCAGCGATGTGATTTAGTCGCAGTTCAGAAAGCCACGTCCCCAGCTGGCCCGAAGGTACTTGTAGTTCTGCCTGTAACTGTAAGGGGTGTCTCCAGGTTGAGCCTCAGGCACTTCATTACCACGAGGAGAATAAGTGCAGCCGCCCAGAAAGGCAAGCGGAGTTGGTTCAGGACAGAGGCAGGAGAGCAGTGAGCCAGATAAAATGGAGGATGAGACAGATGCAAGTGGTGGGTAAGGACCTTGACAAGGAGAGAGAACCAGGAAGCACTGCTGTAGTTTATTTTAGATTTCTGTGTTGCTGTTGGCTGTCAGCACAAAGCAATGGTTATTCACATGTTATTTATTTGGCAGACACCTTCATCCAATGCGAAGTACATTTTTGGGAAAGCGAGGTCAGTCAATCCCAGGAGCATCTGGGGTTATCTCACAGGAGTCAGCCTGGAGAGAAATATTAGAAGTCAGGGGTTATAATGGATACAGAAAAGAAGGGGTCCCAGGGCTAGGTCAGGTGGGCTGCTTCTGGAGGTAGGTGTTGGTGGGCCTTTATTGTGGGGGTAGATGTTTGTGAGGTGATATGGGGAAGCTTCAGGTTGGGGTTCTCTAAACCCTGTGGAGCTCTTCTGTAATGAGAAGGAGAAGGAAAAGGGTAGTCTAGTATCATTACACCGGTAACTGTGTTTGGTCCAGTTTCCCGGGCCATTCGGCCCCTCCCACAGCCAGCCTCCTCTCCTCTTGCCAGACTAACTCCCCTAATCAGTGGCTTCCAGCCGCGGTCGATTAGGGGTGGAGCCCGCATCCGGCTGCCCACGGCCCCGGCGCTGAATTCTAACAGATGGCCGCTGTGCTTTGTGCCGTAGTTCATGTGGGGCCACATTGGCGCGAAAGCGGTAAGAGTGCGATCAGAGAGCGGGTCAGCCACCGTCCAGCACTAGCTGGGCTTAAGGGCCCTGCTCAAGGGCCTAATGCTGACATACAAGTGACCCTTTCTCTACCGCGGTTTCGATGCATTACAGGTTTGGCAAAAGAAATTAAATTTGAATTTTATCTCATATCGTTTCACTTCGCTCTGCTCACATGCTTACTTCACTCGCCAAGGGGGCCAAAAAATGATCACGTAGTTTTTCCATATCACACGGGGCCAACAATGTGGAAGGATTAACTGTAATTACATTGCCTGCTATGGGATTTGAACCCACAACCTTTGGATATCAAAACATGCCATACAAAATCTACTGTACAATGCATGCTTATTACTGCTTTTATCCTTGAATTTGGAAGCATGTTTATCAAATAATTGCTTTTTCAACATTGATTCATTCAAGTTATGACTTATTTAGTCTGATATACTGGGTGGACCAGCAGCAAACAGGCCACCGATTTGGCAGATGCATCTAAGCCACTGCAATCAGGAGTGCGGCAGAAAGCCCCTTTGCTTTTAGCAGGTGAACGAGAAACAGATTTTTGGATTGACATCAATCAGCCCGACTTGCCTCTCTATTTCTGCCATCCGCTCGGTTGCCAGTACGTTCCGGAGCGCTCGTGTCACTAAGTGCTGCGATTGTGAGCCGTTTCCTGCAGCTGTCCTGCACGTGTGCACAGACTCCGGGCACGGCTCCAATGTCCAGTGGAACTTCGCTGATGGTAAATATTAAGTAGGTATGCAGCTGGCGCTGGTTCCGCCCATCTGCTTACTTCCTTAACATCTGCTTCAAAGTGTCGTCGGAGTACTGCACCAGTCCATATGTCTGCAGATGATTAACACGAGCTTGTCCCAGTCTCACCATAGCTGCCTCTCCGAGGGCAGACACTGTCCTAGTATCAACAGCATGCCTTGATCACTCCGAAGTTCAACAGGGATACGTATTTCACAGATGGTCAATTAATCTGTTTCATATCTAAGATGTTTCAGTGAAGGAGTTTTGCCACAACCAAATTTGCTGAAAGGGAACTTTAAAAGTGCAAAGTGATGTAAGATTTGCGGTCCATAATTTTATAAGAAGCTCTTAATAGCTCTTAATACCACCTCTGATCCCAAATTGGTAAAAAAAAAATGTCAGTAATCTGTCCACTGATTTTGATGCACGTGTAACTTACGTTTTGCTAAATTGTTGAATGTAACTCTTAAAAATATGTGTGAATTAGAGGCACGTTCAATGGCTCTCCATCCACAGTATCTGACTACAGACATATGAAGGTTCAGCCACCAATATCAAAACACCATCCACACTTGCAATTTGTTGTTCATTGAGTCAAATCAAGTAAAACAAAATAAGTACCTTAAAAAAGTCTTTACATAGAACATAAAGCAAAGACAAAAATGAATGAATAAATAAAAACACTATATGGACAAAAGCACTGGCACACCTGGCTATTATACATTATTATCTACATTATTCTCTACAACTTTTATGACGTCCCATTCTAAATCCAGAGGCATCAGTATGGAGTCGCTCCCCTCTTTGCAACAGCTGTCACATTCCTGGGAAGGCTTTCCACAAGATTTTGGAGTGTGTCTGTGCGAATTTTTCTATCATCCAGAAGAGCATTTGTGAAGTCAGACTCTGATGTTGGATGTGAAGGCCTTCTAGCTCATTTTAAAAGTGTTTGATGGGGTTGAGGTCAGGGCTCTGTGTAGGCCAATCAAGCTCTTCCACACCAAATTTAACTAACACAGTTTTTGTGCTGGGGTTAATGCGAGAGGAAGTTTGGAACTCTGCAGTTATTGAGTCAACACTCTGTTACTTTACGTGGTCTGCGACTTCGTGGCTCAGTTTCTGTTGTTTCTAAACGTTTCCACTTTGCAATAATACCACTTACAGTTCACTATGGAATATCTGGCAGGGCCGAAATATCACAAACTGACTAATTGCAAAGCTGGCATCCTTTGACAGTACCATGCTTGAATTTAGTATGACTGAATTCAGGATGACTCATTCTTTCACAAATGTTTGTAAACCTGACTGCATGGCTAAGTGCTTGATTTTACACACCTGTGGCAATGGATCTGAATGAAACACCTGAATTCAATGATTAAGAGGTGTGTCCCAAAACTTTTGCCCATGTAGTGGATGTTGTACATGGTGCAGTGGCTGGCTATCAAGACAACCAGTGCAGCTCTCTGCCTTGATTTGGTTTCATTCATCGCACATAATATTCTAAATGGAGATAAACAGCTTATGATGGAAGAACAGCAGATGTTTAATGAACCTCTGTGCGGGTTCCACCATCCAGTTGACCAGGTTGGGGTTACAGTTAACTTTTTGAGGGTCTTTATGTTGATAGGGGGGATGCTGCCATATAAAGTTATAGAGGTGTAAAGTGTCACATGCTTGAAATGTCTGAGAACAGCAGCAGAAATTCAGTTAAATTAACCTCCCAGAAATTAATTCAAATATTTCAAGAACACACATTATGATTAACACTTTACTTGAAGGACCACAAGTAATGCAGTACACTCTCACTTAATATATTAATTAACCCAAAATTTGTTGTTAGTTATATACTAATCCCATGTTCATTCATCACTAATCACTCATAGAGGTTCATGTATTTCATTTGTTCCTGATTCGTACTTAAATGTGCTCCCTCAAGTAAAGTGTTGCCCACATTATGTTATTAGTATCTTACTCTTATATGGTGTATGGGACAGCTGAGATTCAGAACTCCCTCTACCATAAAGTACTGCATGCAATGGAAAATCATATCTCAAGGGCATGATTTCTTTTTATGCTATGCATTATACATTTACATAATTTCCTGTAAAAAAAAGAAAACAATATCATTCATATTGCATGATAGTCAGTTATCATGAAATGTCTAGAATATGTCACATTCAGTAAAGTTTATGCTTTTGTTTTTGTTTTTCCAATTTAAGTTTCATGGTACAGGTTAAATTTACTGGTTCCATAACAGTGATGGTTTTGTTGTCATTTTTAAAGCAGAGCGTAGCAGTAAGCAAATTCAAGTGTCATAAAAACCATCATCTGTTCTGCATAAACAAGGTCAATGAATCTTTGCCACATGCCAGAATAGTACCAGTGACTTGGCAGTTTCCAGTCCCAGCTTTACACAAACATTAGCTCACAGTGAATGATTTTGCATTTATATATGATAGACACATCTCTTATTCTCATGTCTGCATTAGGATTCCTATGGACATTTTTAATGACTTCACAATGAAATTGCAATGCCAGTGACAGGATAAATTACCCAGCAAATAACCATTGTTAACTGTGTGAAGATTTATTTCATTTTTCAACATACGACTGAAATCTTTCGTAGACTCAAGAAATACGCAGTCGCGTTTGGTCCCTCTTCATTATAATATTTGTCAAGAAGAAAGGCATGGTTTGGCAGGACCTGACGGCTAAATTCGCAGAAACATGACGCTTCGTGTCAGAGGTCTGAACCGGAGGCTTAGCTGCCAAAAAGGCGCCCCGATAATGCGCCCCATTCTATTTTGGATGAAGGATCAGCGCTGCAGCCTCCCTTCGCTTTGAAGCTTATAAACCTTTTAAAACCATGACAAATACATTTGCGCGCAATTTCGCTGGGGGCTGGCGGGGAACTGAAAATGGTGCTATTCCAGTACAGAGATTACAGTCTTCTATCTTTCAGGGAGACATATCCATAAAGTCACCCGGGAACAGGTATGTACGTTAAGGTGCGTGCTCATGTCAAATCTCTGTCCTGGGTTGATATATACTATACATCATCATTCACAATGCTCACATTTTTTCAGCTTGGATGGCTCCAAAAACGCCCGCCACTGCATTACATCTCGACACACATCTCTTCTTTCTCACTCTCCATCGGGCAGATTCTCACTCCCGTATTACCATGTTGAATATGTGTAAGCCTGGCAGATTATATGCAGTTTTGCCACAGATAGCCAAGATAACAATAAATATTATAGCTTGGTTTAGGTTTAAAAATAGTTATCTCTCTCTCTCTCTTTCTCTCTCTCATACATACACAAAGATATGCATATAGTGCCCTCCACAATTATTGGCACCCCTGATAAAGCCTTAAAATAAATTCATTTTGTATTGCAGTACCATAATCACACACTGAAAAAAATTGAAGAATGTAATTTCTTATTTGTATGGAGCCCCTAAGAGGTCAGGGTGAGAAAAAAATATTTTTAAATAGTTTTGTGTTTCCTCGCACACAGGGCCGCACACTGAGCCTTTATGGGGCCCTAAGCAGAATTTGATTTGCGCCCCCCTCACCGACTAAATCAAGATATCTTGACATTTCCAGCGCTCTTGGGGGACCCCTGGTGGCGTGGAGGCCCCAAGCAGCCGCTTAGTTCGCTTATGCCTTGGGCTGGCTCTGCCTCGCAATACTTTTGCATTCCTCGCAATAGAGGCTGACGTTGGTTTCTTATTTAGCAGTTTCGTATTCAAAAAATCCTTTCCGCCTGAAATTGGCATAATGCATGACCTGCATGACATAATGCATGACATGTTCACAACAATTTATCTGATCAAAATCGAAACATCCATACAAAACATTTATACCATCTGAAAGAGCAACTATTGCACTTATCAAATTCAGAGTTTGAAGATATTGTACTG
>JAODKN010000127.1:6461056-6471202 GCA_026774425.1 Petrocephalus zakoni | reverse complement strand
CTGGGTTTACAAGATGGCAGCTGTTGGCTCCGTTTTTGCTCTTGGCTGCCCTCCCGTATGGCAGTTACAATTTTAGAACATTTTTATGTATACTTAACATTTGACCACTTCTAGATTGTCATTCCTACAACTTACCTGTGTAGTTTGAAACAGATCAGCATAATACTTTTAGAGTATCATGTTTTTGTGGAGGATAAATAAGATTCTTCAAATACTTTTTGACATATCACCTTCACAGGATCAAACGACATCTGCTTTCACCTTCCCTTTGCTGCCAAACCCTCATTGAGTTATCATTTTAATAGTATCTAATGTCAGAATTGCTCTTTCTTTGGTGGTGGACTGGTGCTGAAAGTCTATGTATTTCCAGAAGGCCAGGGAATACAATAAATAGTATTGAGATAGTGTTACAGTATTTTAGATAATCGGTGAATGAATTAATGAATGACGTCTGTCTATCGCAGCCCATGTCACTCAACTCATTAGTCTTTGTGGAGTGAGTCAAACATCGGTGAGTCAAACACACCCAGGCTGCTCTTCATTCCGACATAAGGTAGAGAGCTTTGCTGCTTTGACTCACATGACAGATTTAAAATGTTTCTTCATGTGTAACAGAAATGTAAGGAAAATGCAGATCGTGTGCCCATTGGTGGTGTCTGCAATCACAGCGCGGGCGAGTGAATCGCCTGCTCAATTTGTTTCTTTATTTTTGCAATTTCATCCCATTTGATGTCTCGGAATGCAAATGGCGGCGAACAGATTTACATTCCCAGCAATGGCACAAAAGGTCCTCTTGGCTTCTAGTCAAAGCTTTCACAGATGTTGGAAGAAACAATTGTTTTGGGGAGTTGGGAACAGTCCCAGTCAAAATGCACACTCTGCCCATTTCCAGCAGCACCAGAACGAAACAGAACCGGAGCGCAAAGCTATAAATAAATTCAAGCACGAGAATATAAATAAATCCTGAGCAGATCTGACATTAGCAAAACTGAAACCTGAATTAGGAAGCGCTGAAACTGGAACTGCATGTCGCTCTCGTTCATGGAAATATTGTATTAATGAGAAATCTAAGCGCTATTTCCAGTGTTGTTTTAGTAACAATTGACCTTATTAGCAAACTGAAAAACACATGGCACCGACGTTCTGAAATGCTCACACTTCTTAATCATGTTGTAATCAACACTGTGAAACATGCACCAATCAGATTCACCTAAAATGTAAATAAAATAAAATGAAATGAAAACGCTCTTTTTTTTCCCCAAAGAAATGCAACCTCTTAATGGATTGTGAGTTGAGCATACTGCATTTGACTCACTCCTCACTGAATAAGATTTTCATTACATTGCAGAATGGTACCATGAGCTGAAAAAAACATCCTAACCATGAAAGGGATTCCTGCAAATGTCAAGGCAGGTTCTGTAGCTTACTGTGGCATTAGAGGTATTTAAAGATGTGCCTTCTTCAGTCTGTCAAAGGCCTCCTCCTCTAATTCCGCTTCACCATTCCTGACAGGAGGAATTGCTATATCAACAAAGCCGGAATGATACGAGTATAATATACTGCTGAATTCCAGAAGGTGCATGACTGCATACAAATGAGAGGCACATGCTAATTCTGAATGTAGCCGCTATTTACAATATAGCCTGAATCGTCAGCTATAATTTATCAATGCGTGAACCGGGTGACTGAGATGTTTCTGGAAGCTTTTTACCCCAAGACATGTTAGATGCTTTAGGGGCTTCAGCCATTTTACATTTCATTAAACAGACCGTCCATCCATTCATCCATCCATCCATCTGTCCATTCATCTGTCTTCCACCCATATATACAGAGCAGGGTCGTAGGTTAAACAATTCCCTTTAAATGCAAAATGAGCAGCATAATATTAGGGCATGTTAATGCCATTATCTTTCACAGAATCTAAAGATCTATTACATAACTACTTCTATCCATTGATACATCCACCAAAACCCTACATTTCCTTCAACACCCTGCTTCCAAAAAAATTCTTTATCTTATTCAATTTCCCATTGGAGTAAAGTTAACATGCAGTTTACCTTTTTTTGAATGCACTTATTAAGCATATGTGGGCAAACGTGAACGCATTTAGGGATTCCCACGCACAAAAGCAGGGGTTGGCATTTAGACCCACAACCCCGGAAGTGGGAGACGGCACTTAGTATTTATTAATTATTTTAAATATAATAAATAAATAATTTGAATAGACATTCTTTATGGACAAGTAAATCTGACTGAGGGAATTAAACTGAATCAAGTTGTATTGTGGGTTTTTCTGCTTTTATCATCTAAGTTTTCTTTTAGTTTTCTTTTAGCTATTTGACCTTGGTCTGCTATTTGGTCTTAATTATATTTTTCTATTTTATGTCTTATTTGCTTTTATTGTTCCAATGTACAGCACTATGTGTCAGCCATGGTTCTCTTAAAGTGCTTTTATTAATAAAGATGGTATGGTTTGGTAAAAATAAAGTGTGCGGTGCATTTTGAAGCACAGCCTGTGCCACTTGAAAGGGGATTATTCTTGTTTTGTTTTATCCCTTGTGCTGTAGGTAGTATTTCGCCCTGGCACTAGTTCTTTCCCCCTGCAGCCTAAATAGCACTTTGTAGCTGTGTGTAATTGTCAATGTATATGAATTTCCTGTGTTGTATAGCCACGATGGGTAAGGTAATGTGTAAAGTGAAACTAAACTGTGTCTCGTGGGTAAATTAACCCTTAGCTTGACAGTTAACGAAATCCTTTCATTTCAGCTTTTATCTGTGCAAGTACGGTGAATTTATGGTCTTCGACTTGTGGAATTGTGAAAAAGTTTATAACAAAATAATGCGAAATATTCATTCACCTGCCCATCCATCTTCAACCTGCTAACCCGGTACAGGATCACATGGGGGTCTGAAGCCATCTCCAATCAGCACTCAGCACACAGCACACAAGCCAGGGCAACACCCTGGGTGAGATGCAAGTGTACTAACCATACATTTAAATGTGCTTTGGGATGCAGAGTATCTAGAGAATCATTGGAGAAGCCCACTGTTGAAAATAGAGGAGAACACTGCACACGATCTGCAAAAAATGTTCCTGGGACCTCACAGAGGCCAAAGGGTAGCCACAGATTCTACAAATATGAACTTGAATAGCAATGATAGTTGTTTGTACATTGGTCATCCACACATGGCACGTGATAAAGAACAAAACAGTATTTGGATGCATATTCTGATATCATTTTTTTAAATTAAGGCATCCATTTGTGTTCTATATCATGCTGCAGACACTGATGATTATGAAAAACACATAACATCAGTCTTTTCTTTTATAACAACATTTAAATAAAGTTATTTTGTATGTAACAAGTTCCATGGATCTATTCCACAGAATCCAGCATGTCCTGTTGTCTGACCTCAAAGCAATTTGCAATGAAAATTAATTTATTGCATTTAAGTGACTTTCTTAGTGAACACCGCGTCGGCCGCTGGGAAGTGGGACGCCTTTTCTCTCCCTCCCGTCACGGCAAATGTCAGCAGCAGCCTAATGCTGCTTTTAACACCTCTCAGTGATTTTCCAAATTATGGGACAAGATCACACTGGGATGATGGCGGCACGCGCCGTCTCCTGCAGCAGGCTTTCCATTTTAGCCCGTCGAGTCCTCCATGTGTCCATTCTCCGGCACGCGCCGGGTCTCCTGCTTCCGGCGTCCATATTCACTCCGTGTCGAGCGATTCACGCTCTACAGTAAGCGCCTATCGCTGCCATATAGCATGTGCCGAAAGAGTTTAGGTCTTCGGTGCTGGTTCTGTGGATGTCCGTTATGAAGGAGCACTGGTGGACTTAATTATACAGATTTTTAATGTGGTCCATGGGCAGGAGTGATTCACAGGATCAAAACTGCAAACCTCATAACAGATTGAATGCACTGCTTATAATGTCGTTGAACTTAAAATGGCAAGCAATTAATGCTTTTTTTATTAATTAGACTGCGCACCCTTAACAGAGCAATTCTGTGAGCAGCTGGTTTCTTTAAAATATTCAAGAAAGAAACTCTATAAACACATGGCTAAAAATATGCCTAGTAATGTGGTGACAAGCTATCTCTGAGGCCCATCGGCATGTCTAATTGGATATTTAAATACTGTCATGCTGAAAAAACATGATATTTAAATGGTGCACGTTATTGGATGCAATATTATATACTTTGTGTACACAACAGTTTTACATTGAAACAAATTATGTGTAAATCTAAAATTTTATATCAATCACAATCATTTATTCACATTTTCCACATGTTACATTTTTTTCTAGAACTGCATCTGTAAAAATCCGGCCAGAGCGAACGTCTGCAAAACATTTTTGGGACATTTAGTGGCTGCAATGTACAGAAACGATGAGCACGGTGTAAGTCAGCTGGAAAGCCATCCAGCCAGTTTCCATAGTGATGCGGGTGAATAGGGGATTATTGAAACGGTATGAAGAGAGGAGATTGCAGGCACCTGCTTTCCGAAAAGAAAAAAAAAATGGTGCAGCCACTTGAAATAGTCTCTGGCATGCGGATCTAGCTGATTAGAAACCTCAGCTTTAGCTAAAATTCAGCCTAAAATTAACACTTGATTGACATTCTAGCGTTTAATCCTCCGCAGTAAGGGCTGCATTTCGTAGGTATCATGGCGTCGAAAAGCATATCAGTGTAAGAAGAAGGTTCGTTGCTCGTTATTTTTATTTGTGGATATAACTTTTAACACAAATACTGAAAAACATTTCTTAATATAGTTGACAGCATAATTATTTTTATATCTGCTATTGTTGTTATGCACCCATGCATCTTCTAACCACTTATCCTGGTCAGGATCGTCATAGTCACATTATTATTCATGTTGTTCTTCTGATATTGTCATTTAATTCATAGTTGAATGAAATGCCGTTGAATATTTTTTTACTGTTGTTCTTGTGTGTCTTCCAACTCCTGTATTCAGAAAATCTTGTATCTCTCATATGTCACATTTTCCTTCGAATGTCACGTTCCTCCGTATGTCACGTTTTCCTCCATATGTCACATGCTCCCCCATATGTCACATGTTCCCCCAAATGTCACATATTCCTCTGCATGTCACATGTTCCCCCATATGTCACATGTTCCCCCGTATGTAACATGTTCCCCCAACTGTCACCTATTTCTCCATATGTCACATGTCTCCCCCATATGTCACATGTTCCTCTGTATGTCACATGTTCCCCAATATATTACATGTTCCTCTGTTTGTCACATGTTCCTCCATGTATCACATGTTCCCCTGTATGTCACATGTTCCCCCATATGTCACATGTTCCCCCGTATGTAACATGTTCCCCCAACTGTCACCTATTTCTCCATATGTCACATGTTCCCCCATACAGGTATGTCAAATGTTCCTCTGTATGTCACATGTTCCCCCATACAGGTATATCACATATTCCTCTGTATGTCACATGTTCCCCCATACAGGTATATCACATATTCCTCTGTATGTCACATGTTCCCCCATACAGGTATATCACATGTTCCTCTGTATGTCACACGTTCCCCTGCTTTTGGTCTAGACTCTGAAATCCTCCGCATGTCTCAGCGTTTCATCAGCTCCTGACTCGTGCGGCCCTGAGCTGCTGCTTCTCGTTTTGGCCCAGTCGGCCGCGGTTCCCGTCCCTGAGGGTTCGACTTGAGAAAGCGGTCAAATTAGCCTGTAGCATGCCTAATTACCCAGACCAAATGTATATAAGTAGAAAACCTCCAGCACCTGCTCAGGTAATCATAATGAGACAGTGACAGATGAAGGGTTTGTAATGCAGAACATACCCCAGAGTGCACCCCCAAGAAGGGCGGAATGGGCACCTTCCCTCCGGATGGAATTAACTATGCCATCACTCTAATGGGTTCCTTATTGCATGATGTAGAGCTGTAGACATGCCGGTTTAGGCGGCAAATGAACCTTTAACTTATGGAATGAAACACTGTAAGATGTATAGCTTCTGGGAAAGAGTTTTACTCCTACAGAACTGACTTCTTCCATTTCTGAGGTATTTAGTAGATGCTGTTTTGGAGCAATTGGGGGTTAAGAGCCTTGCCCAAAGGCCCAATGGTGAAATCACTCTGCCAGCCCTGGGATTTAAACCAGCAACCTTCTGATCACAGACACAGAGTGAGCAATAAGCTAGCTTGGTAGTACAAATACTTAATTAGCTTTTAATGTATAGAATAATAAAAAAATTATACTATATTACATTATATTATATTTAATATTACATATATACATATATTACATTATATTATACTTAATGTATAGAATAATAAAGGCATTTTTTTCAGAAGCGGGATTCTGCCTTGTAACTGCCAGTTTAAATTAATATTCAGGATCCAATCTTGGTTTTTCTGAGGGAAAAAAATAACCGAATGAATATTATTTTAAGACTAACTTAATTTAACATTTAAAAAAAACTCTATATGTTTAATTTTTAAAATGAGATGAAGGCTAGATTTTTTCATAGATTTTTACATGTTGCCTTTTACATGTTACTTTTTGAATCAATCAGATTAAATGCATCAAATAAAAAAAGGTTTATTCGAGAAAGGATAATTAATGAGATATCAACATATGCATTTTGTACAGTCACTACTGTAAGTTCCTAAGTCTGTCACAAAAGTCTATGTGTTAACTCAAAAAGAAAAATTCAGGTGATAGGAGTCTGATTTGGGTATTAAATATCTCTTTTGGCTACTTCATTGGATTGAACGAATCTAAATGCAGAGCATGATGGGAAGCTTATTTGAAAGCCCTGCTAACATTTATGCAAATGAAGGTTATCTTTGATCTAAACTGTTCCCCAGCGTTCCTACTCTTGCTGACAGTTTTGGAATTAACAGCTAACATAGTCCTCATTGTTGACCTTGACTGTTCTCCTCTGCTTTTGCAGACCAGAATCATGTTCTCATCACATGAGGTAATAAAACATGCACAGAATCGCTTGTATTAGTTTTGACTTTGGTTGGTTCAGTTTGAATCCGTATCAAACCGCAGTCAGCAGATGTTTCTCCTTGCTGCCAGCTGGCAAGCTGCAGGTCCCTGACCAGTCTGTAGGAGACGCCCATGCAGCAGAAACCTTCATGGCTCCTATTGTGTTTATGCTCACTTAATTATTGGCACTATTTTCAACAAAATAATATAGACACATAACATTGATAATAAACATCTTACACACCATTTATGCTGTATTTATCCAGGCAGTATTATTGGTCATTCTTTAAATAAAGGCAGAAAAAGACATTTTATTTTTCATAACATTCTGTTAAATGTAGAATACATTTTTCGGGGGGCTTCATTGTGAACAGCTAACTTATCTTTAACCAATTGCATGCAAAAAATATTTACAGACTTGCTTTTAAGTGTTAACAAGAAGCCAACTTTCCACTGTAACATCTGAAAGTCTGTTCGTTAAATTAAAGGTGTGGAGTCACCAAACAGCTTTCAGACCAGGACTTCAGCTATGGTGTTCTTCACCAATCAGTCTTCAGATCTGGACCTCAGCCATATAGTTTCTCACCAATCAGCCTTCAGGCCAGGACCTCAGCCATGGCATTCTTCACCAAAAAGCCCTCATATCAGGACCTCGGTTGCATTGTTTTTTACCAATCAGCCTTCAGACCAGGAACTCAATTATTGTGTGTTTCACCAATCAGCCTCACCTACACTCAGCTGAGGGCCCTATCTAGTGGTTTTGGCCTGAAAATTTTCCTAGATAAACATACAGTCTGCATAAACCCTTAGGAAGAGATTAATGCTGCCTGAATGAAAACCTGTATGAGACATAAATTAATAGTGCAAAATATAAAGCATTATTGGCCATCTAATTCAAATTAACCCCACAACCCATATCAGAGTACTCATTACAGTTGCTATAAAACTTAATGAACCCCCTATGCAAAGGCTACTGCTACCCCCCCCGCCCCCACACACACACACACACACACACACACACAAGAAGCAAGATACAGAGAAAGAGAGGGAGAGAGAGCAGGATGCCTGCCCTGTTGCCTAGCAACAAATCTACAGTTTATAGAACTATAGTATTTGCCTTCATGCCTAAGGCCTAACAGTGTTGTATTAAATGTAGCACCCCAGTCAGGAGGCAGCTCCTGGTCAATGGAAGCAGGTGCTACCTATTTTTCACACGTTGTGACACAGTTTATTAGGATATTACACCTTTTCCTTCTGTGTGCTCTGCGTTTACAGATACGCCATGCTTAGCAGACACGGGCGTGACACCTCGAGCGTCCTGCAACGCTGACGCTGTTCAGCTCTGAACCTTCATCTGGGTAAAAACTTACCACAGCTCGTCAAGGTTAAGTGCCTAGCCGGAGTGGCACAAAAACAGCGCCCCTCCTGGGATCTGAACCCAACACCTCCTGGCGACAAGGCCACCTCCAGAAAAACCTCCGCCATCTGCTGCCCCACATACAGCATAGCTCTTCATGATAGCACGTGTGTGCATGGAGTACAGCGCGGGCTGCAAAGACAGCAATCAGAGGACTGAATATCCCATAAAGCCGTCAACTGCAATTGACGGTTAAGATTTTTAGAAGTAAATATTTAAGTAGGTAATTACAGTTTCACAAATCACAGTCTTATCAGTTATATGTATAGTAGTGTATAAAATCTAATTAGCAAAGAGATCACAAAATAAATTATTAAGAAAAACTGGAGTTCTGGTCATCCATCCATCCAAATTATGATCCTGCCTTTCCGCACAGCCATTCCAAAAACCATACATGATATATCATGATATCATGAACGTGCAAAAGAATAAAAAAAATATTCTAGCTGAAATATTACCTTTTCTGTGAATGAACAATATTAGCTAGTAATTAGGCAGCTCAGGTGCGGCCTGGAATGAGAACATCTCATCCATGTCCGTCATTCTTCTCCAAAATAGCGATGATATGGATCGCCAACATCCAGCATTTAATTTTGATTTCAGTCCCAGCTTATTTCTCCCAAGAATACCATCTCAAAGCTTCAGTTTCAAAACATTACTGTTCTATCATCAAGAAAGATATACTCCATTGTCCCAGAAATCAATAAAAATAAGTATTTTGTGTTTTGAAGCATTATATCTGCCCAATCAATCAGCTCACCTGGTCCCGTAGAACCTGACTAGCTTATGATCTTAAATTTACTATGAATCACTAGAAATTCGAGAAAATATAAAGAACACTTCGGCAGTATCTCCAACTACAGACTATAATCTACATGTCAGGTAACAAAACATGTCACAAAACAGAATGGGCATGACATTTTATACCAACATGCAGTTAGTCTCATTTGGTGGATTATTTTACAACCATAGACAATTTTGGCAATAAATGGACGATCATCAAGACGAAAAGATTTCAGCCCATCTCAGTATTCTGTAAGTATCTAACTCAGCTTAATTTAAATTGAATTCAATGAGTCTTACATCCGATATACAGCACTGACTATTCAGCCCCAACCCTATGTTTAATTATCTGGTGTTCATTGCAAATTCATTTATAGACTCGATTTTAAGTGTTAACAAGAAGTCGTCGCACTGTTAAAACTTCCCACAGTAACATCTGAAACTGGATGGTTTCACCAAGAAGCTGTTTTTCTGACTTTTGCATATAGAACATTCATTTTTTCACCCTCCTCCTTAAAGATGTGTCCTAACGTGGTTTTCATTTAATGCTCCTTTAGTAGATGGTCATACAGGCATATACATGTAAATATTTATGCAACGAGTTTTCTTAAAAGTAATTTACTTAGACTAAAAACTGTAATACCAAGGACCACCAGAGCATCTGTCAACATTACATGGCACACTGCACCCGCGTCAGTGCCTCCTCGGATACTCTGTGTGAGTACACTCAGTCACAATGTCTCTACAGATACTCTGTGAGTACACTCAGTCACAATGTCTCCTCAGATATTCTGTGTCAGTACACTCACTCACAATGTCTCCTCAGATACTTTGTGTGAGTACACTCAGTCACAATGTCTCCTCAGATACTCTGTGTGAGTACACTCAGTCACAATGTCTCCTCAGATACAATGTCTCCTCAGATACTCTGTATGAGTACACTCAGTCACAAT
>JAODKN010000127.1:6441243-6456348 GCA_026774425.1 Petrocephalus zakoni | reverse complement strand
CCCCCCCCCCCCCCCCCCCCCCCCCCCCCCCCCCCCCCCCCCCCCCCCCCCCCCCGCCGCCCCCCCCCCCCCCCC
The DNA here is from genome assembly GCA_026774425.1 of Petrocephalus zakoni. Classification (NCBI taxonomy): domain Eukaryota; kingdom Metazoa; phylum Chordata; class Actinopteri; order Osteoglossiformes; family Mormyridae; genus Petrocephalus; species Petrocephalus zakoni. The sequence continues at coordinate 6,456,273 of JAODKN010000127.1, read as the reverse complement.
CCACGACGACACACAAACAAATAGGTGAAAAACTCAAGCCATATAAAAACCCCAAGACGGCGAGATGCTCCGGTCTCAAACCCACAAGGATCTCAGTGGTGGAAATGTTGTACACGGGGAGGGTCGACTTTCAGATGACATTGACGCTGTGTAGATGAGAGTGGGGATTCGTGCTGCATGTAGCGTCTCTGCTTGTTGATGTTAGGCGGCTGCACAAGGCGAAGCGGCTCCTTCCCTCCGCGTTTACCCCCCTTCCTTCAGCACCACACACTTTGGACAGCACCGCCGAAGGAGGCATTTGCTCACCATTTCCCCCAGGATAGCGGATTTTTTTGCTGGAAAGAAACTTTCTTTTATTAGCTCGGGTGAAACTAAAGGCGCGTAACTTCAATAGGGATCTACGAATGCTTCTGTCGCCAAAAATTTTGACAGACGGCAATTAATACTGTGAGTAGCCTACATTGTTTTCTTTAGAAGAAAGGATCGCACTTTCACGGCAACTGATAATGCTTTCGTCAGAAACTGCTCCACTGACTGCCTATACTACTTCGGCTACTTTGAGATTTATTATTTAACCATCTACTGATCAAGCACGAGTAGTAATATTTGTCTGTTTTAACTGGCAGTGTAACGTTTTGGAATAAACGTGAACTGAAAATTAGATTACACGTCATGTTAAGCGAATATTTATAAAATCCAAGCGAGAAAGAGTGCTTGTGCGATTAGTATATTAGAAAACAGACTCCGGCGTAAACGCTTTGTGCGCCTCGTTTGTTTTCGAGACTTTGGCTGTTTTCAGTAAGAATGCGTCTAGACCTTTTTATAGATCGGCAACATTTCAGGAAAAAAACTAAACGATTGAATTGGGATAGCGTTTGCGTTTTAAAAGCTTTAAATAATTTGTAATTTTGCTCATGTGAATTACACTAGAACGTAGACTACAACGCTTCCCGTAAGTAATTCTAATAAATTGCTTGCTGAACAATAAACCCATTTAAGTTGCTATTCGTTTCAAAACCGATTGTTCATAATTACGTTTAATTCTTAGCCTACATAACACAATGACACTATTAATTGCTGAATTGCCCGTTTTGTTTGCTTGGCAATACATATATGACAGTAAGACGTACCCAGATACGTTGGTGTGAAATTTTGTAACATGAGTTTTGACCCAGTATCTTAAATATATCATTAACTATGCATCACTATTCATTTTGATCTCACTCTCAAAAGGGATCGCTTACGTATTTGTATAGTTGGTGCTGTTTGTCAACATCTGGGCGCAAGGCGCATATTTGCCAGGGAATGACAGATGCGCTTGCTCTCTGTTCTCAGGTTTGCGATCGTCAGTGGCAGTCGGACAAGCCCCGTCTTCCGTTTCACCCCCGGCGTTTGGTCCCAGAACCGCGAAGCTGCTGTCTACGTGGACCGGTGCTGAACTCTCCCGTCAGCCCGCCAGGACCAGCGCAAAAGCCAGAGACATGGCGACGAATGGCACTAAAGCTTCGGATGGACATGTCCTCACAGAAGTGAACGAGGCGCCCACTACAAACGACAAACCCAAAACCTTAGTGGTTAAAGTTCAGAAGAAGAAGGATATACCTGACAGAGAAACGTGGGGAGGGAGATTTGACTTTCTCCTGTCCTGTGTTGGCTACGCTATTGGACTGGGCAATGTCTGGAGATTCCCTTATCTGTGTGGGAAAAACGGTGGAGGTAAACGTCATTTGTTGGCATTTTGCATTCCTTAGAAGAAAAAGAAGTTTGAAAACTTCTAATGCGAACATTTAGCCTACACGATGGCCGAAAATGAGATTTTTCTCCCCCATTAAATTCCGCTTTCCAGGTCGCAGATTTGAAGCGCACACTTGCGCTTCAATCATACTTCGCAAATTTTTTTTGCAACTGGATTATTAAGGTACATGTTGTGTGTATGAGAATGTTGCATTTTTCCATACTTATCTCCATATTTCCGCTTTTTAATTCCTGTCTAGGGGCCTTCTTGATTCCCTATTTTTTAACCCTGATATTTGCCGGAGTGCCCCTGTTTCTCCTTGAATGCTCCCTTGGTCAGTACACGTCCATTGGCGGCCTTGGAGTTTGGAAACTCGCCCCCATGTTCAAAGGTATTGGTCCTGCGATTTCGACGGAAAGGCACCTTATTCTGATGCGCGGCGGCACAGTGGATTATCTTGCAGTCACGTGTATTAGTGTTCACATTTATACAGAAGCATGTGCTTATTTTTCATTGGAATTTTATTTTGTATAGACGAAATTTAGTGAACCGCGACCCTCACCGGGAGGAGTTGTTTATTGGGAGACACTTTGCATGTCGGCGCAGTTATTTCGCCGAATATCTGTCGCGTCAATTTGCATATTTCTAATGCTTCTTTATTATTTGCATACCTATAGGTGTTGGCCTGGCTGCTGCCGTACTGTCTTTCTGGCTAAATATTTACTACATTGTAATTATTGCCTGGGCCATTTACTACCTGTATAACTCCTTTACCACAGTAAGTATCTCTAAAACAATTGTCCGTCAAAAAAGAAAAATCACACCATTGCTTTCCAAAAGAAAGGGAGGAGAATTCAGTGCAAAATATGGCATTTTCCAAAGCATGAACATGGGAAAAGGGAAAAAAAACCTTTATTCTATCGTTTTGTAGGATCTGCCATGGAAATCATGTAACAATCCTTGGAATACTGACAGATGTTACTCAAACTACAGCATTGTAAACACCACCAATCTTACCAGTGCCGTTGTGGAATTTTGGGAGTAAGCTATTATTTTTTTCCTGATTGACATCTGCATTAATATGGCATTATACATTATGCATGTGTATATTATGTTGCCTAATCTATATAGATGGATTCCAGTTGAATGGGGGTGTAATTTGTTGTTACATTCATACTAGACGCAATGTGCACCAGCTGACTGATGGGCTTGAGAAGCCCGGACAGATTCGACTGCCCCTCGCTATAACGTTGGCCATTGCCTGGGTTTTGGTCTACTTCTGCATCTGGAAGGGTGTTAGTTGGACCGGAAAGGTAAGTGTTTTTGTTTTTAAAGCATCAATCATATATTTTCCTTTGTAATTTATCCTTCAAAGGCGTACATGCGAATATTAATGACTGATAATAATGAAAAATGACAAAAAAATATTCTCCGTGTAAAATGCAGTGGTCGGCAAAAAGACGTCCTCAAGTTTAAAATGCATTTCTGAGCTAAATTTGGTGTAAATAGATATATTTTAGCTGCTAGATGTTCACAGCCTCTAAACCTTCCACACACTATTTCCATTGTCAGACCTCACATGCAAAACTGACCCCGTAGTAATAGAGGCCACATAATAAATCAATCGATTATTTGATTGCTCAGTCACCTGTAGTTGGAGAGGTCAGATCATTATTTCAATTTTTTTCTGATTATGTGTGTATGTATGTATGTGTGTATATTTATATATAAATATATATGCACACATATATATAAAAAATCTTTCTTTCTTCTTCTTCTTCTTCTTCTTCTTCTTCTTCTTCAAAATGCACCTACAGCCTACAGAATTCCGTTGATACTAAGCGGGTGTTTTTTTTGCGGGTTGACTCACAGTTCCGCCTCTCTGTCTCCTAGGTTGTGTACTTCTCAGCCACATATCCCTATTTCATGCTCTTCATCCTGTTCATCCGCGGCATTACCCTCCCCGGAGCTAAAGACGGCATCTTATTCTACATCACGCCCGAATTCAGCAAGCTGAAAGAGTCCGAGGTACCGCTCGCACTGTTGCCCTGCCCCCCGACGTGACACCCCCATGTGCTGTTTCCCACGGTAACTGACCGCCTCCCATCACCAGGTGTGGCTGGATGCGGCAACACAGATCTTCTTCTCGTACGGTTTGGGCCTCGGGTCGCTCATTGCGCTTGGGAGCTACAATCCATTCAATAACAATGTTTACAGGTACACTCGCCTCATTCTTGCATGTCAAACTATACGTGTTATAGCCACTCCCCTGGTTTTGACATTAGCTACCAACATGGCCTCTTTGGCCACACCTTTGGGGCATTAGGGAGTTTCTGCTTTCACGCCAGCTGTAGATGGATCCCATGGTTTTTCTAGTGGACACAAATAAAAAGAAAACAAGAAACATAAAATCGAAAAACTCTCTCCAAGCCTTCTCAAAATGCAACGTGGCCGAGAGAAACGTTGAGGTGACCCTCGCGATATCCATCTCCACAGGGACTCTATCATTGTCTGCTGCATCAACTCATTCACCAGTATGTTCGCCGGCTTCGTGATCTTCTCCATCGTGGGCTTCATGGCCCACGTCACGAAGAGGCCCATAGCCGACGTGGCTGCATCAGGTATCTGCCTTGCATTCAGCACTCCTACTATCTCCAGCACAATACTGAACTCCGCTGCACAGAAATCCATGAATAAACATACAGTGTTGCAATGTGTTCTCTAAAGCCTCATCAAGCGCTGCTTTTGTGTGTTTAAGGCCCGGGCCTGGCTTTCTTAGCCTACCCTGAAGCTGTGACACAGTTGCCGGTTTCACCACTCTGGGCAATTCTATTTTTCTCCATGTTGCTTATGCTTGGAATTGACAGTCAGGTAAAAACAATCACTGATTGTATGTTGGGGAAAAGGATATTATATCTTAGTCAACATTTGATTTATTGGTGTCTTCAGCATAGAATATTTAGCTATAATTACCAGAGCACTGTAAAAGAGACTTAGTGCTGGAACACAAAATAAGGGAGAGTAAGGAAATTCAAGTCACCCAAGAAATGAATAAATGTATGAAATGTAACAAGCATGAAATGATGAAATATTTCAGATGATGATCTTAGCATGAATACAGATTTTTAGACAGCAGGAAAATCTAAGGTCAACAGGAATGTTTATAGATTTTTTTTAATGGAAGTGCAGCCTTGGAGATGATTTTGGTATTACAGTGAAAAACACAATTTTTTCTAGGGCTAAGAAGAGTATTATATAGATACAAAATTCTATTATCTGGAAGTTGATATACTGTAAATAATTGTTGAAAATGAGATCGCTCTCGCTGGAATGTGCTTTTTTCTGCCGTGACGACGCAGTTCTGCACGGTAGAGGGCTTCATCACCGCTTTAGTGGACGAGTTCCCGAGATTGCTGCGAGGAAGAAGGGAGCTCTTCATTGCCGTGGTCTGCCTCGTGTCGTATGTGATCGGCCTTTCCAACATCACGCAGGTGAGCACTCCACTGGCAGCCATTTTGCGGTGTGCCGCACCATTACAATTTTGTGCGGTCATGTGACCGCGTCGAGGCGCATCACGATGCCTCCATTATTGCGCGAAATTGAAAAACGGATCCTCTGCTGATAGCGCCGTAAGGCGCATCACGGCACATACTTTTCTGCATGGCTAGGCCCGTCTTTGGAGACTATTATCTGTGCTGGTGAACCGTTTACAGATGTAACTCAGTGCACCTCAGCAATTAACAGTGTGACTATAATGTCAACGTAAACCATGGTGGAAAAGAATGGCAGTATATTTAAACTAGCATGCTTATTATTTAAGGGATTCGAGGTGGCATTTATTCTTGATTTTTCATTTTATCAAATAAAACCATGAGTAGCAATGAAACAGACAGGATAAGATACAATGGGATGTGAGATGAGATGGGTTGGGATGGGTTGGGATAGGATGGGATGGGGCGAGATAAGAAAGATCAGATAAGATAAGATAAGATAAGATAAGATAAGATATATGATTTTTTAAACCTAATGGGAATTTTAATGTGTGCTGATCACTGAAGCGCTTGCTCCAGTTGTATTCCAGCTGTTTGAAGTGACATTTAAGGTTTAAATTTTAAACCGACTTTTGTGTCACAACCAGGGTGGTCTCTACGTCTTCAAACTCTTCGATTACTACTCCGCCAGTGGGATGTGTCTCCTGTTCCTGGTGTTCTTTGAGTGCGTCTCCATATCCTGGTTTTATGGTATGTTGTTTAATGCATCTGGTGTTCAAATTGTTACTTCATACGAAGTAAACAAGGAAAACAGAGATGTCAACAATACTAAGAACGCCTTTGAAATCAAAGCTGCAGTGTTACACTCAGGTGGTGACACATTTGTTCTTAAAGCCCAAGATGCATTAACTGCAATATGACCTGATAATAAAATCAACTTTGTAGATGATATGTAAATTGCAATTCATAACAGCAAAGGAAGAACACTAACCCAGCTGGATAAAAAGAAAGTAGGAGGCATAAATCATCTTTCAAGCAGTTAAATCCATATAAGACTTTTACTGTAACGATCTGGAGCGTGTTTTTTGTCAGCTGCTTTCAGCAGGAAATGATGTTGTAGCAGGTCGCTAAGCGATTATACCCTATGAGGAGAACAGCGGGAGCTATGTAATAACATACTGTTTTACTACTGATACTGTCTATCATAAATAAAGCCATTAGAGCTGTGAAGAAAGAATCCCTGCAAGTATGTTACCGCTTTAGCATGAGTACTTGACATTACTCAAACTAATTCAGAAGAAACAAAGCTACTTATGACTTTTATGATCCCTTATATATATATATATATATATATATATATATATGGAAACTTCTAAGATAAACTGTATTTTAACTATAATGAAATAATTACATTAATTATGCATATATTGCGTGTTTTATTTGCCTGATTGAAAGTATCTGCTTGTAATCAATGACTTTATGTCATTTTTTAACCTTTCAGAAATACAGCTTTATGCAATAATGTCTGTTTAAATGTTTATTAATGTTTATCTTGGATGGAAAGATTATTATATTTATATATTGGTTTTTAATCAGGTTTTTCATCTAGCTTAACAATACACATAAATGTTTTCCCCTAAGTTTTCAGCACATTTGGTATCTCCAAACTTTCTAACTACATCATTACTTTGACAAATTGCAACCCCTTTAAAAAGTATAAGAAATTTCCAGGAGTTCTACTTGATCTTTCTTAGCTACAGTGACATGAATTAAAGAATGTGTTTAGATCGTGCCTACTAGTGTTGTGTGAAGTGTAATATCTCACATTAACTATAAGCTACACTTGGCTGGCTGGTGAATCGTGGCACAGATGTTCATGTGACTCGTACGCTTCCTGTTCTTGTCAGGTGTCAATAAGTTCTATGATAACATCAAAGAGATGATTGGATACAAGCCATGCCTGTGGTGGAAGCTCTGCTGGGTCGTCTTCACCCCTCTCATTGTGGCTGTGGGTATACTTGTGCTGGCTTTACAAATTCTGCGGCTTTTTGCAGTTTGCGTTTTGACAGAATGACATCACATCCTGTTTGTTTGTGACATCACATCCTGTTTGCATTGTGTCACCTCTATTCTGATTTTCTGCTTGGCTTTTAGGGTGTGTTCCTCTTCAGCGCCGTTCAGATGGTTCCCCTCACCATGAACAACTACGTGTTCCCAGGCTGGGGACAGGGTGTGGGTTGGTGCATGGCCCTGTCCTCCATGATCCTCATACCTGGATATATGGGCTACATGTTCCTAACACTGAAGGGATCCTACAAAGAGGTACCGTCTAATTTCTTACTGTAGGGTTTAGTAAACAAGATATTTATAAGAATAATGAGAATCTGAGAAGAATCAGAAGTTGATGTCACTGCACATGCTACAATATGCTTTAGGTGTTGCTAGTTGTTTGAAATTTATTAGGAATAAAAATCGAGGGGTCAGCAGTTGTGCTAAACTGTTGTGTCTGTGTGCTTACAGCGTCTCCGGATAATGATCCAGCCCACGGTGCTCATGAAATCCCAGGAGAACGGACCAGAACAGCAGCCAGAGAACCCCAATCCAACCAGCGAGGAAGCTTATATCTAACCCCCGGTTCAAAAGGCCACCTTTCATGCAGAAAATGTAATCATGGTTGAACATGATCAAGGACTTCCATGTCTAATATATAATCACCTACCTCCAGGGGCAAAATGTGACCAACCTGATTACAATTTTATGAAGTTTATTTTTCATATGTTAAAAAAACAGGCAAATACCCAGCAAAGTCCTAGTGATAGTTTGTATCTCATATGCAAAAGACAAGAGTTTCTAAAATTAAATAACAACCACAAGATTATTGCGATTTTAATTTGATTTAAATCTGGAGTCCTAATGTGTCAACACTTCCACGCTAACTAAATATTTAAATGTAATTAAGCTATTAAAAATAATATAGTGAAAAATACTTTTAGAATAGATTGTTTGATTGTATTCTAAAGAAATACAGAACGATTATATTAATGTAATACAATTATTAAATGCAATGTAAAAATTGCATAGAGGAACTGAAGAATATTAAGCAATGATAATTACGGGAATGTGCAACAGGTGAGGCCAAATTATTATTCCAAGACAATAAGTATTATTTTTATTATTACTATTTTTTTTAAGTCCTCGGGCATCTATTATTAAGATGAAGGCCAGTGTGAATTTGCGATTATGGAAATAGATGGGGTGGTGAAGTACCTGTCACAAAATCAGATTAATATCAACACAGACTGTTACAATTTAATCTTTATTTTCTAAAGAAAAAAAATGACTTTGTATGTGACTTAAAGTTTTTTTAGAATTATTTTTAAGATGTTTTCTACGTAAAAGTTCATGTGAAGGACCAAAATTATACTGATGTGAACATGTCTAGCTATGCTGAATCGGGCGCTACTCCACGTTACTGTGAAGCACAGGGTAGAAAGTCACCACCCGGGCAATGACGGTCCACCCGTTTTGTTCAGTTAATCTTTTCATTACCCGCTATTGTGCCATTCCTCAGGAACAGAGGGAAACGTGACCAAAAGCTCTAAAATGGAATGAGAATACGAGAAATTACGTTGCACGCGCCTTCAGCTAATAATTTATCGGTTATTTGAAACAATGTTCTGTTTGTGTGAGTGGGCAGGTTTTGAGTAGCGCGGCTTAAGCTCCTTAGATAGACCAGCAAGCAACGACCGGCAGATTTTACAGAAATTATATTTTGTTTTTCATTTTATAGAATAGTTTGGCAATAAATGTTTATATATATATATATATATATATATATAAACATACACATACATATATATATATATGTGTATGTATCGACACACATGGACATGTTTGCTCACACGCATTAATGTATAGAGGGCAACAAATGATTTATTTTTCCCAGTTTATTTAATTCACCAGTTAAAAGCACAAAGCTTTAATTCCACAAATTCTTGCCATTGTATTCAAATAAGGACAATGCTAGTTTGCTTCAATGGCAGCTACAAGTGACAGGGATCTGGAAAAATTAGTAATTTTATTCTCTACAAAGATATATAACTAAAATGTGCAATGAATAAACGTTCTGTGAATTTTGTAAAAAATAAAAAAATACTATACAATGTTTTCTCTCTTAAACAATGTTATAAAACTGTACTGTGTAAAACATGTAACTGTGAACGTCAGTATGACTCTGAAGTTTTTGTCTTCATGTTGATAAATCTTATTATTTGCTGTTTTCTGCAATAATATGATCTCAGAAACTTAAGCACACATATCTTTCTGAAATGTAAAAAAGAAAAACTAATAATAATAGTAATAATGACAATAGAGACTATGTCTAGGTAAAGAATATTGTTTTGTATATTTCTAACTGTTTCATTGGCCTAATGTACAATACTCTATGTAAAGATATAATAAATGTCTTTAGATGGTGTCATATAAGAAAAGCATGAATGCTATATATGTTATCTGAAAACAAATAAAGAGATATAGATTATGTTGTTTGCTGTCTCATGGATCATATTTACATTAAACTTGTCAATGACCTTTCAGTTCATGGGGTTTGTTTTCAGGTTATTTGGGCACATTAACAATTAAGAAATGGGAAACCATATTTTTGTGCAGAGTGGACTCTTTTTCATCATGTAAACAACATAATACATGGTTACTTTTTAACTTTAGCTTATAACAGACTAATTAAATAAATTGAAATTAACATACAACAGTAAAAGGTTGTAACAATGAACACTGGTGCCAGCTTCACTGGACGCTAAATGCAAGAAAATAATCAGGGAATTACAGATAAGTTTTTTAATACAAAATTATTAATGAATAAGAGCAAAATGGATAAAAAATGGTTTACTACATAAACTTGTATAATTATGTTTTATGAGCTCAAAAATTAGATGAAATCTGAAAGAATTAAATGAAATATTGATGAACGTTGAATTGAAAGAAAAAAGAAACAATTTTAGGATTGCAATTTTAGGATGGCGCAAGATTACACCACATGACATTTCATCTCCCAACAGGAGCCTTAAAGGCCCATGCTGGTGTAAGGCTGATGAATGGTGGTCATGGTGATTGGATGGTGTTAGGCTTGTGTTGTGAGGAACTTACCACTGAGTAGAAGCTGTATCCTAAAGACAACCCCCCCCCCCGCCTAAAAAAAACAAAGAGAAAAAAAATGGCGCCACTTGGACATTTTGAGTATTAGTCTGCTGGAATGGGTTTTTAGTAAACCCTATGTTAAATCCTGTTCGTTCTTTGTATCTTTACCATTAGTGTCATTGTTCCTGGTTAACCCAGCCTAATTTGTATCCATGTCCTGTATTCCTTGTATCTCCTGTATTACTTGTAGCTTCTAGTTCCTGGTGTTCAAGTAATCGTCAATGACTAACACTTGGCCTTTGTCTACGCATTGTTGCTTGTATATATATATATATTCCTGTTCACAGCTCCCTCATCAGCTGTTCATTGTGTTGCACGTGCTACCTGAGGGTCTTTACTGTTAGTTGTATATGTCTGAAAGGCTTGATCTTAGTCTATGTAATTTCTCTTGTGTTTAGTTCAAGTCTTCATTATCTCTTGTGTTACTTGTTTGCCTTCGTTTAGAACCCTCATTGTTCTTTTTGAGTTCAATTTACAGTAAAGTTCCCTTTTTATCTTGGGAACCCCGTTATGGACCCAGTGTCAATGTCTGTAAGTGACACCCCAAATGCCCCCAGAGATCGCCAGCCTGGGTCATGTGAAATGTTATGTATGATTAAGACTGAAAATTACCCATTTCCCAGAAATGTTACACTACATTTATTCATTAATCTGTATTACACATTTATTCAAAGTGACTTACAGTAGAGGGAAGGGTTACAATTTATGCTCTACTTGTTGTTACACTTTTGAATGAAGGACATGGGGGAGAGTCGCACATCGTAAAGATAATTTTCATCGTCCCATATTTCTACCCTCATCATCTGGACAAATCTGACATTCTATCCTGGAGCAGTACAGATGGGCCCTAGTAAAGATAACCAGCAAGCCCCACTGGCTAAGCACTTGTGTACCATGTGGCACAAAAACGTCAAGAGGCAGGTTTTGGGGATTCTGACAGCATCTATACCAATGATATTGTAAATCCTGGAGGCAGAAGCAGTTCTAGCAGATGCGATCATAGCCACTGAGCCTTCACTCTGGGCTGGGGCCAGGGCAGATGTGTCCCTGTCCACCAGTTACCAAGAGTAGCAACTGCTGAACATGCAATGACTGACATAAGCCAGCCACACTTACTTGTTTTTATGTTAAAAAGTAATCAAATAGTTCAAACACTGTGATACAAGCTACTTGATCATGTTCCAGGTGCATTTCATTATTGTATTTTTGTATATCTAATTCCTTTGTGTTTTGCTTTCTTACTGGGAGATTCTCCTTGGAACTGAACCACAACATTGTGTACTTTTCTTCCCAGGCGATGGACTGAGGTATTTCGGCTGAGCTGAAGCATTCGGGCGACAAGCGCAGACTGGAATATTTTCGGGTAGGGAAATAAGAAAGGGAGAGCGTCAGCTGTGCATAGGCAGGGCAAAGCACTGCTTACAAAGCAGGAAGTCATCTGCAAACAGCTCATTTCGGGCAATCATGGCTAGGCGAGAGGAAGAGCTGACATAAGACCCAGCAAGGAGGAACATGATGTAAAAAAGGTGCCTGCCTAAAGTCTTAGAAAATATAATGGCACTTCATAGTGAATTATTCTACATATTATAAAAGAATATACATGGCATTGTTTTAATCGCGATGCACCCACATTATTCTTTAAACAATCAGTCGCAACGTGGCCATCACAGATTTGGCGGCTCAATTAGAAGAGTCAGAAATGGGTCGTGTCAAAATTTTCATGGGTACGACGCAGAGACTCGGCGGGTGGCATCAGCGCCTCATGGCTCCTGGGCTGTGCCTCGCGATCTGCAGGGTTTGCGCGCTCTCTCCGCGTCCTGCACAGCATGCAGGAAGCTCTGTGGCATGCTTTAAACCCAGCGCAGTTTATCACGCCATGTGCCTTGGGGTGTTACCAGTGCATGCTGTGCCCTGTGCTTCCCAGTGTTTCCGTAATCTTAATTATAAATCCCAGCCTGGACTAAAAATGAACAAATGAGTAAAATAACATGAATCTGTGGATTATATTGCAGGGCAGCATGTTAGGTAGCACTGTAGCTTCACACATCCCACCTTTGGCCGAAGGCTAACCTGAACCCTAACCCTAACCCCTGGTGTGTGTGAAGAATCACACTATGTGCAGAAAAGTATTGGGACACCTGGGGTCTATAAAACAGGGCATAGGACTAAAAGTATACAGCACAAAGGCCAAAAATGGCATGTGCAAAAAAGAAAAAGTCTGATTCACAAAAGCGTGCGTGCACCATTCTCTTTATAAACCACACTCCAGCTGGAACTGTGCACACGTCGGTCAGCCTCATATTACCCCCGCCACACATCCACATTCAACCAGAAATGGTCAATGCAAAGTCAAACTACACGTGTAATATTTCATCAGCGCTGTCTCTCACTGCAGCTGTTGAAATGTAAATATACACGCTGTTAATGCAGTGAGCACAGCAAACTGGACAGTGCATGGAAATTTTAAAACATGGTCTGATCTGAAGGTGATTGCAAAAAAAGAGAATTGCAACCCATCACCAATCATGTGTATCACTAATATATTTACATTCCAACAGCTGCGGTGCCAGAATATTAATATTAATGAAATATTAAAGTGTAGTTTGATTTAAGATTTAAGTCGGCTTATATATTTTACAATTGAAAAGTCCTCATGAATAATTATGACTTATGACTATCACAACTAAAAACGTTTTTTTTTCCTCTTATAAAGTAGATGTATATGTGACATGTGCTCTGAGGTGAAATTAAATGTATGAGTTATGACTCACTAGCACAAGGCATCATTATATGTGTATAATTATATGTTTCCTACAATCCAGCTTCAATTCACCATCTCTCCTAGGTCTCCAATTTTCTCTAAAATGTTCGTACGCATTGGTCAGAGTTTCTATACAGAAACACACATTCTGCAGTTTGTTTCTATAGATCGCAACATTTGCATAGGCAGCGGCGTATCCCTCTTCTGGGTCGCATTTTATGCATAAGCTACTGTTATGAATGTGACCCCCTGGCCATTATACCTACAGGAATTTGTATGACATCTTATTATAAATCCATTGATTTCAATATGGAGTAGGTCCCCCCTTTGCAGCTGTAACAGCTGCCACTCTTCTGAGAAGGCTTTCCACAAGACTTTTGAGTGTACCTCTGAGTATTTTTGCCCATACAATCAGAAGTGTATTTGTGAGGTCAGGCACTGATGTTGGGCATGAAGGCCTGGCTCGCAATCTCCGCTCTAGTTCATCCCAAAGATGTTTGATCAGATTGAGATCAGGGCTCTGTGCAGGCCAGTCAAGTTCCACCACACCAAACTCACACAACTATGTCTTTATGGACCTCGATTTTTGCACTGGTGCACAGTCATGCTGGAACAGAAAAGGGCCTTCCCCAAATCTATTCCCACAGCGTCGGAAGCATAGATTTCTCCAAAATGTCTTGGTATGCTGAAGCTTTAAGAGTTCCCTCCACTGGAACTAGGAGGCCGAGTCCAACCCATAAGTTTCTGTTGTTCTCAAATGCTTCCACTTTACTACATTACCACTTACAGCTGACCATGGAATATCTAGCAGGGAAGAAATTTCAGAAGGTGACTTATTGAAAACATGCCATCCTATGACAGTGCCACATTTGAGTTCACTGAGCTCTTCAGAACAACCCATTCTTTCATAAATGTTTGTAAACTTGACTGCATGGCTAAGTGCTTGATTTTATACACCTGTGGCAATGAATCTGAATGAAACACAAGTCCACTAAGTAGCCTTGTTTAGAACCTCATCTCAGGGAAACACAGAGAGCACTTTCACATTACTGTATATAAACCTCAAGATATAAACCTCAAAATGATTTTAGTTTGCATAGTATTGTCGTACCGTCCTTTCCCTAATAGCCAGAAAAAACATACCCATAAAGCAGTTTAAGTGGATTTAAGGGGCTTATATATTAATATATAAGGATGTGTAGCCAGCTAAACTCACTGCTGCACTGCGTTATACTCATTAACTTGCCCTGAAAAGTTAGCGATTCAAGATGAGGCATTGATGCAGCAGATATAAAACCAAATCTGAGCAGTTATTTTATTAAGCAGACACTATCCAAAGATACATACAGCTAAAAGCTGGGTCAGACAGTCCCAGAAGCAATTGGAGGTTAAGGGCCTTGCTCAAAGGCTCAGTGGTAAAATCACTCTACTGACTCTGGGATTTAATCTGACAACCTTCTGATCAGAGCATCTTAACCCATGAAGCCACACACCGCCCCCAGAGCATGACATGGAAAGTTTTTTTTTGAGGGGAACATTAGAAATGTCCAATATTGCTGTTCTTCTCTTTCAGATCAACCAACCAATCATCTAACTAATCAGTTAAACATATATTCATGTATAGCATTTATGTGTAGCTGCTATTTGGTGTAAAACATTCTAGAAGAACTCTAAAATTGTAGGTGATGGCACTCGTCCCCCACAAGGAATTAAGAACATCCTGCACATCCTGATCCAGGAACAGCTCTCTGGTTGGTTGGCAGCTCCGCTCATCCTCAAACTATAGGAAATCCTAAATAACACACGTGTACTCATGAATTAAACATGGA
>JAODKN010000127.1:6426473-6438407 GCA_026774425.1 Petrocephalus zakoni | reverse complement strand
ACCCCTGTTTTCTGCCCCCCCCAACCTCTCCCTGTTCCCCTCTTTATATCCACTATCATCACTGATGCAGTCCAGTTGCCTTAATAAAGCTAAGATGTGCAATAGGAGGACAATACCATGCACCTCCTACACACAGCAAATCTGCCCCATTACAGCCGTCCGGATTCCACACACCGCTTGCCTTGGCTACTGCCCTGGCAGGGGCAAGTTCGCCTGAGGCATGTCCTGAAGTTCATACAATCCACTGGAAGCCGCACACAGAGACACGAGATGCAGTTGGGTAAGGAAGAGCACGGACCACCTACTTCTGTAGATTTGAACATGGCTGGCCATTGCCAGAAGGGATTGGGGGACGACAGGATGCCATGCCACCCAATCAATGCTGGCAGTTTAGGGTCATATTTCAGCAGGTCAATGGGTGCGTTGCTAAGTCCCCTTATTGGCCCTTTCAAGGTCAGATTAATCACCCCTTTTTGTCCTTACAGGGCCATCACCTCTCAGTCCTTTTCATCTGTATTTCAGTCATTGTCTCTCAAAGTCTTGACTCTTAGGACAGTCATCTAGTATCAGGAAATCTTGGCGCCCATCCCTTTCACTGAAAACATTGTTCAAAGTATGATACAGGGTTTATGGCATTTTGCATTAGAATGTATCAATTAAAAAATGTTATTGGAAATCACGGTACACTAAAAATATGGATTGTAACCTCAATTATTTAACAAATTCTTTACAAACTGTAGCAGTTTTTTTATTTTAGACTCAAATATGAAAATGTTCCAAATTCATTACTATATAATGAAACGTAATGACATATACATCTTATCACACATAACCTTGGATATAAGTATTTCTTCAAGACTACAAATAAAATAATACCCCAGGGTAAGGGGGGACATGGGGGGGCATGCAAAGGGTGTAATTTTTATGTAATTCAACATGCAGGCCGGAAATTAAATGCAAAAAAACAGCTGAAGATATCGAGCCTGAGTATCGGCCATTTGTGGAATTCATTTTGCGCGAAGCTGACTCATCTGCATCTGCATTAATGGAACCAAAAGTACTGCGCTAGATTAATAATTCTGGGGGTTTTTCAAGCAGCAAGTGCCACGGGCCGCCGTGAACAGGAAGGACCTTAATTACGCCGGCGAGGTGCTCGATGAAGAGCACCGCGGTCCCCCGCCACGCAGCGGCTGCCGCTGCCACCCCGCGTTCACTTGTGCGGCCTAATGAAGGGGATCGCGACCGCGTTCCCCTTGTAATAACAAGGTGCTAGCTACAGGGACACGATGTCTTTCTTCTACACCCTCGGGAAATCTGTTGTTTTCCAAATACCGTTCCATATCCATTGCGGCGTCCGCGTGGCTAGGACTCGGAGGTGGATGTTGGCGAAGTAGTGCCTGGGATCTGTGCTGCTGTTCCGAGGCACTCCAGCACCACGGCAGCACTGCCAATGAACGATATACACACCTTTAGACCAACAAATTACAAATGAAAAATGCTCAGTTATCTCTTTCTATAGGAAGGAACCTCAGCAATGACCCAATCTCTCCCACAATCTATTGGCATTGAACAAATTAATATCGCACCTCTCCTTAACGTTAATAATGTATGGCAAATGCTTCTCAGGCTGCTGTATCCTTTAACGTCTTACAGTCTTCGTATAGTTTATATATCCTCACCGTAGACTTGGAGCATGCTCAGTGTGTAGCACTGCTGTCTTAAATTTCCTGGGCTGGGGTTTGAATGCCTCCCCTACTCCGTGTGTGAGGTGTGCAATGTTCTCCTCAAGTGGGTTTCTACCTGGAACTCCTGCTTCCGCCTGATGTCCAAAGACATCAAAATTGGCTAACTGGCATCTCGGAATTGCCAGCATCCCATCCAAGGGTATCCCTTGTGCTGCCATGGCTACGCTCCCGGGCCTCCCGACCTTTCGGACAACAGGGTTTCTTAAGCACCGTTCTGCCTGCATCATTTTCCTGTTATCACAGTAACCCTTCTGCTTCTCCCAATCTGTTCCTTCAAAGTCATGATTTATTTGATTTTATGAAGTAGAATATTGCCTTTACAGGGACTGACGAGGATAATGGGGTAATTATGGGAGCTGGTGGGCAGATTAGCCCTTTATTTACATTAAACCAGATTGAAATGATGCAGAATTAATTGTTTTTTATCTCTGTGTTCTTTCTAATGACCCCCCCTCTCCCAATTTCCATTTCTCCAGTTTTTTTTCCCTTTTCATGCCCCAATATTAACAAGCTCTCCTATTTCGACAGTAATAGATTGGTTTTCAGACAAGTAATCAAGAAAGGCATTTCTGGAGAGCGATATTGACTTTAGTGTTGACGCAGGACTCACAATAAGCCAGGCTCGTAATAACACCAAGGCGCGCGCACATTGAGGAGGCTCTGAGCTCGGTGGGGAGAAAAGGCCGTGGCGGGATGCACAACAGTACACTACAATGCACCAGAGAGCCATGGCCTAGAGTGAGTATGTGATACACCATAGACAATTGGCTAATGCCCATTGCTGCTAAAGGTTAGCACAGTGTCTCTGACCACAGCACACAAAGGCTGCTCGCCCCACGGTGGGCACCTTCAGCTTACCAGTTCTGAAAAGGGCGGCCATTATTGTTTCGCTATTTAGGAGAAGCCTTCATTCTAATCACCTGGCACAATTTGCCCAATTGTACATTTAGGTTTTGCTATGGAAGGTATATACTGTAACATCCCTGCTGTAGGAGGAGAAAAATGAATGGGGGAATGGGAGAAACATAGATGGATGGAAAAGAAGGGATGAATGAGGGTAAAATGGATGGACGTTTGTTGAATACTTCAGAGCTGCGCACCAGACGTCTGCAGCGAGTCTGGAGGCGTAATGAAGATGGACTGAATGGGAGCAGTTTGACAGAAAGAGGGAGGAAAAAGAGGGATTCTGTGCCATATAAAAAAAAGATTAAAACGCACTTCTCCTTAATGGATGGAATGTTTAAGAGGTGGAACTCGAAAAACTGCTAGAGGAGATAGGTGCCAAAGTTTGGGGAATATGAAAATAATAGTAATAATAATAATAATAATAACAAACATGGGAGAACATGCACATGTACACAGCGATCACAATTATGAATTATGATAAATTCATAAATCTGCCGATCTGTCTTCCTACAGCCATTAGAGGTATGACAACGCTGTACTTATCTAGGCAAATCTATGAATATTCAAGCAGCAGACCTTTGTTACCCCCTGCTATGTGCTTCTGATACCAGTATGCTTTTCATGACAATTTTCAAAAAATTGACTGGCAGCAGATGATGGTTCTTTCCAGTTAAAAAGGGAACATTTGGCTTATCAAACACTATACCCGTCAGGCTTGAATTTAGTTCCAGATGTTCAGACAGTTTCTGTTACTCAGAATTGCATACAAAGATTTTTCACTTTTTCCAGATATATATTTGAATGCAAGGTTATGTAAGTGAGTACATATGTGAAGAGCACACATCACAGATTTAAAAAGGAGGTGGTGTGTGGCTGTATGGGTGATCAATGATCAGATGGTCACTGGTTTAAATCCCATGGCTGGCAGAGTGATGTCACCATTGGGCCATTGGGTAAGGTTCTTAACCCCCAATCAAACTCTCCAAGAATCAGCTGACCCTGCATCGCATGTATGTCTCTTCTGATACACCACAGTTGTACTTCACTTTGGATCAAAGGGTCTACTAGTTAAATAAAGGTAAATGGTTAAATAGTGCAATCAATGAAAATGACTCATAGCACATTTCTAAGCCAGTTAACTTCAATAATTAGCATTTTCCTTTCAGCACATAGCGACATCTCTTGGCATCTTCTTGGCCAGTGTTTTCCTACATCATGCAACATTTTGCAAGCTGGCTTTTCCTCTTGATGGCACAGATCACAGAGACTTTGCCATCTTTGTTTACGCTTGACCACAGACCCAATGGTCCCTTGCATTTTATATTTTCTGGGCGGCCTTGTGGTGCTTCTGCCCGCTGTTCCTTTATCGGGTCAGTCAGTGACAGCTCAAAGGTGCGTCACGGCAAGTTCCCGTCCGCTGGCTGGGCCTGGAAGGCAGATGTGTTATCTGGGCGCCGCACAGATCCCAGGCCAAAAACCGACAGTGGAACTGACACGACGCCCTTCTCCCAGGCTCGAGAGGCGGCACAGAGCCAAGCGAGAGGACGCTTAAGGTGATGCGCTGATGTAACTGACCTGCTCAGATGCGTCTCAAGGGGCCAATGGGTAGGGGCCCCCCCACCGGCCACAAGAGGGGCCAATCGTCTGACTCCCTGGCTGTCGGAGCCCACACTGAGCCTCAACTGTATCTATTCTAATTACCCCGCTGACAGCTACAGACGGGCCCTCGTCTGCAGAAAACCATTTAATCCCGACCTCCCTCATTGTCTTTGGAAAGAAATAAACAAAAATGTGAAGGAGAGGAAATGTTGGCCACTATAAACTGCAATATTTGCATGTTAACATTGCACTCTATGTTTACATTACGATGTGTTTATGTATTTATTGTCATAATTGTTCTTATATTTATTGTCTTACTATAAGCAATATTATTATTAATATTAATATTATTAATTTATTTGTTTGTGTTTTGTGTTTGATTTGTGTTTACCAGTGGCCAGAAGGATATGCAGAGTAAAATTGTTAAGTGACCGTTTACTGTGCACATAACAATAAACTCTGGAGTCTTGGAACTAGTATTTGGATGGTGAGTTATTACATTCTGTCTGTATATTGTGTGGTTGAATATTTTTTGGATTTAAATTAAATTATAAATTATTCCACGATCTCCATCTCTCTGTTTACTTCTTTCAATAATTGACTCATCTATCCAAAATTTAAAACCCATACTCATCGCCCTAATTATCGCCAAGAAAACTATCCTCCAAACTGGAAAACAAGACATACATTAAATATCACGCCCAATGCCCAAACCTTCTCAGAATAAATTGCTCTTCGGTATGGTGGCACTGAAGCGCAAAACACAAAAACAGAAAAGAAAACGCAAAACAAAAATTTGCAGCCCTGAAGTGCAAAACAGAAACACACAAAAAGTAAGTGCAAAAAAAAAAAGAAACAGCAGTCCTGAGGTGCAAAACACAAACGCACAAGCGGTGCCAGTAAATTACAGAAATACGTCATCAGCTCCATATTTTTTATTTTTGATTCTGATTTTCACGCTCATGCAAGAAATCTTAAAGCGACTATGTATTATTCCATTAGAAACCTGCAACAAAAAAACTGTTTGGGGAGTTTGCAAACCCTCCAGACTATTCACAAGGTACTTAAGCTATGATATACATGTAAATGCGTGTGCATGTGTGTGTAGATTTGTTTCAAATTGCCTTATTATCATCATATATAAAATGTGTCTACAAATATTTTAGCAGAGATCAACAACATATACATGAGCACACAGTATTCAACAGTGACTTAAGAATATTTCTTTATTATTGTGATATCACGATGTCCCACACTTAAGAGTGACAATGCAATACAGAAGTATAACCACAAAGAAACATGTCTTTACATAACTCTTTTATAGATACTGTGTCAGTTTGTTGATGTAATTACGCATAATATGTCTGTAATTAAATGCACATCGATAAAGCAAATCCCAAATATTAGCAATTTATCAATTTGTCAATCATCCTGGTTAAGCAAACATGTTGCTATGGATCTAAATATACGGTTACTCTCAAGCTAAATAACCATTAACAATCTAATTAAATGTTTTGGTTAAACCATAACTAAACTTGCCAGTCATAATACCGAGTCAAAATATGAAAATGTTTTAAAATAATGATTAAAGTGTTTGTACACATATTATATGTACTGTAACAGTCAATAAACCAAGTCAAAATGCAGTTAACGATGCTTTAAAATCATTCTTATTCAGCTAAATATGGGGTCTTAATCAATAAAACAAACAATAAACCATATTGCCACTGAGCTAAATATACATTAAAATGTGATCAAATATCCATAATAAAAAGTTAGTTATAATATCCAGCTAAATGTGAACAATCCAGCTAAATATACGGTTCTAGTGATAAAATATATTGCTATTGAGCCAAATAAACTCTAGTAAACTAATGAAACGTGCAAGAGTGAGATTTTGAACGGCAGCTGTCATTCTTCAAGTCTTCCGGAAACGAAGGCGATACCGGAAACGAAGGCGACGAAGGCGATACCGGAAACGAAGGCGATACCGGAAACGAAGGCGACGAAGGCGATACCGGAAACGAAGGCGATACCAAATATGTAGCTGCTGACGACGTAGTTCCGTAACGTACGGGCCGGATTTGCACTTCGGGGCCACGGCTTTGTCTTTGGTGTATCCATTTGTGCTTTTATGCACCTCAGGACCGCTTTGCTTTGTTTTGCACTTTCTTTTTGTGTGTTGGTGTTCTGCACTCCAGAGCTGCGAGTTTTTGTCTTTGCGTTTCTTTTTTGGTTTTGCACTTTAGTGCCACCGTACTCCAGCGCCAAACATCACACTTTGCAAACGTTTGTTATGTAACCCCTCTGATCCAGCAACACATATTTAAACAATCACACACACACACACACACACACTCAGATCTACTTACTAAAAAACCCTTATCCCAATCTCAACACCCTTAACCCCTACCCAGTCCTACCCTTAACCATAAGTGACCAATCCAAATACAAGACTTTTGGCATATTTACATTTTCGAAAAAAAATTCTAAAATTGAGGTTATCCAAAAGTGACTTGAAAAAATGTCTGCAAAAGTAAGGAAGTTTCAGGTTTTACCACACTCTGAGGACATTTTGATCCCTAAATGTGATCTATGCAAACCCACACACATATCACAAAATTTCACCAGAATCTCATTCTTGATCTCTGACCGCACTCTTCACACACCATGTGTGTGTGGGTCGTAATGTTTTTACATACCTGTCTGTCTCTTGTTGACGTTACACTTTAACAAGCCCTGCAAGCGGTCCTCCACTTTGCAGGGAAGAATTTAGGGGTTGGTGGCAGGATTGGCACTTCAGCCACCCTTAAGATCAGTCCCCACACAGCTTTGACGAAGCAGATAGGACTTTTTTCTGCCTTCTGCAGTAGTAGTTCTGCTGCAGTCACCCACAGGAAGGTTGCATGCAACACGAAGGGGATGGGGGAAAGCCCATCTGGAAAGGAATCGCCGGGATTATGGCAACTCTAGGGGGATAACACTGCTCTCAATGCTGGGTAAGGTCCTTGCTTGGATCCTCCTCAGAAGGAACCATGATCACTTACATTTGTGGAAGAATGGGCCCCTCTCAAGAGCTCAGTGAACTGAAGTGTGGTACCATGATAGGATGCCACTTGTGCATCCTGTCCATTCGTGAAATTTTCTCACTACTAAATATTCCAAGGTCAACTGTTAGTGGTATGCAGTGGTGTAAAGCACATTGCCACTGGACTCTAGAGCAGTGGAGACGTGTCCTCTGGAGTGATGAATCGCATTTCTCTGTCTGGCAATCCAATGGATGAGTCTTGGTTTGGAGGTTGCTAGGAGAACGGTATTTGCCTGACTGCATTGTGCCAAGTGTAAAGATTGGTGGAGGGGGGATTATGGTGTAGAGTTGTCTTTCAGGGGTTGGGCTTGGCCCCTTAGTTCCAATGAAAGGAACGCTTAATGCTTCAGCATACAAACCCATTTCGGACAATTTCATGCTCCCAACTTTGTGGGAACAGTTTGGGGATGGCCCATTCCTGTTCCAACATGACTGTGTACCAGTACACAAAGCAAGGTCTATAAAGACATGGATGAGCGAGTTTGGTGTGGAGGAACTTGACTGGCCTGCGCAAAGCCCTAACCTCAACCTGATAGAAATGCTCTCCTGAAAGGATGGTCAAAAATTCCCATAAACAGACTCCTAAACCTTGTGGAATGCTATGAATGTCATTAAAGGTCATGTCTTTGAAAGGCAGACATCCCAATGCTTTTGCCAATATAGTGTATATGTGTCAGGAATTCGGGCAGAAAACACCGGAATAGACTGGTGTCAGCAGATAGCCCATGTAGTGTGGATGGTAACCCAGACACGGAGTTTATGCGAAGAGGTAGGATAACCTATTATAACCGGTTATTATAAGAATGCTCTTTTAACAAAGAATAGAGATTCCCACCGGAAACGCACACACAATCAAAGAGAGAGAATCAAAGACTGGAGTACTCACAGTACCGGCGATGGCGGTCGAGAGTGGCGATAGAATGAAGTGTTCCACTATTTATCTCCCGGACGATCATCTACTTCCTGGCCCTCGTTGCGATTGACAATATGGCTGGGAAAAATGGATGTTAGCCAGTGGCCTAAGACGAAGACTGGACCCTTTCGCTACTGTGTCTCTTCGGAGAATCCTTGGTTACCATTGGATGAACTTCGTGGATAACCAGCTGGGGATCCAGGCAGCTGGAACAGTATGACCTGGCCGCAGCAGAGAGATATACAGTCAAACCTTCCTTATCCGGGCAGAATGGGACCAAGCGGTGCCCATAAGTAAGAGATGCCCGTAACTTAGAGCATGAACAGTACAGTACAACGTATATGTGTACACATACAAACTCCATGATATGTATGAGGTGCAAGGCTTATAATAGGATGTTATTTCAGTCTGAGCTAGTGAATCATCCCGTTTTATTCATGCAGTATATTCTATATAGTTTATCTCCGTATGTGACATTCGTCACTTCTGTCTTCCAAAGTGAAAAGCCGACCGCAAGACGTCTCAGGAGCTCTGCTCACTTTTTGATCGTCGAATTTGTTGTTGTGTTTTTGTTGTCTCTGCACATAGGTAAGTTAGCTTTGGGTTGCGTTCGGAAGCTGAGTTTTGTTTATTGTTTTCGCTATAGTCACTCCTGAGTCCTTTTGCACTGGGTTTCTTTGTTCTGTGTCCATGGCGTGGCAATAAAAAATATATGTATATTTAAAAAAATACCCCTTTGTCCACATGTGTTCCCTTGTCCATCGCACCCTATCCCTCCCTTACTCCACGTCCCCTTTCCCTTTCATTGTGTTACACCCAAACCCTAGACTGGGGCTCCTAACAACAGCTGCTGGTTGTGTAAAATTAATTTGCACATGCGCGTGCCTAGAGCTGCCCGGTAGATGGAGGTGCCCCTATATTGGAGGTCCGGATAAGGGAGGTTTGACTGTATACCCACTGGAGGGTGGGACTGGACCGCGTGTCGCCGTGGGGGGTTGCCAACCAGGATCCCGAGGTGTTTTGTCGTGTGGTGGGTGCAGCAATACCCTGTACCCGTGCATGCTCCTAAACCTGTCTCTTTGTGTTTTGGTGTAGGGTATCATTACGGTGAGAGGGAGAGGTGGGTTGGAGAGCAGTGGCTTCACCTAATGCATTGAACTTTTAATGAAAATTAAAAATAAAGTTCTCCTCCTTGGGGGGTGGGATGGTGGTTGGATTTAAATATTTAAAAAAAAGAGTATTTTTTGGAGGGGGGACAAGTGATTGGTCTTGACTGTTGTGTAAAATATTTGATCGAAGTGAAGTAAAATTAAGAAAAGAGGGTAGGGGGCCTTGTTCAAAAGATCGATGGTTAAAACACTTTGTGAACAATGGATTCTGATCGCAAAGCCAGTCACCAACTTATCAAATATCCTGGGTGAACTGGAACGCACTGGCCAGATTTGCTCCATCAAGTACATTGTCTTACATATAGTAAATTAAATATATATCCGCTGTACACCATTTTACATACGCCCTTCCCTGTCTGCATTTTATAAAATATTATACAAAGCAAACCATCTCTGAGTCTGCAGAGTTCAATAACCAAGCTCATCACCTTTCCATGAGATTTCTCTGTAGGGTGAATAATAAAGGAATATGATTTTCAGAACTAAAGCTACGCTGAAGCTTTCTGGTGTACTCTTCGCAAGGATTGTACTGTATTTAAATTTGTTTATGCTGAATCTAGCTTTCATGAGCCTGGCTCTTTTTTTTTTTTCTTCCCCGCATGTGAGGTTAAACAAGGTTTTTATTAAATGTATCCTCATTAAACAAGAAAATCACTTATTGTCTGTATTGTAGGAAAATTGCTAGAGGTTATTACATTTTCAAGCCTCATTGAATATTCAGGCCTGCAAATGTATCCGAGTCAATTATGCTACCAGAGAGAAGAAAAAAAAAATTTAAATTAAAAAACCCTATGGACCTTGGCTGTCTTTCAGGAATGACTCACCTCGCATTTCACCTTACGCGAGTGTATAAATTGCGGCGTTTACACTGAGACACGCACTCGCCTTGACGACGGTAGCAGCACGTTTCCTCACGAAGTGCCATAACACGTCCCTGCGTCGTTTTCCGATCAGAAATACGAGCCACATTTCTGTTTTTACGCTCAAAAAAATTGTTGGCTGTATCTTATCCAAAAGCATAGCTACCAGAGCAGAACATGCAATTTTCTCCCGTGCTCCCGTGTAAGTTAAAGCCACGGGGAACACTGAAGTAATTCGGATGTAATTAGACTGCTGGCAAAGGAGCCAGTTTCATTTTCCACAGTGTTAAATGCAGGGCCAACAGAAAGTGAAAGAAGGTTTTAAACATTCCCCGATTCGTGTTGGATGAGATATACATATGAGGGCCGCCATATACATAAATCTATAAGCAACATTTATTCATATATAGCCTCTATTCACGCAATGCAAGCACAGGTGTTGTCATTTACAAAATGGGCCCTTTTCAGTCATCATACATTTGATTTCATGTCCTTGAATAAGACTCTACATTTCCCAGAAGGGGCAGCTGCTATTTGGAATAAGGATGTTCAATTTCAAATATTTTGGAGTTAATCCCAGAATTGACTTTTAATTAACAAACGCACAGAGAAGACCCCAAGAACTGAGTCCTGAAGGTGATGCTTCTTACTTTAATGTCAGTGAAAAAGTAATTAAGGAACTTATCCATACAATTATTGAACTGATATTTATTTTACATACTCTAAAGAACAGTTCACAGATGCTGCTCATTTTGCCAAAATACTGCCCCCCCCCCCCTTACCGCCTACCAATGCCTAAGAATACCACCCCTCCTCCATCGGGCACTGGTCGCTTTACCTTATTGTGATGCTTCTATTTATTGTCAGTCATCTGACAATTTTTACTGCTGTATTATTTATTATCATTTAAATACATGCATATATGCTGTATTTGAAACCCTCCCATTGTCCCCTGCTGCCTGTATGCTGAACCCTGCTCTCGGGGGGACATTGTTTCGTGCCACTGTATACCTGTATATGCTCAGTATGACAGTAAAAGCCCATTTGTCTTTTGACCTGACTTTGGTTTAAACTAAAAGGTTTCCAGTTTGCTTATGTTTTGACAATATTGATCCTAAAATAGATGGTCCTTCTGTCTTTTGGTGATAAAAGTTTTACTAACGTCATCAAGAACCCAGTAACCATGTGTTACAACTGTTCCGTGCCGAAGAACTTTCCAGACGATGTCAGAAGGTAAAATTTACATAGTAAGTTATTGAGACTTCAATGGAGCAAAGACTGTTTATGTGGTGCAAGAACATGCTGGAGCCCAGAGTTGAGATCTTCCTACTTTGAAGGAGGCAGGGAGGAGTTGAAAGTGACAGAGCAGCTGTCAAATGTGTAAAATAAAACCTAGATGTTCAAAACCCCTCCTGAGGTGACCACTCAGCAAAGGGTCCGCAGATCCACTGAGGGAGCAAAGACCTGTGTCAGTTTAAAGCCTTTAGGCAGGAAAGCAAAGGAAAGCACAGTAGATATTAAATGCAAAGAGGCCAGAGATATGGACAGAAGTAAGGTATAGGTTATGCAGGAGGCAAGTTTTACGTTTATAAGGTACAGTATAGGTTATGCAGGAGGCAGGTTTTACGTTTATAAGGTACAGTATAGGTTATGC
>JAODKN010000127.1:6400330-6410520 GCA_026774425.1 Petrocephalus zakoni | reverse complement strand
TGTCTCATGCCCCAAGAATGTAGATGAAGGGGAAACGTAGATATTATACCACAGTTTTAAAAAGCCATTTTTATTTCTACATATGACCCAAGTGAAGGGGAAGGTAGCAGCTTTTCTTTCCTGGAAAGTCCTGCGTAGATCACTGCGTCCTGGGCGACATGTGACAAGTCTCCTCAGATCTGGTGACGTCGCGTGACTGAAAAGCAAAGAGCCCCAAGCTTTCGCTAGCCAAAATGACAAAGAGGATTAAAATCAGCGGTGGCACTTAGTGAGGATGAACTTGAAGAACTTCGGGCAAAGACAGTGGGAAATTGTTCACTGGAAAGCACTGCGACACTGGAAAAATTCCTACACAGCTAGTGTTGTGGGGAAAATGAAGATAAACTGAAATCTATAAGTAAGGCACTGACGATTGTAACAGCAGTCGTTCATTAGATGGTATACTTTGTTTATCCGCCCATCGGCCCATCCATCCATCCATCCATCCATACGCCAATCAACCATAACATTAAAACCACTGAGAGG
This sequence comes from Petrocephalus zakoni, assembly GCA_026774425.1. Taxonomy (NCBI): domain Eukaryota; kingdom Metazoa; phylum Chordata; class Actinopteri; order Osteoglossiformes; family Mormyridae; genus Petrocephalus; species Petrocephalus zakoni. The sequence goes on along the minus strand of JAODKN010000127.1, from coordinate 6,409,995 downwards.
TGAAGTGAGTGGCATTGATTATCTCACTACAGTAGCACGTCAAGTTTATGTGTTGGAAGCAGGAAAAATAGACAAGCGTAAGGATCCTGCTTACTTTGACAAGGGCCAAACTTTTATGGCTAGTTGACTGGGTCAGAGCATTTCCATAACAGCTGGGCCTGTTGGGTGTTGCCTGTATGCAGTGGTCAGCACCTATACCAAAAGTTGCCTAAGCCAGGCCAACCGGTGAACTGGTGATGGGGTCATGGGCACCCAAGGGTCACTGATGCATTGTGGGGAACGAAGGCTAGCCCTTCTGGTCTGATCCCAAAGGAGAGCTCCTGTAGCACCAATTGTTGAAAAAGTTAATGCTGACTATGAGAGAAAGGTGTGAGGACACACAGTGCATCGTAGCATCCTTTGCTGCATATGGGGTGGCGTAGCCACAGAGCGGTCAGAGTGCCCATGCTGACCCCTGTCCACAGCAGAAAGCACCTACGATGGGCATGTGAGCATTGGAATTTGACCATGGAGCAATGGAAGATGGTGGCCTGGTCTGATGGATCACATTTCCTGTTACATCAGGTGGACGGCCAGGTGTGTGTGCGTTGTTTGCCTGGGAAGGAGATGGCAGCAGGATGCATGATGGGAAGAAGGCAAGCCAGCAGAGGCAGTGTGATGCTCTGGGCAATGTTCTGCTGGGGAACCTGGGGTCCTGGCATTCATGTGGATGTTACTTTGACATGTACCACCTACCTAAACATTGTTACAGACCAAGTGCACCCCTTCATAGCAACAGTGCCCCCCGATGGCAGTGGCCTTTTTCAGCAGGATAATGTTCTCACAATGTATAGAACTTTCATGATCTGCTGCAAACATCTTGGTGCCAGATACCACAGGACACCTTCAGAGGTTTTGTGGAGTCTTTGTCTAAATGGATCACAACTGTTTTGGTGGCACGGGGGGGAAGTCCACAATATTAGGTTTCAATGTTATGGCTGATCGGTGTATGTAGTACTGGGTAGCAGTATATATCTTCATGGCCTCTACAGCCATTTGCCCTGTCTTCACATATGTATTGGACTGTATATTTGTCCCTGTAGCTGCCCTTGTGTTTCTAAATCCTGCTTAAACCCAATACTTAAATGGCATTTCAAGAAAAGGGAAAATTTCTGCTGACATTTCTACCACAAAAGGGAATTATGCTACGGCTTCCAATGAACACTCCCAGCATAATCTAATATACATGCAAGAAGTCTTCACTGAGCAATTCAGTAGCAATCTGATGACTTTCACACACAAGCATAATGTGTTTGAGGGCCAAGAGGGGGCCATATTACACCAGCATGAGATTCAACAAGAGGGAATGCAAAGGAGCAACAGTGAAATATCTGTAATCAGTTTCACTTTCACTTTCTGTGTAACAATGAAAGGCCCTGAGATCTGTTTCACTTAATGAAGTAGTATTTTAATATGGGCCCACAGTGGCCCTATCAAATCTGGCCTCCTGATCATCCCCTATATCTAAGTGATGAATTCTCTCCTGCCCCTTCACCACCTTAGCTACTGTGTGGTGAGTGAACTGGCACAGAATGACTGCCGTCATCCAGGTGGGGGCCGCACAGTGGTGGCGGCTGAAGCAGCTCCCCATGGCTCCTGTAAAACGCTTTGGGGGTCTTGAAAAGCACTATACAGATGCAACATTCATTCATTTATCCATGGATTGCTCATCTGAGTGAAATATTCTGCATGTCATGTCATTTGTTATAGAACAAATTAAGAGTCCAGTTTTGATTATATCTAAGTAAATGCCTTGCTTGTTTGATTTGTTTGTTTGATTTTTTTTTTTACTCAAAACCAATTTTTCTGTTATTTTGGGTTAATGAAATCAATTCATTAGTTTGAGCAAGAAATTAATTAACAGAGCCATAAAATGACAGGCTAAATGTTCAGACCATTGGTCTTAGAATGCCTGCAGCATAGTGGGTAAGTTAAGAATAATGTTTACTAATGACCCACTGTGTGTCTCCTCAGTAAGAGTTCATCATCTTAAGCCCTAATAAATTTATTTATATCCAGCATTTTTAAAGAGATATTCCTCACGTGTGCTCGGAAGGTGCATGCAATTTGTAAAAATGTGCCCTCATCTGGAAAACAATTTACCGATGCTTTAGTGCGGTTAAATTGCTTGTTTCCAATCCAGTGAATTAAGAACAAATTCACCTATGACGCATGTGATATCACTTTTGAACAGTACTGGCTCAATGCAAGAGGCCTGCATTTCTACAGAATTGCAAATGAGGAGCAAAGTTCATAATTCATTCTGCAGTTTTACAGACTCACCTGTGCAAATCTGTAACTGAACCTGTCCATCTAGTATCCAAGCTATTCATTTCCTAATAAATCAAGCATCAGCATCAATACTAAAACGACATCTAAACATTAATAATTACCATTGTCTGTACCATACTTTGTTATAAAGTTATATATGATTATATATTTTTGCATCCAATTTATGTATTAATTTTTCCATCCTCCTTGAAATAAACTTATTTTTGGAAGCCCATGTGTATCGCTCTTAAAATCCAGACACATGAATGAATAAATCATCTTAGTGATCGCATCTATCTACATACCAATGTAATCAGTGGGAGCTATGTAGCTATTTTCGGCAAAGTGGCCAGGAGCTTGTGATGCACGCCAAGTCTTTTGGGAGGGTCTAGTGGTTGTTAATTTAAAATTTAAATCTCAGCTACACCAAAGAGGCCTTTACGGAGTTTGCAAGCATTTGTTTGGAAATATTCTCATTATGGTGGTCAGTCGGCATGTTTTGATACAAACTGCGACTGGTCAGACCCTAAATGCGCAAAGGTCTGTTACAGAAACTTGATATTTCCTGCATGAAAATCAGCATAATTAATGCCAATGGCGTTTGGGTCTGTGGGCTAAACCTCTTTGTCTGTGATTGGAAGATCAAGCCATGGCCCAGGAAGTAATTCTGAATAATAATAATAATAATAATAATGATAATAATAAATAAAAAATGTAAGCAGTGACAATGGAGCCAAGCAAACAACCAAGGCATGGATGGCATGAAAAGGAATTCAAAAAGAGGAAAGGTATTGCAATATAGAAGATATACCACTAACAAACACACTGAAGGAAATATTCAAATATTCTTACATTTTCAATAAAGTCCAAGACGGTGGCCGCATCATTTAGATTAACATGAATTTGGCAAAGGAGCAGGCTGGGAACCTCCCATGGTGAATGGTTACTTCTTGTCAAACCTTTGGACAGTTATTAGACAAAAAGCATTTTTGCTTATTGTAGTGCCACCCTAGTGGTGGAATAATAGAATTCAGAGGCCGTCAGAATTCGGTCCCAAGTCCATATTCTAAGTTTGGTTTTGATATATCAAATCGTTGCTGAGATATGGCCTCATTTCTTGTTTGATGGCTTTGTAATCAAATTCATTGGACAACACAGCATAATATTTTTCGTCAAAACCTTTTGTAGATGATGCACACCAAATTTGGTGGTGATTGGATCAACGGACTAGAACTAGTTTGCAAAAGTACATTTTACAAAAAATTCGAAATGGCGAAAAATCCAATATAGTGGAAATTAACGACAATGGGTGCATTTGAATCAGGCTGACCCAACGATTTAGAGATCATCAAACAAGATCACAACTCAAGGGCAAACGGTTCAAAAATGAAATTTGGCCTGATGGTGACGCTACAGGGATGAATGGATTGACCCCCAATTTGGTGTCTGAATAGTTTGAACTGTCCTTTATCAATGTGCCAAATCTCAAAATAAGTTACCAATTGGTTTTATGGACTACCATAGACTCCCATGGCAGAGAGTATAGTAATAACAGTGAAAAATCCTCACAAAACCAATTGGTGCCTACAGACCTACAGTGTTTGGCCCCTAATAATAATAATTATAATAATAATAATACAGTAGATGCTGTTGTATTTTAATTGGCAGATTGAACACATTGATGAAGCTATGTGATGGTTTGCACAATGAAGTTATCAATACATTAAAATAACATTGGATAAGCTAATTGCGGAAGACAATACAAAGATACAGGTACAAAACCCGACTAGCGTAATTGTCTCATCCTTGATGGAAAGTTACGGTTTCACATGCAAAAACCATTTTGGCCAATCCATTGGCTATAAAAGGTCCAAAAACGCTGTGGTGTGCAAAAGGAATAACTGCAGCACTGGAACGTCTGCAAGATAAGGATATTGCCCAGAATGCAATTAGAGGGCAAGAACATTTTAGAGATCTTCGCCTGTGATGAGAAATGCCTGATAAGCAGGTACCGTTTGCACTTTTCAGGAATGATATTAGATTAAATGTTGGATGGTTTTTGTGCTTTTTTATAAATAACGTTTTTATAAATAAGGTTCTTTGTTGGTGAATAGTACTCTCTCTTTCCCCTCACGTCCACGGGGGCTCAGATGGGCGCAAGCATATTTGCTATTTAAACAATGTGGGTGCTGGATGGGAGAATGACACCTGGCACTGCTTCGCACCGGGTGTAAGATAGGGCCCCATGATTTTTCTGGTATGGGGTTTGCCCTGCATTGTCATTGGGGGGGAGCATTACAGAATAACAGGAAGCCAGTCCAGTACAAAGGATGAAAGTGCTTCCAAATCAGCACAGACCAGGGGCATCACCAGGGCTGTTTTACACTAATTCATTTAAACCGGTGTTCTCATTAATTATTTTCAAAATCAGAGCCCCCTAATATGGGCTTACGCCCCTTTTCAAAAATCTCTAGTGACAATCTTAATATATACATTTCAATAAAAATATACTGTATGTATTTATATTTCTATGCATTTTCAATATGGAAGATCTGTATCTACAGCTTCTAGGCCAGGCCTGGGCAATTATTTTCTGTGGAGGGAACAAATGTATGCTTCAACAGTTTTTCATGATTATTTTCATGTCCCATGAAAGATATGATAATAGGCTTGTGAGGTTTTTCTATATATTTTATTAAATTTGTGGGCAAAAATCTGTTAATTCCCATAGACTTGAACCCAAAACTTTACCCGTAGGCCAGTAAAAATAGCAGTGGTGGACATGGCCTGGGGGACTGTTCTAGATTCACCCATAAGACAGTCTAAAATCGACATTCTTGCTGAGTATATTATCCGATATGTGCTGTATGGGACTGAGTCGCCCTAAACTTTACATTTTGGTTGGATGTTGCCATAATAGAGCAAATGCATTTAAAGGTGTCCATTTCTCCTCCAGAAATGGTCAACTTATGGTTTTCTTCTCTCAATCAGATTCCCTCTCAGTTCAGACATGAACCATTTCACCGAAATCTTTCACAGTCCATGAACTGGCTTATTGCTTCGTTAGGCGAACGGACTGCAGGGATGGCGGTGGCAGTGTTGTGCGTACCGCGTCCAGGGGTTATGCATTAATATTACGAGTTTTATCCGGGACCCAGAAGAAGTTATGCTGCAGTAATTAACGTGAAAATAAACTGAAATATGAGAACTTTAAAAGCAAAAAATTATAGGAATTTTTATTAGCCACAGGAATATAAATATTGAGTGACATCAAATATCTCCCCATGGAGGGCAGGTTTCTCCCGCAGTGTGTGTGTGTGTGTGCACGTGCTGTATGTGTGTGTGTGTGTGTGTGTGTGTGCGTACAGGTTTTGCTACACTTGTGAGGATGAAAGGACCTCACAAGTATAACAAATCCTCAAAAAATGTGATGAGAGAGGTCATTTTTTGGTCCTCACTGCTTCATACTTAACTTTATAAAATTCTGTAATGCAATCATAAAAGAATAGAAATGGGTGGTCGGTTCTCACTAGATAGGAAGACAAACACGTGTGTGTGTGCGTGTGTGGCCCCCACAATGTGGTGATAACCTGGTATTTTGACATTGTGGGGACCATTTTTCAGGTTATGATATGGAGTAAATCAATATGAGTTATGAATTTTCCCACCCGACAATATTGCAATGCTGATATCTGAGAACGGTAGTTATAACTGCATTGAGTATAATCCATACAGAATAGCATAATTTTCCTATATATATAAATCCATTTAGCATATATAGTTATTACTGATGGGGCCTTTTTAATTTCTAAAAGTTAACTGAGTTATGCTCAGTTTTACAATACTTTGTATTGTCATCACAATAATAAATATGTTTTCTGAAATAATAAATGTGTTGTCTTGCTGAACATAAATTCTGATTCATTGCAAATGCATCTTCTTTCTGGTATAAATCTCTCTCACATATCTGTTTTCCTGCTGATCCATCTGCAGTTAAGGAGTTAAGTTCAACATTATGTCCTATGGGAATTATCTGAGCATTTTGCATGTGCCTAGGCAGCCACACGTCAATTTTTTTTGGGGGGGGCATTTTTTGACATTTTGAAGTGTCACTTTTTTGACATTATTTGACATTTGATTGAAACTAAATGCTGCATGCTGTGCCTCCCTGGCTTAAAGGGGTGGGGGACAGATTGTCCCTGTGGACTGTGTATGTAAACCACCACTGTGTATTTCTCTATGTATATATACTTCTGTACTGTGTGTGTACTGTCTTTCTGTACTGTGTGTTTAGACCAGAAATTCTCAAACCCGGTCCTCTGGAACCCCTAAACAGCCCAGTAGGGAGCAGGGATGGAGCAACAATATGGACTGTCTGGGGGTCTCAGAGGACCAGGTTGAGAAACACTGGTTTAGACTGCCCCTGTGTAATGTGTGTGTAGACTGCCATCATGTCTTATAAGTGAAGACTGCCCTTTGGTATTTTTTATGAGTTTTCTCTTTTTGCAGGGGTGGCAGTGATTAGTGTCCTTGAGGCACACAAACTTTGTTTCATATGGAGCATCTGCCAATAGGATGCTGCATCTGGCCAATCGAGGCTCTGCGTTTGCTGATAAAATATTTAAAACCCCTCCCTACTTTTGCAGTGTCATGAACTGCACGTCAAAGGATGAACTCACTGACCTCCATGTAGTTACTGTAAATGCATTTTTGGCTATATAATTTTATATTCAGTTTGTATTGTAAACAGAATCAGTACGGAGCTCAGAAAGGCAAGAACACATCCAAATCTGTGACCTGAGGGTTTTTTTTTTCAACTGAATGTCGAAAGAGTCGACAAAAATGATAAGCAATCTTTTTGCTCAGGCAGGGAGAGGCAGTGTGGTCAAATGGTTAAATGGTACAGTGCTGGTCATTAAGCGGAAATATAACAATAAAAACTGAATCAAAAAGCCAAGCAATGCTTCTGCGCAGTCAGTGAAAATCCTGCAAAGGAAAGCGGAATGTCTCCGCCGGTCATGTGACCTGCGAGCTCCTGCAGATGCGCGGGATCAAAAGGAGCCGAGCTTGAGAAGTGTCCAGAGGAAGCACACTTGCATCAAATCCAGCGTGAAAGGAGAGCTCAGCACGGACGTCACCCCCCGGAACATTCTGGGAGCATGCGTCGCTGCGCTGCATCTGCAGGCTCTTCACGAGAGCCGTGAGGAATGCTTTTCAGCCCATTATCTGGTTCGGCTTCTCGGACTCCTCTGCAACTAAATGAAAGTAAATGTGACTGTGAGCTGAAATATGCAGGAACACAGGCTGGGCTAGATAAGCTAGAACATAGCCTAGAACGTAGCTTCACACAGCTTCACCAAGATAACCCCAGTGCATGATGGTCTTTGTGTCAAGCTAAGTGCAAATACTTAACCGGCCTCGATGGACTTGTGTGTCCCATGCCTCCCTTCCTGGGCCCCCAATGACCTGTGTGTCCCGTACCCCTTTCCTGGACCCTTGATGGACTGTGAGTCCTGTGCCCCCTTTCTGGGCCCCCAACAACCAGTGTGTCCTGTGCCCCCTTCCAGGCCCCTCGATAGACCGTGTGTCCCATGCCCCCTTCCTGGGGCCCCAATGACCTGAGTGTCCCGTGCCCCCATCCTGGGCCCCTAATGACCCATGTGTCCAGTCCCGCCTCCTGGGTCCTAGATGACCTGTATGTCCAGTGCCCCCCTTCCTGGGCCCTCGGCAGGCACTGTCATCTCCATCCCATGTGTACTGCTCATTCCTCCAGTCACCGCCCTCCAGTCAGGGAACAAATGGATCAGCGCCAGCAGCCAAAGTTTGTTCCCTTAATAAACCATCAGGGCATGTCACCTCTCATTCCAGGGACATTCAGTCAGTCAGTCGTTCCTGGGAGGTCACACTCTGATATGTACTTTGACGTAGTGAGATTTCCGGATCGCTGACATTATTACTGAAATATTTCCTTTGTATCCTGTAGACGTGTAATTTTAAAGCTTTTAAAAAACAAACAACAAATAAAACTATAGCAGATGCTTTTATCCAAATCATACAAACAAGGCAAATAGCACAGGCTGAGGAAGGGACCAGCCATAAGTACAGCTGGGCTAGGCTTCTGCCCACCGCCCAAAGGTATCACTGTACTGCGCATTAGCTGTTATTAATTATTTATCTTGCTTACAATTAATGAATAGATGAGAATGTTAGGAATGAGACAAGTGGGATAGTTGATTTTTAAAATCAAAGCAATATCAGATCAAGACACATAACGGATCACCAGTGGTTTAGAAACACGCTGTCCATTTTTAATTCACCGTCTGTCTCAATAACAACCTACCATAACTCAAATTGAAAGGGGACAGGAAAAGATTTATTTATAATGCAAAACCCATCAGAAAATCTAAGTGTAGACACAACAGCATATTGTTGCTGCTGTGAAAGGTCTCTGAATTTTCACACGTACTTGAGGCAAAATAAGCATCGCTCATTTAAGGCTTTTTAATGCACGTAAGGCTCCAAGTCATTATTCATATGAGTGTTACACTGCTCGCTCAAACACACCCCACCAGCCAGCACACTCCTGATGGCCTTGGCACAAGGTAATGAATTTCAAATTCAAAATATCTTTTATTGTCAGATTCAGATATACGGTGCGTGGGATCATACGCAGAGCTGAAATGTCATTCTTGTTGGTCGTCGCGCCAATGAATAAATAAGTAATACACATAGTATTTACATAATATGGACATGACCCTGTAAGACATGACATTAAGGCAGAGACTGAGAGATACAGTTAACAAGCGGACGGGTGGGAAAAGCTTTTGTTTCATTGTGTCGGCATGGACACTGTCAGACCGCGATCCGGATACGGGCCATGTTCACCAGTAATGAGTATAACTGAATAAGATGATGAAAGTGCCTTAATGAGTGTGGAATTGGGCATCAGATGAGGGGCGTTCAAGCCAGCAATGGGCCAAAATTGGGCAGCAGTGGGTCAGCGTGCCCACCCCACCGCCCCGAAGAGGGCTAGCGGGGCTGGGCATCAGCTGCGGCTAAATCAGAATTCTCCGGAACGGCGGTTCTCGGGGGCGGTGGGATGACGCGGGGCCGCGGGGGGGTTGGTGTCGGCCCTCACCTGCTCCTCTGGGCCCCTGGACGCGACGGGCTGATGGCGTCGACACTTTGCACCCTTTATTACCGAGTATACATAAATATTCATGTTGTGCCAGCTCCGGTGTTATGGGGCAGTCGCTCCTGCCACCTGACGCGCGCGTCTGTCCGCAGCTGCCCGAATCATGCCGGCACGCCAGCGTGCTTAGCAAGGCTGCGTTCAGTCTGCACCTTCTGTCACT
>JAODKN010000127.1:6375386-6385729 GCA_026774425.1 Petrocephalus zakoni | reverse complement strand
CCGTCTCCTAAATGCGAAGGGCATGAATGACACCCACGATCCATGTCTCTGTATATACCTTTCAGACTCAGGTGGAGTGTGTATTTCCCTCTGTTGGAATCTCTGTTAAGGGTATATAGGACTACCTTGGGCAGGCGTGCGTATGAGTGTTTATGCGCATGTCAGAAGCCAGGGGTTAGGGGTGGTGACCCATGGAACCAGCCATCGTGTTGGTGTCTGCCTGCGTGTGTGTGATGGGCTGCGTACCGCCAGCGCTGCTTTGGCGGGCCCGGTGGCGGTGCGTAAGTGGCGTGGACTGCCGGTGCCGCGTTACCTGAGTCATTAAGGCGGCCGATTAGCGACGACAGGCGCTCTCTCGCTGGATGGAACACTGAGCGCACCTCCAGTGTCTCATTAACACCGCGATCACTCACTCCCACACCGACGGGACAGGGTCTGTTCGGCTCCATCACACGTCACTGTCTATAATTGCTGTATGTATGGCTGCCTACCTATCTGGCACTTATTTGGCCATTAGGGAAGGGGTTGGGGGGATTAATAAAATAGGCTCATTTTTTTCCAATGCAGCATATATCTGGATATGCCCATGAGTGGACAGCTTAGAAGTACACACATGATCCGCCAAATATTAGCGGATGAAAGCCTAAGGTATGGCAGCACGCGCTACATCTGGGTAAACAGCACTGAAACGCGCGCTACGGGCTGCGCCGAATAAAAACATTTATATGCAGCAACAAAATATTGAAATCATTATGCATCGTGATTCGCTCTGTATCGGAATGAAGCAGAGGTAAATAATTAATTTAGGATTTATAAGTTGGTGTATCTAACGGTAGGTTTGCAGTTGCTCTTTCTTGTGGTCCCCATTGTTTCACAGTGGAGTGCGTTACAAAGAAGAAAAGATGGTGAGATCCTGATAAAATAAAGCTCAGAATTAAATAACAACGGACTCCTAAATGGTACCGCCCGTCACCACAATCAGATCGAACCCAAACGAATTTGTCTTTCTGATGACAGAACACTTTTTTCCATTCGTGCATTCATCTGGAATAATACTGTTTTTTTACTACTTTATTTTCTGAGTCCTCAACAAAAAAACGCCCTCAAAGGGCGGAAAAAATTAGCTGAGATGTAATTAACTGTGTGTAATTTCTCTGTCCATGCACTGGAGTTCATTATCTCCTTCAGCGGCCAGCTCCTTTCTTCTGCCGTAGATAAGGACTCCTTCGGGGCCGCCGTCCAAAAGCGCCCCAGATCTCGGCGAGCGGAGGCTGAGCCTCGTTCGGGAGCAGATGCCGCGCGGCGAAGTGCGCACATGCGCGGCGGAGGCTTTGCCAAAGCCGGGTGTCGCTTTAACCCGTGATCAAAGCCTTATGAGTAATAATTTGCGTCACGTGTAGGCCCAGGTAAACTTAACGGCGTTCTGGATGCGATGTGAAATCGATTTTAAGACACATTGACGTGGCTTGTGATTCTGTAGCCTATATGAGTATATGTTTTTTAAAAAATAAGTATGACACTGTGTGCATACGTGTCCTCATTGTTTGTATTTATTTATTTTACATGTAAATTATGATGCAGACTAGCCCCTGGTTTTAAGCCACAGTAATGTTACAGTTGCCAAAATCAAGGCTGGGTTTTGGCAGCGATGTGTCTATTTTGGGCGTGGGAAATGGGCGGCATGTGTCCTTTGACGGTTCTGTGTACTGTAGAGGGAAAGCACTGGAGCTTGAGACCAGATGGTTCCAGTTCCAGTACCAGGAGAAGCCCTGCGTAACTGGACCAAAGTGCTCACCCTGAACTGCACTATTAAACCTAACTAATAAGCCTGCATAAAAACAAAATAAAGTCATATTCTAGAGAGAGAGACAACTATGAAAGCTTTCTGGATAAAACCATCCACAAAGAAACTAAAATCAAAATTATTATAATTATCAACTTGTATCATTAATAATAGTAATAATTATTAATAATTAATGTTCTGTCCAGAGAGTTCATTGCTTGCTCCTAGGATGTGAAGCAGATTAGGAAGATGGATGGAATAATAATAATACTAATAACAGTCATCATCATAATCATGTGGCTCTGTATTATAACCTTTGCCTCAGTATGAGACTTATAGCTTAATGCCCTCCAGATGATGTCTCCAAGAACATGCTAAGCCGCTCAGGTATAATAATTAGACAAAGGACATGCTAAGCCACTCAGGTATAATAATTAGACAAAGGACATGCTAAAAATCAAAAAGGAGCATCTTTTGTCATTGCTTTACTTTTTGAAAAATCAACAATAGGCTATTACGAAGCAACGTGATGTTAAAGTGCATTGCTTATTGTTTTATTTTCACAAGACATTCAGCATCTACAGTCTGTAATGTTATAGGCCTATCTTCTCGGGTCCCTAAAATGTTTTATGTTGTAGTGAAGTCACTTCCTAGAAACACACACTCATTTCGGGGTATTCAAGTGCTTTCGTTTTGAAGGTGCTCACAGTACCTAATAAGTAATTGGTTCCGTACTTATTACTTCTTATATCTTCACAGCCCGTAGAGCCAGCGATTCCCTTACGTTCTTCACCTTCCCAAATTGTGTTTGCGCGCATGCGCGCGTGTGTGCATCTCTGTCATTTATGCATGGATGTATAGTCTGTTAAGCATCTTTTTTCGGGAGAAATTTTAAGGAGAAACCCATTAATCTGCTGTTTTGTGAAACACTAAACAATATTCCCTGGTCCCTTCAAAGGCGTACAAGCGGCAGATATAATTGTAAACAATGTGTAAAAATGCCCAAATAGGCCTAATTAATGACAACTTCATTCCCTAGAGTGAAAGGCGCGCTGACTCATCTGACAGTACAATGAGTAACACTTAGAATTATGGGGGGTTAAGTCAGCTGAGGAAATAAGCAGCGCAATAGCAAAAGAAGAAATTGCTCTTGAATTCTAGAGGGAACAGCCAATATCAAACGACTGTGCGGTTCGCTTTGATGTGACTATTCACAATGAAATGCCGCGTGAAGACTCTACAGAAGTGTATTTTACCGAAAATGCACATTACTCCAGAAAATATTAGCATCTGATATATGGAAATGTATATGTATTACTGTTTGTCTTTTATCAGCTTCGTTTACTGAAGCAATTAATCACACACACGTGACATCTTATTTGTTTTTGAAATGCGTGCGCTTTTAAGAAGGGGGGGTGCTTACATAAAATATACACCTCACATGTCTGTCTGTGTGACGGCAAAAAAGACAAAAATGAGAACGAGGCAGTGAGAGGAGGGGTGAGTTGTATATAAAGGTAAGAATTACTGGCACTCATGCCAATACCGGACTCTTCACACTATCAGGATATTGCTGTAATGTGCCCCTTGCCAAATTATCGTGATAACAACTCAACGAATCACTGAAGGACTTTGATATATTTTCGATGCATTATTGTGTATCATTTTAATGGGCGAGCCCAAAATCAATGTGTATCACTTTAACGGGCAGGCTAAATTACTTTTTTGACAACATATTTCTGTCGCTTATTTTGTCATTTCTGCTTTTTTTGTGGGAGGATGTTGTGCGATAGGTTTGGAAATCCTCCTTCTGCCAAGCCCGGGGGTATCGCGCACACAAGAGCGCGCCTGTTAAATCAGCATTATGACAACGCTGGAGAGGCCACACGGGACCCTCTACCGATCGCCGCCCTGATACCTGGACTGCTATTCTACCCAGTTTTTTTTCCACTACTGCCAGACTGACCATATTCACTGTACGTTCGTCGTAAATGAAATAATAATAACAAGAACATTATTAAAAATAAAATGATGATGAATGATGATCGTGAAATATGACACTGCGGCTGATCGGCGCTAATAAGGTGAAATCTCACAATGCCCTCACGACCATTCATAAAAATGAATATATAGGCCTATTTTATATAAGTACATAATTACACACGTATACATCTACAGGCCTATGTGAAAAAATATCTTAAAAAATGTAGGCTGTTGACGCATGAATAGCATTTCGTTTTAATTTGAATGTAATATCCGAATTAAATTGCCCTATGTGATACCTATTAAAGAAATTTTAAAATGTATACGTTTTATAATAAACAGGCTTATTAAATATCCGTTATGCAGAATGAAGCGATGCAGTGTTTTATTTGTACATATAATATAATTTTTCAATTGCTGCTTATATTTCTTATATGATCTTTCCAATGAATTAAGTAGCCCATATCATTCAAAATGCTATAAACACGTGCATAGTGAAGAGGAATCATAAAGGGAGTTAAGCGTCTACTCGCTATCCGATGAATTACACGATATGACCGGCGGGAGGCAGCATTGATCTTTCAGCCGAACAGCTTTGTCCGTAACCGATCCTTGATAATGAGCTTTCACCGCAATAATAAATCATTCCAGCTAACTGCCTTATACTTGCCATTAAACTGATTTTGTATTAACTGTAGTGGTTTGTAGTACAGGTTGAAACCTTTTCGTTTACTTACGATTGGCTTCTATCCAGGTTTCTTGTGAAAGGAAATTCCTGGACCGTTACAAGATGTCATTTCTTGAAACGCAAGTAGACCGATTAAAAGTTTACGTATCTGTCTCACCTTTTTTTATCATCGGAATCTCACTGAAGTACCATTTCGAAATCAAATTTTGTCTGATTTCACGAATCTACCACTATATCCCAGATGAAGTTGCTGGTGATTGTAGAACTGTCATACGAAATTGTGCTTTAACTCTAGGCTACGTGGCATATAATAGTAATATAAAACCCACAAGCCATTGTTTATCGCTCTTCTAACAAGCAGTACATTTTTTCTCTTTAATCGTTAACATGCCACACAGAAATACATCCGTGCCTCTTTGCAATTCACAGCAGCAACCTGCTGTGAATAATTAGCAACAGGTTGCATTCTGGACATTCATATTTCCACCTCCTGGGTGACCAAGACCTTTTAAAATCGAATGTGTCCCGCCACTATGGAAAGGCTGGGAGCGAGCCTGCAATCACGTGACCTGCAGCGCTAGGACAAGTGCACAACAGCAGCAATTACCGAGTGCCCCCGCGGCCGCTCCTGCTCCGGGAGCCCAGCGTCACGTTTATTGTGCTCGCTGCCACCGTATTCCCGAAGCCGTACTGGTGCAAGGCACCCCGACGCCTCTCTTCGGACCTGCAGCAGGTTTTCGTCGCGACAGACCACGGGCGCTCGGCGCAAAGACGCGTGATGACGTCAAAAGTCACCATTTGATCGCCTCTGATGGGCTCCGCCCTGCGAGGGTAATGTAACACCTATTTCATGGGACAAATAATGGTTTATTAGCTGGTGCCCTTACGCTTCATGAAATGGAGCTGCCCGAAACATATTCTGAAATCTGATATATTTTCCATTGTTTTTATTTTATAATAATAGGAATCAAGTAAATGAACACTATTTGTTGAATTATTTATTATTATTGTCATTATTATTATCATTATTATTATTATTATTATTATTATTATTACATCTACCTAATCTGCTTCACAGTTCAGCTTGGAGCCTATCCTAGGACGCACATGGCAAAGCTGTGGACTCCCTGGACAGAAGGTATAATAATAATCATATAACTTTAAATGAAAAAGTGAGACATATCATATTTAATATAGCTTAGGCCTACAGTGTAATTTCAAGTTCACTTTACCTTTACTGACCGGAAGCCTCTTCTGTGTATATTGCTTACAACTGACATCCACCTGTGCGTGCTAGTGTAAGATGACAATTCATTATTACGAGTTTCATGGAGCACTGAACGTACTTCGTTACGACACCTGCAGTGGTCAGATATGCTTTATTTCCGTACTCAGGGTACGTGCAGGATATCAGTGTCCACTCTGGATCTTTTTATAATGACACAATTTCATTCTGAACAAATGTAGGGACATCATAACATTCTAATAAAAAGGGAATCATGGTTAGCCAACGGCAAGTTTATTCACAAATATAGTTGGCAACTTGAATAGACAATCAGGGAATGAAAGAGAGAACGAAGAGTGTCCATGTTAAGGCCTGGAACAGTATAATACACCTTCATAAGGTGGGCTGTATTACATGTGCAGTGTTTTTCTATTACTGAGAATTACCAGGCAAAAATCAGGTAGTGCCATATTTTTAGTTGCACCCCCATCATCAATGTAAACATGCTCTTACGCGTTGGTGTGTAAAGAAATAGTTCAGCAGATTGCCGATTCGTATCCCAAAGCAAACAGACGGGTGTACATGATTTCATGGATGGTAGCTAAGGAAAATATTTAAACAGTTTAAAAGCGTTTAAATACGCTCATCTCGCCACATTGCGCCTGCAGTAACTGTTTTTATTATTAACCCTTTTATTTTTGTTAACATTACCACGTGTTACACATGTAAAATGTTTATATCAAAGTCTGTTTTAGGCTACTATTTATCTACACAGAGAAAAATAAGACAATTTTGGACGTTCTTCCAGCTACATACATGGCTAGTACAGTTATAAAGATGTAGGCCTATGTATATTGCTAATGTTTACGATTGCCCACAAATACTCGTACAACATCTGATCTATATTCTTCAATCAATAAGCGCTGGATGTGCAACTACATTTCACATTTATGCATCCGCACTACACTAAAAGCATGTATGAGGCTTTGCAAATGGCTCCCGGGGTTGTGAGTTGCAGTCATACATCTTGAGATCTTCCCTGGATGGTATCTCCCATGTCCTCTAACACTGTCAGTAACAGCTCAAGATCTGCAGCTGCAAATCCTTGCAGATGAGTTAAGAAGAACCTGATTAGATTCATGACCAGATGCTGATGCCATCTTGAACCATGATTGAATATTGGCAAAGCAATCCCGATTGAATATTGGTCTCTGCTCTCAGCCGAAAAGGCAAAATTGGTTGATCAATGATGTCATGCATGGTCTATGGAAAATAATCATGCAAATGCTTGTGAAATAAGGTATATATGTTTTTGTTTTTACCTGCAGGAATTATCACAAGGAGAACATAACAAAGCACCAACCCAACGTACTCTAAAATCGCACTCAGAAACTTGATAATGTAGGCAAATTGTGGTTACTCGTCTGGATTTTACTGCTCTTCTGCATCGTGACAAAATTGCCGCTTACTGGGTATACACATTATTCTGTGTTTACACCACATCTGCTCTTATTAGAATATATTTTAACTCTGTTGTAGAAGGGCTCAAGCTTCACAGAATCCGCGGTTTGCTCAAACATGCCACGGATTCTTAGCATTACGAACGCAGTTACAGAACAGCAGCTGAATCCTGCTTATGGACAAAGTTACCGAACTTTACTTTAACTTGTACTAGGTTATTAAGTGTCAAAGGAAGTAACCAAGAAATCATTCCCACAGTACCTAATTTAAATCAAATTTTTTTTTTCATGTCTGAAATTGATTCAGCTGTATAGCTCCTGGTCTTGTTAGTATGTATTACTGATAAATTGCCATGTCTTTGCTAATAATTTCTGACTTCTAAAAGCTTGGAAATTAAAATTAGGATTTCTTTCTTCTTTCAGGTAGAACTCTCCATGCGTTCTAGGTTTCCTCCTATTATACCCCATGGTTTGCAGGTTTTATTTCAGAACCCGAGAACAGTTTTTAAAAGTGGCCTATCACTGTTCCAGGAAAACCACAGCTCCTTCATGAAAGGGACAGCCAATTGGATTATGTGTCATAAGGACCACACTGAGTGCATTATATCCCTTGGGGCATGGATGAAATATGCCATTAAGAACCCGCCCCCCCCAAAGAAAAGAACAAAGGGGAAACATCAGCCTAGGTGAGCATTCACCCAGGGTTTTCTGGCTGATGGAGAATGAATTCAGGAGAGTGGCACTGTTAGACTGACAAAGTTTCCTGTCTGAGCATAACAAAAATTATATAATCAAATCATTCACATACAGTAAAAAAGTAAGCAGCTATGTTGTCCCTGTGAAAATCAGGAGCAGTGTGTCCACATTTTGTATCACTGGTTCCAACATCCAAACTGGGAAAAAAATGGACTGAGAAGCACTGGGGTTTGGCTGAAAAAAAAAGCATAACAGCAGCTGAAGTGTGATGATTGGACGGGAAGTGACACGGTGTCACTGAGTCCTGATTGGATGGAAGGGAGATTCTCCCAGCGACAAAGCAAAGCTAACAGAACAGTTTGCCTGCAGTAAATAAAAGCCACAGTATGTAACAGACTCCCACCAGCCAATCACAGGAAAACAAACAATTTTAACTTTTGATATGGTGGCATACCTCTTACCTTTAAATAATATGAGATTCTTTATGTCATTTAGGGTCACAGAGGATGCTCTTTACATTGTGGAGTCATTACGTTTTTGAGCAATGTTAATTTTTTGTTGATTTCAACTATTACAAAAAAGAAAATTATTCTGACATTTCACATTCATATGGATATTACGGGAATATAAATGGTAGTGCTGCATAGCACTGTGTTTTAATGTTCTGTGGACCATATAAATAAATTTAATACAATATACCAGTGATGACAGTATACAATGGAGAAGGATCAGGAGATACTGTCTGAGCTCTGCTGATGGGACACGTCATCCCAATATTTGTTTTCAGTGACAGAGTGCTCAAGTCCTTCACAATCTAATTATAGAGGCTTACTCTTTGTCTTCCTAGATGTACTTCTCTTCGGACCGAAAGTGGCTGAAACTTATCACAAGCTGTCTTTCCCAATTATTAGACTACGAATCATTATAATGGCATTATATGAAAACGGATGTCTCCACCAAGCCATAACATGTTTACTGTCCTGTATTGTGTAAGGCCGGTGCTGAGAGACATTGTAGATGCGCACACCACATGATATATAATCTCTCTCCTAGTAACGGCAGTCTGATGAAACTGGTTGAAGGGAGAGAGACGTGCGACAGTTGATGTGAAATTAGAGAGCTTGAAGATTGGTCCCTCACTCGAAGAAGCTGTGAACAGCCACTTTCTTCCGATTGGCAAACAGGCCCGCTGGGCAAGGAGATGGGAGCGTGGTGTGGGGATTTTTTTGTTACTATTTTCAGGATATTCCAGGAAGGTAAACTGAACAATGTACAAAACTATAGTTTGGCTCTCTAGTTTTAAGAAATACACTTACCAAGGCACAAATGCTGTGGTTGATGGTGTATCTCCCCAGCCCCAACCCCCAGCAAATATTATGCTTATCATAACTGTTTACAGCTGTGTAGATGGGCGTGCCTCCTGTCACTGCCACGCCCCCATAACATCCACATCCCCCCCCCCTTCTGCAAATCCTGAAGAACTGAGGATCGAAGAGAATCAAAGATATGCCAAACATCGACTTTGCTGGAATGCAGGACAGCTTCAGAACTGGCTTAATTCATCAAATTCACTGAAAGTTTCCTGAGGCATCCAACATAAAACCATAAGTCATTCTTAATTAAGTATTAAAATTAAATTACAACCTACACATGAAGTGCACCACTTAATTAAAGCAAACGTATATGCAATACATAAGCATTGCTACTTGCATATAAAGAATGGGCAAGTAACAAAAGTTATAGTGTAGTTAAGAATCTCTCAGGACTGGGTAGGACTGAGATAGTATAGGAATGGAATTGTTCTGTGGGAATCATCCATCCAACCATCTATCCATCCTCTATAATAACTTGTTCTATGCAGGGATGCAGTTGTCCAGAGCTTATCCATCCAAGCTAGGGGTACAAGGCAGGATGTAACCCTAGACAGGGAGCCAGCCCATCACAGGGCACATACACACACCATTCACACGCACATTCACAGCTAAGGGCAATTTGGTAACCCCAATCAACCTCAGCATGTTCCTCCATGTGGGGGGAAACCTGGATGAAGCCCCATAACAAGGAAATCATGCAAACTCCACACACATGGAGCCATGGTAGAGTCTCGAACCCTGATGTCAGAGGTGTGAGGCAACAGTGCTAAGCACTGCACCACCCTATATGTAAATTAATATTTACTAATTTTATTACTGGAAATGGAAAGCACTATTTCAGTACTGTATAAGCGTTGATTGTGGATGTCTGCAGTTATGGCTGTCATTCTGTATAACTTGACATTTTTAGTGGGCCCATCTTTTTTAATCAATAAACTCATCTCTGATCATTCGGCTTGCCCTCCATCAGCAAAACACAGCAAACGGACTCCATCAGCCGCCCAGGTAACTCACTGTGACATCCTCACTAAGCGTCGCTTAGGTTCCTCCTGTTACTCTCCCGTTGCCCGCCTGTTGGGGGGGGGGGGGGGGGGGGGGGGGGGGGGGGGGGGGGGGGGGGGGGGGGGGGGGGGGG
>JAODKN010000127.1:6360135-6373719 GCA_026774425.1 Petrocephalus zakoni | reverse complement strand
AAAAGTAGCTAGCCTGATTTATCACTAATAAAGTCGACCATATATGACAAACCACAAGGTGCCACTGTCTGAGCATGTCTCATAACATTCACTAGGATACCACTAGCAGGCCAGCAAGTTAATTCACAGGTTCTGAAGCACAGCACTGCTGTTTGCTCTATTTTTCTGTCCTATAATGACTTGCAATTTCATTTTACTTTTAGCTGACATCCTTATCCAGAGTCACTTACAGTACATTACAGGGATTACAATCTCCCTGGAGGAACTTGGGGTTAAGGGTCTTGCTCAGGGACCCACGGGTGGTGGGTGGGAATTGAATTGGCCACCTCTTGGTCCATAACAGAGCTTCTTTCTCTGGATTACTGGTTAGTTCACAACAAGCAAGCTGGGCCCAACATGATGTGTCATGTGATTTATTTGCACCTATCCAAATACAGTGATCTGCTACATTTAAATGTATGTAGGCCTGGTGAGGAAGGGTTCTTAAAGTGACAGAAAATAAATAAATTAAATGACATATTTTAAATACAAAAATACAATCTCTCAAAGTATATTGTATATTTTTTCGGTCCAGAAAAATACAAATTACAAAATACACAAAAGTAATGAAATACGTATTTTAAATACATTTACTTGAAATTTTGCCCATCTCTGTTCAATATCATCCATCAGCATTAGTATAATTAATGTCATTAATAATTTAATATACATTTTCAGTAGTAACTCTGACCAGATTATCATTCCTCTTTTGGATTCACGTCACTCCTTGATAAGCCATTTAGACGCATTTTTAAGTTTCAGTTGCGTGTAAGGTTGCAAAATATTCAACCACAAGCAACCTATAGTTCTTTCTAATTAGAATAAATGTTTTATTACTTTAAAGTGGCAACACAGCACGCTAAACCGCCTAACCAGCATTTCAAAGAAATGTTTCCAGGAAGCGATGAAATTTTGGACCTTCAGAAACATCTGTCACTTTGGGCGCCCCTGATTTTGCCGATTTTGGGGGCCCCAATGTTTCCTCCGAAGCCCGCGTTGCCAGTATGCCAACGAGTGGACATCCGTGCTTCGGTCTTATAATCAAGTGGAATCTACCTTCTGCTGTAAAATATAAAAAATTATGAGATCTAAACCGTCCTGTTTCATCGAACTGTGATGACTTCATTCAGGACGTATCAGGAATGCTCATGATCGAGTTGCAGTTCATTTAAATGCTGGCTATTTTTAATCACCAGCCTCAGTCACTGTTGAAATTCTGACAGGTCTTGCTGTCTTAATTAACATGTGCACATGATACTGATCATGAAAGTAAATGCTGATAAATATAATTTTATGATCGTATTTATTAGATTTTTATATCTATTCCATCGGGCTATTGTGCCATTGTTTCCGAGTGCTGCCAGTCTGAGGGTGAAAACTATTGTTAACAACTGATTTCGCAATAAGACGACAAGCGATGTATTCAAAGAGAGATAGACAAAACTAGACAACTGAAGTAGCTGGCTGCTTTAGTGGCTGATTTTTTTTCCGTTTCCGTTTCTCAGATCGACTAATGTCATCCTCCTCTGATGTAGCCCATGGTACTTGGGTGAGACGGTTGATTGGATGATGCTATGAAGCTGCCAAAGACGCTAATCTTTCTGTCCTCTGCACCATACCTGTTTCATGCCGAGTTGAGGAAGGGGGTCGATTGCATTCGGACTCAAGGAGAACGGAAAATGCTTAAGCAGTAGCCATAAAAAAGCTCCCCGTGATGGAAGTACCTCCTAAATGCGCGTCAACACTTTCTTCAAAGCATTAGTAATGGTCCTCATCTGTGCGATCGCACACCTGGGGATGCCCGCTGAGAAGAACACATTCATAGCGCCTTTCTCATGAAGTCAGGTGTTAAACCTTGTGCAATACATGGGAAGATGTAACTTTAGTATGCATGATCGGACACCTTTATGAACCTTCCCGTGCTTATTGGCAATATTTTGGGTTTATTTTCAAGTTGGCAAATCAAACCGGGGCATAAGAGAAAAGCGGTGGAGAGGTGCCGGTGTCGAGGCGCGTGGGTACCGGTGTAAGTGGGTGTGATCGCTCAGCACATGCCTTGAAGCGCTGGGAAACTGCGAGCCTCTTATTAACCAGCAGTCGCTTCGCCGCTGCGGCGCGGCTCTCGGATGCTAGATCCTTTCCTGCACTTACCGGATAGCTTGGACTCCATCAAGGTAAGTTAAGCCACATTTTGTATACATTTGATCTTTTTTTTTAAACATACGTTATTATCAATTAATGTGCATCTTTTATTAGAGAAGAACAAACGTGGCGTTTTTGTTTTCTATAACTGCATGAGATGTACAAAACGCATTTCCCTGGCAAGTATTTTATTACAGCCGACAGAGAATATTACGCTGCACGCTCTTGATCATACGACTTGCATCATTACTTGAAGTATTATAGGCTAGTAGTGTAACTTGATTAAAAGAATTACGAAGTCCAGTTCGAATCTTTTTGTTTGCAGTTAGACGTGTCGCAGACACTCCGGAGTGCTGTATTAAACTGTTCAGAGTAGCCTATATGCAACAAGTGTTAATGGTCAAGAAACCGGTGATGTGCTGCATTGTTATTATGCAAGCGCTTAAATGGTTTTGCTGTGCAGGAAATAACTGATTTATCTATAGTTACACCGTGTCTTACTTTTTCTTTTAAAATTATGTGCTCACTTTTCAAAAAATGACTGTAAGATGTTAATTGTGCTTGATTACACGCCTGGCTTTTGGCTAAAATAAGCACAGCGTTTCTAAACAGGTCTACATTTCTGTGCAGTGCAAGGCAATCCAACAGCCCGACTTGTACTGTAGGCTCAAGTACTCATGAATTGTCACTTGCTGGGAAATGCGTATGCCATTGTTAAAGCCTGTTTGTCTATCTTTAATGAGTTTATGTATAGGTGACATAGGTGGGTATCCCCCCCCCCCCCCTATTCAGAGGGAACATCACTTCCTCTATATAAAATACTGCCTTTGCTTCAAGTGCATGGAAGGTGTGTGTGTGTGTGCGCGCGCGCGCGTGTGTGTAATATACACTCAAACACACACATAGACAATGATATTGCTGGGTGTATAAACTTTACAGGTAAATGCTACTAGTACTAGGTGGTAGAAGAGTTGTCCTTGTATGTGCAAGAATTTCTAAAGATATACCTCATTGATGGCATAATATCGTGTGATCAGAACCATTCAGATTACAGCTGAATGCTTCTCACCACATCGTTAGATTCCAACCCCAAAGCACAGTATATATTTTCGAATGAAGTATTTATTCAGTAGCAGCTGCTCCCCATAATCCAACTCCAGGGCAAGATGGGAACTGATATATTGCACATATGGACAAGCCAATTTGGCATTATCTCTATTTAGAGATACGCACTTGAGGTGATTCACCGTCGTGAAAAGCACTAAAAAGGAACTGTTATATTCATCTTTAGTATGTATAGATAGCATAGTGTGTGCGTGTGCGCGCGCGTGTGAGTGTGTGTGCGGGTGTGCGTGTGTGTGTGTGTGTGCGGTCACCATGAGTGGATGAAATTTCATACGGTCACTTTGCACATACTTAGAGTTTAAACCGTGTTTACGTTACCAAGTCTGACAGATGTGTGGTTGAAAGATTTCATTAAACATTTAGATCACGTAAAAACAGCTGCTCTTTACACCATATAATGGAAAGATTTTGGAGTGTATTTTATTTCAGTGTATTTTGTTTTGGATAAAATTTTGAAAAGTAGAACTACCTGCTCTTACTCACTATTAAATGCTTTATCGGTAACCCTTTACTTGCAAGGGCACAAATACTTAGTGATGACTCAGTTACTACTGAAGTACAAATTATGAACAAATCATGAACAAATATAGTTGCTACTTGAGATAAAAGATGTGACAATTCATTAGTGATGAACAACCATGAGGTCAGTATTTCACTTGTGTTATTCTTCAGTAGTTCACAAAGGTTTACACATTAGACATAGCAACAAATATAGTATTTGCTTGGGATGAAAGATGCATCATGATTCATTAATGATGAACAAATATGAGATCAGTGTTCAACTTGTGTT
Organism: Petrocephalus zakoni; assembly: GCA_026774425.1. Lineage (NCBI taxonomy): Eukaryota > Metazoa > Chordata > Actinopteri > Osteoglossiformes > Mormyridae > Petrocephalus > Petrocephalus zakoni. The sequence goes on along the minus strand of JAODKN010000127.1, from coordinate 6,369,623 downwards.
ATTTTTGACTTGTCCTTTCAGTGGTTCACAAAGAATTACAGAATTAACAGATATAGTAACAAATATAGTGACTGCTTGAGATAAAACATGCATCATGGTTCATTACTATTGAATTAACATGAGATCAACATGTAACTAAGACTTAGTTTGTGGTCACTTAATACATACAGTAAGTAATAGTATATTATTATTATTATTATTATTTGTGCCCCGTCCAGAAAAGTGTTACCGCTTATTTAATGGTGCCATACAGATGACATGGCACTTAATCTGTGACCCCAATGAACATGACCCTGGTTGCCCTTCCGCTGTGTTGGTGCCCTTCTCAGTACGCTTTTGAAGAGTTCATCAAAAAGGAAAATAAAGCTTGCAGATATCATTACTGCACTGGCTTGGCATCCTAAAGAACTGAATTGGCACACGCTTCCTTTGGAGCATTCCCCTTCTGACGCATTCAGGGAAAGTGACATCAGTCACCCCTCTCTTATGCCATCACAGTGGCAGTGAAGAATTCTTTTCAAGTGGATTATATTGAGGAGCATAAAACTGTCATGTAACACTTACAGTTTGTCGGGAGGGTTAGATCTGTTTTATGGACATTAAGAAAGGCTTTGTGCAAAATTAATTAAATAGGATTACCTCTGTATTATGTATGATTCCAGGTTCTGTCTAGAGGGAGGCAATTTAATAAAATGGTTGCAAGGTACTCTTATTAATACAAATGGTTTAATACTTAATTATGTATGCCAGAAGACTTCCAGAGGACTTAAGAGTACATTCCATTTTTGTTCATATCTCTCATACTGTATGTATGCCACTCCAGGAAGTCCTGTTGTTCCTTAAAGAGGACAGTTTGGCCTATATAACATGTCTGATGGGGTCTGACCTAGCCAACTTCCTGCCAAATCAAAATTGTATTCAATATTTCAGTTTTTTTCTCTTCCTTAGATCGATGAGGATGTGAGATGATGGGTCATCACTTAATATATTTAACATTGAACGTCTACTTTCTGACCTCTAAAATGACAATTAAATGTGTTTAAGTTCCAGTTGAGATTTCATATTTACAAATGAATCGCATATGCTGTGTATGAGGCGTACGCTACGTATTCTGTGTATGCTATGTACACTGCGTATTCTGTATATGCTGTGTATGCAGCGTATGCAGTGTGTGCTGCCTATACCGTGTATGCTGCATATGCGGTGTACGCTGCGTACACTGTGTACGTTGTGTATGATGCATATGCTGCATATGCTGTGTATGTTGTGTATGCTGCGTATGTGTGTACGCTGTGTACACTGCCTATACCGTGTATGCTGCATATGCTGTGTATGATGCATACGCTGCGTATTCTGTGCATGCTGTGTATGCTGCATATGCTGCGTATGCTGCGTACGCTGCGTATACTGCGTACGCTGTGTATGTTGTGTATGCTGTGTACGCTGCCTATGCTGTGTATGCTGCGTATGCTGCATACGCTGTGTATGTTGTGTACGCTGTGTATGCTGTGTATGTGCCTAACGTCTGTGTGGCTCGTGGAGAGCAGGATGGGCAGGTGAAGAGAATCTCCCCAAGGGGATTAATAAAGTATCGCTAATTTACAGCCTTCCCTGTTTTGCAAGTATAATAATGTATATTTTTGTATAGGTTTTCCAGAAGAGTGTCTACATGAAGCATTGGACCTGCTGCACCACTGTCTCCACATGCCAATCACGGGACACCATGTGAGGATTCCACAGCGTGTGTCCTGATGGAGCCAACACCAGGACATCTCTTAACTGACAATTATGTAAAGGACACTGGCGAAAACCAGACAGAGGTTGGGGCACAGACGCATCCTGCCTTAACGGGATCGCTCAACCTTCATGTGAACAACGCACTGTTGGGCATTTTCCTCGGCACGGTGTCCCTGCTGACGGTAGTCATGAACGTCCTCGTGCTTTACGCCGTGAAGAAGGAGCGGACGTTGCACACCGTGGGGAACCTGTACATCGTGAGCCTTTCGGTGGCCGACCTCATTGTTGGCGCCACTGTCATGCCACTCAACTTGATCTACCTACTGGAGGACGAGTGGCGGCTTGGCCACATCATCTGCCAGTTCTGGCTGGTCATGGATTACGTGGCCAGCACCGCCTCAATCTTCAGCCTCTTCATTCTGTGTTTGGACCGGTACCGCTCGGTCCTCCAGCCGCTCCAGTACTTGCAGTACCGTACCAGAGGCAGAGCCATTCTGATGATTGCCGGAGCGTGGCTCATATCCATGACTTGGATTATCCCCATTCTGGGTTGGAGGTTCTTCTCTGACCCTAACCCGAAACCGGAGACGGAGAATAAATGCGACACGGACTTCCGCTTCGTCACCTGGTTCAAAGTCTTGACGGCCGTCTTGAATTTTTATGTTCCGTCTTTGCTGATGCTTTGGTTTTACATGAGGATCTACCTGGTGGTGAGGCAGCACTACCGACAGAGGCAATGCATTCAGAAACTGAAGCATTCCATAAAGAGACACGGGATTACTCAAAAGCGTAGACTGTCGAGAAAGACCCTGAAGTTTAACTCTGCAAAGACCGAACAAAGGACTCCACCAGATTATTCCAATGTCGACGACCTGCTGGATCAGTATAGTTTAGGCCAGCCGTGCTATTCGAAGGACATGGATGGTGATGCCAAGACAGATGAAGCCTGGTCAGAGAATAAGATCAATAAATGTTGCTATCAGACGTCACTATTTACTGTTCCGAAACACTTTCAAAAGTCTGTGAAAGATGCAGAGAAACATGTACCTTCCTCTTCTTGCCTTGCAGAAGACCAAGGACCTGAAACGCCACTGAGGCTGTCCTCCCTGCCTCTTGGCATTTTGCAGTCAGATGATGACAAGGTCCCAAAAATGTTTGTGTCCGTCAACGACTGCAACCTGTCATCCCCAAACTCTGTGTCTGGGGTTTGCGAGATAACCCACATGTCTGACGTGCAGAGGTACGCTGCCGTCGTGTGCCACAGTGATTTCCACCACCCCGTGGCCTCTCCTTGGCCACCGGGGACCGACCTGAAGTTAGACTCGACCAATGCGCAAACCCTGAAGCAGTCGTGGCAGAAGTTCTGCGCCCAGTCGAAGCAGTGCATTCAGAACCTGCGGGCCTACAAAGAGCGCAAGGCGGCCAAGCAGCTTGGCTTCATCATTGCCGCCTTCCTGGTGTGCTGGATCCCCTACTTTGTCACCTTCATGGTGATGGCCTTCTGCAAGACGTGCGTCCACCATGACCTCCACATGTTCACTATCTGGCTCGGCTACTTCAACTCCACCCTGAACCCATTCATCTACCCGCTCTGCAATGAGAATTTCAAGCGGGTTTTTAAAACTTTACTTCACATGCACTAGTGGAGACCTTCAAAATGTGCATTCGTAATCAATACGTTCATTCCAGGTTTCGGGTGACTTTCTACCTTATGAAACATAATTGCTTTGTGTTTTTCAAGTGTTAAATTGTACTCAAAACTGATAATAAATATGTATTACATGCGTTGAACTGTGAGATGTTTGATATTATCAAGTCATTCCTTCTTCTGGAACTTCACAGTAATTAGACCAAATTGTTTTTGATTCACTGAACAGTTGCTGAACACTGATGTTGCCGCACATATACTGCATTGATAGAGCTTTAAACCTAGTATATTTTGACTCTTTGTTTCATCCCATACTCAAAAGAAACGTAAATTGCTGTTGAGTATCTGTGACAAAGCTGCAATAGGACTCAAGTACCATCTGTGGTTCCTTCTGCCTGCTCCTCTACTGGCTCCAAATCACAGCAACCCTAAACTGATGAGCACTTCCTCAAACATAATGGATAGACGAATGGACGTTTTATATATTTTTGTGTTTGGCTGGAACAGAATATCTGACTATCAATTGCAATCATTTTGTTTTGATGTGAAATCGTTTTTCTCCTAAAACAATATCTGCAGCCTCACAATAATAACCATTTCCAGAGTTGCTTGTTCTGCTCAATTTTTGCTTGTTAAACAACTTGATCACTTGGAGTGTTACTTGATTGGCAAACTGCCAGCTACTCCTGTACTCACATATCAAACATGAAAAGGAACGGTTTATATATTTTTCTGAAGACTTGTTTGCTTGCTTGTTGTCTTTTGTTTTTTCATCTTTTAAACCATAATAATGGCACCATAATCACAGTAATTACCTGTTGGATCATTTATGGAGTGGTTTAATTACACAAATAATATATAAATAGAACCTAATTTCCAAAAAAGTTGGGATGCTGTATAAAATGTAAATAAAAACAGAATGCAATGATTTACAAATTATGTAAACCAATATTTAATTGAAAATGGAAACAACATAACACATGCTGAAACTGAGAATTTTTGTTTTATTACAAATGTAAAAACAAATTAGGACAAGAACAGCGAACGACTGGAAAAGTGGTGTAATGGTAAAACAAAACAGCAGGTTGAATATCCCAGAAGTAATTAGGTTGATTGACAACAGGTCAGTAAGATATTTAGTATAAAAGGAGCCTCCAGAGAGTCAGAGTCTCTGTGCAGTGAAGATGAGGAGAGGTTCACCTCTCCGTGAAAGACTGCATGGGCAAATGGTGCAATCATTTAAGAATGTTCCTCAACGTAATATTGCAAAGAACGTGAGAATTCTAGATTTTATACAGCATCCCAACTTTTTTGGAAACGGGGTTGTAATTTACATGCAGTAGTAATTGAGATATACTCTTCAGGATTGTAACGATGGTCATATTAATATACTATTTATTCATAAATTAAATATTTTTTTATACTGTGTAAATATTGCCTCACATAAGTATTAGACACTTTATTGTAGCAGAGTTCATGATGTGGAAATATATCACTTACCTTGGTAATTTCTCAGCTAGGATGGTGTCCTGTCCTGAGTTGTTCCCTGCCCCCCCATGACCCTGTGTAAGACAAGCAGGCACAGATAATGGATGGATGGATTGATATTCTCGGGTATTAATTTGGGAATCCATTGAAGTCGTAAGTATATCTTTTAAAAATAATTTACTTATGTGCTTATAAACATATTTCAAATATTTTCCCAGTACTAGCGAAAACTTTTAGTTATGCTTATAATCTTTACGAGTATCGTGAAAGTCATTATGAGCAAATATTCTTCCACATAAGTGGAATGTTTGATTTACCGCAAGCAAGACAAAACATTATTATAATTTACCGCAGACATTCAGTGAAAACAAACCCGTTATTTTGCATGCTTTCTTTCTTTTTTTTTAATCTGTGGTGAACTGCTGAACTTCTAAATGCCACGGGAGAAAAAGGTCAAAACAAACGTGATAACAAATCCAAAGGGAAAAATTCCCAGCTTGAGAACTAAGATCTGAATCCTTGTATGGTAATAAAAGAGGGAACTTTATTTGACAGATGATGGAGAAAGAGCATGTGTCAAAAGTAAGCAAAAGGAAACTGACATCAAGCACTCATGTAGCCTAAAATAAGTAAAACAAGCATAAGGCCTCTATGAGGGCAGACACAGCACACGGATTACGAGCTTCCTGAAGTCTGTTGGGCATGTATTGTATTTTTCACATGCAAACCTTAACTGAACAGCATGCTACTAATGTACATGGCACACATAAGAAAAGCTGCCATCTTTAGCCTGTTTAGTAGGGGCACCATGAAGATGAAAGCAGACACTCTGAATACATGACATTCACTCAGCTATTACTGCATCCTGTACTTCAGGGAACGTAACTGCAATGCTTTATGCTTCCACAATAAGTGCCAGTCATTTCCTTTATTTTCATAAAACCATCAGTCTTTTGTCAACTCATGTTAAATCCAGCTATACAGGTTTGATGAATAATTGAAGACTGGAAGTTATACATCACAAAACAGAAACTTTCCTCTCACAAAGGGTAAAATGACACACATATAAAGCTCATATTATGCACGTACACATATACCATTACATTTTCAAAAATGAAAATTTTGACATCTCTAGGTAAACACAAAAGGCAGGTGTGAGATGTAATCTTGATTTTGACTACTGTCCTTCTGTTGATTAAGGTTCCACAAACATATATTACACTGTATTTTTATTTAAACACATCTCTCTGTGGCGGTTTAATTGGGATATTGTTAATTACAACTGCAAAGAATTTTCTAAATATTTTCTGCCAAAGCTACAAAAACAGATTGGTTTCTAGCAGCTCCGGTAAGTCTGGCAAATTTTAATCATCGTTCCACTCAAAACAATACAAGTTCAGATGTTAGGGTAATGCAGTTTAACCGTGTTAGTTATATTGTCATAAATCAAATTACTGAAACAAATTAGGAAAAAAAATGTCTATTATATACTGTGCCGAACAGTGAAACATATGTAATCAAGCTTGAAATGAAAAATGCAACAAGATTTGACAAGGAAAATATTCTGTTTTAGCCTTCAGGAGGTTGACTCGCCATTATGCGAAAGCGTGATGCGCCTTTTAATTAATGCTGAGCCGCAGTCACCTGCTCACACGCTCCGTTAGAGGCCGGGGCGTGTGCATCCCGGCCGAACTGGAAAAGCCACATCGCCCCACTACCAAGCCATACCAAGGAGCAACAGCGATCGTGCCGGCTGATAAGTAGCACTAGACTGTGAATGCGAGCTGGCTAGGAGGCTTGCTTAGAAATGAAGAGGAATGCTGCATATAGGTTGCTGTCAGTTTTCTCCTGCCTCGTCGTTTGTTTATTTTTGCTACTATTTTGGTTCGTCGTCTTTTACACCATGGTGAAGGCACCGTAATCACCGTGGCATGTCGATAACGGTGTCTAGCCTAGATGAAAATGTCACAAGGTGATTACTAAGCAGCCGCCACTATCCATCGAGAGAACCCAGGTTCCATTTTAGTGGTACATTCTCCGTGTACGTGATATGTTTGTAGAGCGCACGTGTCGTGCGTCTGACGTCGTACCCAACGTCATTGCGTCATGCACCGGATGAGGAAGTGCGGCTCCGGTGAGTGTTTTTCTCACACATGTACATGAAAAATTCTCCAGGTTTTGCTTTCCGCTGCTTTCTTGTATCGTCGCTTGGCTTGTCGGGCGGCAGTACCCGTTATAACGTTGTGGTCGTCTTGCTAATTACTGCGACAGTTTTGTCTTAATTAAAACGTTATTTGGGGATAGGTCGCTAGCTCCTTGCATTAGTCCAGCTGTCTGCCTGAGCTTCTCTTTTTAACTTCTCCATTCGGCTATTGTGTAAATCTAGACCGATGCAAGTAAAATATTTTTGTTAGATTTAACTGCCGTGTCGTGAGGTTTTGAGAAAAAAACGATTCATGATTGGCCAGTGGCGTGCTTTGGGATCATTCAGTACCTAGAGACAGGGATAGGGAAACGGGAAAACAGTAAGTTTGGGGAGCGGGTGGAGAGTGCGGTCTCCATAGCTGCGCGTCTCTGACTTTATTTTCTGGCTACGTGTCCAAGTCACTTCTGTAATTTCCTAATAAAAGCCAAGACTTTTTTGCACGATGATTATGGGCCAATGCGTTGTTACATTCTCGTTCAAAATTACCCAGTTGATATAAACATAACATAATTTATTCAAGCTTTATTTATTATACTGTGTATATCGATTGCATGCCTGACATGACCAAATCCCTGCTTGAGAGACAGTTTTACAATTGTATATTTCTCCTCCATAATTACTTTCTTGCTCCCAAAGTGAAATTCTGCAGTCTCATTAACTCTTAAACCATTTAAGAAAATCAGTTGGAAGACTTGATCTTCGCATCTCAGTATATCTATGTTCTTAAATCAGTTGATGAAATTCATCAACCGCTACCTTTTAGTTAAACCAACATTTCATGCAATATTTATATTTTTTACCACTCAGGGATGCATAAAAATGCTGGTTTCATGTAATACTTACTGCAATGCTATATTTTCTAACAGATAGGCAGCCAAGCCGGTTTCTACATGCATGAGATCTGACGTGTTGGATACTCACTCTTACACACACACAACATCAGTGAGTAGGCAGAAATGTAATCACCCCCCCCCTTACACCCCCATCACAGTATTTTTACACTGTCTGGTCATTAACATGGGCTGCCCATACCTGCATGAATATTCACAAACGGAGTCATGAGTTTCCGTTGAAGTGCCTCAGCAGTGGTGCGGAAAGAGATCATCTTCCACTGGTTTCTGCTATTTGTTGTGTGCAAGTACAGTTTATTTGTGCTCCCTGGCATTTCACCCCATGACCTTTGCATTGTTAGCTTTATGCTCCATTTGTTTGCTAATGTTTTTTTATTTTGCCCTTAAACACCCCCCCTTGCCTTAATGGAATTAGTGGATGACACCAAGTCAAGTCAAGTGGGCTTTACTGATCATACTGTCCATATACAGGTATGCAGCAGCACAAAATTGTTCATCAATGTCCGCGGTGTGACACAATAGCCGTTGCGGGGAGGGATTTTCACAGGATTAAAGTACAAAACAAGGGTTTATGTACATCAGTGACAATTGGTAAAACGACGACAAATGTTGCAATATTACTTATGAGTTATTTTAAAGTTACTTATTTCAATGAAATCTCAAAAGTAGTGGAAGTGCTACTTCCACGGCCCTTTGATACACATAGTGTAATGTGTGAGTAAATGAGAAGTGATGCAGCAGCAGTGCAACAGGGTGGGATAAATGTAGAGACTATAAACTTAACATTGAGCAGATAAATAATGAATAATGGTAATGGGATTTCAGCTTGTGCACAGTGGCTTATAGGCCTAATGCTGGAATCAGGGAGACTGGGAGAACATCCATCTCTGCTGCTTGCTCACTACATGTCTGCAGCAAATATTGGAATGAGTTTGTAAAGTGTGTACGATATCAAGTAGTTTTGTGGGCCTTTGAGAGGCTGTGTAGTAGCTATGGGAATCTCATAACATGTAATGTATGCCCTGTAAAGGGTGGCCAGCAGTAATCAGACTTGGTGTGGTGCGGCAGTTTGCGCAGAAACATGGTTAAGTTATTCGTAATGAGCCAGGAATGTTTAAAGCTGCTTCTGTGTGAATTGCAAAGATAACTGGATCTAAAATGTTCTTTTGCTTTTTGCGTGTTTTCTCTAATATTTCTTCAGTCTACAGTGTTGCACGTATAGGCTCTGTGCAGTGTCAGGACATTTCTGTCAATCTGTGTTTTGTTTATGGCAGAGGGAATTCTTTGGCATTTTCTGTTGTGAGTTCCGGTCTAGATTTACTCTCGACTTGATTGTAACATGGTATAGGCCTATACAAGCGTTCATGTCATTTATGTGCTAAAATGTTGACTAGGTACCTGGTGATTTCTTTTTGCCAGCCAGGAATTTTTAAATTACTCTAAGAACATAAGAACTATACAAACGAGAGGAGGCCATTCGACCCATCGAGCTTGTTTGGGGAGAACTTAACTAATAGCTCAGAGTTGTTAAAATTTTATCTAGCTCTGATTTAAAGGA
>JAODKN010000127.1:6335359-6349667 GCA_026774425.1 Petrocephalus zakoni | reverse complement strand
TCTTGGGACCCGCTGTGTAATTTTTAGCCGCCCGCTCCCGCCCGCGGCAACCGTAAAACCGCCCGCTCCCGCGAGATCCCAGTCCCAATGCAGGGCTCTACTCTGCACACTCGGGGCCTGAAGCTTGTGACATTTTCTCTGTGTTTAACTTTGCTTACTGTCTTTATATAACATGGGCCTGTCCTGTCCCCATGTGACTGAACCTGCAGGAATTAACATGTTTTGTTTCCTCATCCCACACACCACCTCACGTCCGTATCTGCTCTTCAGAAGTGACATCTGTTTCTCGTCTTCTCCTGCACGTCCGGCCCTCCCTTACAGACTGAGGCTTTGCGAGGTGCCTACGACGGGCTCTGCCGGGAGAACGGGGGTACAGCCGTCCCGTATTTTCTGGTCAGATACTCGGAGGAAGCAGTGCTGCTGTCTCCACTCAAAGACTGGAGCAGCTTCTTTAAGGACCAGAAGAAGGTAATGGTTCAGGACGGTGAAGAAAACCAGCCTGAGGTTTAAACACACGACCATCATAGCAATAAAAATCCCAAAGAAGCAAATCTTGCTTAATATGGGTATATTCATAGCCAACTTAATATTTTCATTTTCTCTGTTTTATGTTCTGCAGTTTTTTTAGTAACTTGGAGAGATGTTGGGATGCCGGTTTCACAAAGGCGATAAATTCAACATCTGTCCAGTCATAACTTTGAGATAAATGTGTGTTGTTGGCTCCTAGGTGACCGTGGGAGTTTACGATCCTTGCACTCTCTCCCAACATCCCGGATGGCCCCTGAGGAATCTGCTCGCTCTGGTGGCCTGCAAATGGTAGTTAGATCTCGGACAACTCGCGCGCACAGCCTCACGCGGCGTCTACGAGTGCGTCCCTGGCACATTCCAGCCGCTTCCACTCCAAGTCGAGATGTCTTCGCACGAGAGCCTCTTTTGACGCCTTGGCTCGCGTAGCCGGCTAATTCCGGCACGAGGGCTCTTGCGCCACGATAATGATGATTTGATAATAAATGGCTTCCGTAGCGACGGGCTGGGGGATTCTACCTGGGTGACGCTGATTTCTGCGGCGGCCCTGAAAGTGTTAACCTGACCCAATTTTACCCCCCCCCCCCATTCCCCAGGGGAGCGCTTGTGGATACCGTCGAAGTTCTGTGCTTCCGGGACAGGACCCTGCAAGGCTCACGCTCCATTCAGCACAGCATGATCTTTCAGGTCAAGCTCCCTCAGCTGTCAGTCACTGCAGGTGAGCGAAGGACCTCCTCACGTCTCCTGCTTCCGTTAAGAGTGAAAGCAATTAAAGTGCTTAGTGCTCCTTATTAATGGTGTGCGAACAATATGGGCTCTTTGATGAGGTTTTCCTGACGGATCTACGACTAAAGTAGAAAGCCATTTTCATTTGGTCTTTATTTTACATTTTGTAATTAATCAAGTCTGTTCATTCAACATGAGGACTCATACTTTCCTCTTCTATTTTGAGAATCCAAATAAGATTACAGTTATCTTTTATAAAGGTGTATTGAATGCCCGGATGAGTGTTTAAGGGTACAGTGAATTACACATTCTATGGCTGTGCCTCACTTCGCGGTAAATGTGCTTTCTTGTGAGGCACTGCAGGTAGCACTGTGGCCTCACACCAACTGGGCTGGGAGTTCAGTTCCTACCCCTGGTGTGTGTGTGTGTGTGTGTGTGTGAGTGTGTGAGTGTGTGAGTGTGTGAGTGTGTGTGTGTGTGTGTGTGAGTGTGTGAGTGTGTGAGTGTGTGAGTGTGTGAGTGAGGGAGGGAGGGAGGGAGGGTAGGGTTTTGCATAGATCACATTTGAGGATCAAAATGTCCCCAGAGTGTGTTAAAACCTGAAATTTCCTTACTTTTGGGGACATCTTTTCAGGTCCCCATTTGGATAACATCAGTTATATAAAAATCTGTGACTGCAATGAAAAAATTAAAAATGCCAAAAGTCTTTTTGTTAGTCATATGGTTAAGGTTAGGGCTGGGTAGGGGCTAGGGTTATTCTTATGGTTAAGGTTAGGGCTGGGTAGGGGTTAGGGTTAGTCTTATGGTTAAGGTTAGGGCTGGGTAGCGGTTATTGGTTAGTCTTATGGTTAAGGTTAGGGCTGGGTAGGGGTTATTGGTTAGTCTTATGGTTAAGGTTAGGGCTGGGTAGGGGTTATTGGTTACTTATGGTTAAAGTTAGGGCTGGGTAAGGGTTATTGGTTACTTATGGTTAAGGTTAGTCCTGGGTAGAGGTTAAGGGTGTCGTGATTGGGATTACGGTTTTAGAAATGAATGGATGGTCCCCATTTAGATAGGTACGCAAGTATTTGTGTGTGACCTGTACTTCACCATTGTTAAATGAATAACGTATATCTGAAAAATTCATTATGTCAGGAGTGAAAATGCATTTTCTCAGAAATTACATTACAAAATAAACCCAAAACAATGTAATGAGACACTAGCACCACAGACGGAAACCTACCTTTATACAGCCGTTAGTGAATGGTTTCATATTTTAAATAGACGTACATAGTGTACTAATCTCGCTCTACATTGACAATTAACAATGATGTCAGTTAGCTAATTATCTAGTTAACAACGTTGTTAAAATTAGCAATATAAAGTAATCCATTACAAACGACCATCATGAATACAAATGTTGATACAAACAAATACTAATTAAATGGATGACTTCATAAAAATCATCTTTTTATTGGTCGATTTAGATGTGAAACTCAGTAGGCAGAGGAGAATGAGTGTATTCATCCATCCATCTATGCGTCCATATCCATCCATCCATCCATCCACCCACCCATCCATTCCGTTCTTGTAACCATTTCTATTCAGGGTTGAGCATATTCTATTTATAGTAAAAAAATCACTTATCAAAAAGGTGGTTTTCATCTGACGATGTAAGGGGTGTAACGATTCTCCTAATCCAAATGGATGGATTATGGATGAACAGATGAATACCTGCTTGCTATAAAAATGCTTAAATCTGTACATGTGGCAGAGTGGGGGGAAAAATAGGCTTTTTTAAATTCACACACGTCTTCTGAAGGTGTTCCAAAGAGCGTTGGCTGGGAGAAGAACCAGAGAGGAGTGATGGGACCCAGAATGGTCAACCTCAGCGAATGCATGGACCCTAAAAGGCAAAGCTCATGTCCGCCTTCTCCACACTGTTTAAAGAGATACGAATGTTGAACAAACGGGGTGCAATGGACCCCAGCGGCCCGTCGGTGGAAGAGGAATGGACTAGTTTAATCACTGTTGCTGCGTAGCTGTAGTCATGGATTAATTTTTTTCATTATGCTATTGGATTAGCGTTTCTGTGTATGTGTATTGTGCTGGGTAATAGACTTATTTTCAGATTGTCAGGAGATGGTCCTGGAAATAAAATCAGTGGTCCGTTCCCCTTGTTCATGTGCCAGGCTGGCCGAGTCGTCCGTGGACCTTAACCTAAAACTGATGCGCTGGAGACTCGTGCCCTCCCTGGACCTGGACAAGGTGATTTCCACCAAGTGTCTGCTGCTGGGAGCCGGTACCCTGGGCTGCAATGTTGCGAGGACCCTGATGGTGAGTGGGGGGCCGGCCGGGGGGGTCCTCAGTACGGAGCTGGGGGCTGGGAGGCTCAGTGGGGGAGATACTTGAGTCGCTTCAGTAAATGTTCACTCCATGAGAAAAGGCCAATTTTTCATGCTGTGTAAACATCTAATTATGTATGTGCAGATCCCCCCCCCCCCCCCCGCGCATAGTTCTGCTTCTAAGCGAACGGATTAATAAATAATGCAAATCCGTGCTTTTTGTGAGGCACCAGGGCCCTGCGCCAGAGCCTGGCTTCGCCGTGACTGAGCACAATGAGTTTATCCATCTGTTTCCCCATCCACAGGGCTGGGGGGTGCGTCACATCACCTTTGTGGACAATGCCACCATCTCCTACTCGAACCCGGTGCGCCAGCCCCTGTATGAGTTCGAGGACTGCCTCGGGGGCGGGAAGGCCAAGGCCCAGGCCGCTGTAGAGAGGCTGAGGAAGATCTTTCCCGGTGTGGTAAGTGTGATCTGTTTTAGATGTCTGTCGCCATGACAATTCCACAGTAGAGTTTGCTCGTCCTCCATGCCCCGGTGTTTGAAAACAATGCTGGGGTGCCTAGCTCCGAAAGCATCACTGTTGGCATTTTTGTGATCTTCTTTCACACCCTTATCTTGGACATTGATGAATGAGGTTTTTCTCCTAAAAGCACTTCACTTTCATAAAAAAAAAAAAAAAATCACAAAAATCCCCTGCACCCTTAGGCAGATATTTGTCAGGCCGGAAGATAGATTGCCAAGGAAACGCTGTCGCCGAGAGCAACCCCCTCACCCCCACCCCCATTTGCCCATTTCCTCCTTTGTGTGGGATCTACGGCAGCTTGTTGATACATAGGAGAGGATCGGAGCTGTTAAATGTTCCGGATGGAATCTGTTCCTGGAAGTGGAGGAAAAATAAAGTGTATGACGCGGCTGGGGAAAGCCAGAATGCACACGCGTGTGTTGGTGAGTGGGTGGGTGTGTTTGGGGGGGGGGGGGCTTCGTCGTAGCACAGATGTGTGCACACGTTGCGGGGAAGAGGTGGGCTCCTGGCCCGCTGTGACTCAGTGCTAACGCCGGACGTCACCGGCGATGGGCGCGTGGGCGCGCTCTCCGTTTGCCACTTCTGCCTGAGTGGAGGGAGAGCTCGCCATTCGGGAGGAGATTCTTAAGACCCCCACCCCTGACTCTCACCAGTGACGAGAATGGCACGGAGAGACCTCATCACCGTCTGCCGCTGCCCCCTGACTCCTACAAATTTTGGTGGATTATCCCAAATTCATCTTCACAGATAAGCCTCTTTATTTAGTGGTATCCCGCTGGTGACCTGCCTTACAATCAGCTTTCTGGGAGGGTGCACAATGGCACAGTAATTATGTTCTTAAATTAAAATGGATGGATGATTGAACATTATTTTGGTGACAATCTCATGATTATATGACAATAACAGGTGCATTATACCCTTGATGCAAAAGAACGAGAAGAATTTTTGGAGATGGGGACACCTTTTCATGTTTCTTTATGGTTTTAATTAATTGATTGTTTTAATAGGTATTGACAGAATGTAATTGTTATGCTCAGGATGGAGCTCCTTTTTAATTATTATTCTATAAATGTCAGCAATTGGTCTTTTTAAGTATGATAAAGGTGTAGGCCTTTAATGGAGGAGAATAGAGGCTGTATCCCCAGCCATTTGATCTCAGTGGAGTTCAGCGTGGTAGGAGCTGTGTGTGTGTGTACGTACGTGTCTGTTAATGATATGAATGTGTTGCCTAGGCTTGTCTATTGAAACATTTGAACTAGCGGGGCCGTGTGGTCGGGTAGAGGTCGTTAAAAGTCGAATGCGCCCACGCGTCACACGTCCCCCCACCATTTCCCTTAATCTCATTGGTCAGACAGCAGCTCACTGGGATACCTGCCCCCCTTCCCGTCGTCGGCATCCGCTTCTCTGTCGGTACTGATCAAATTAGCCTCCTGGCCTGTTGATTCTGTGAGCATCATTAATTCATATCGTCTTCCTTTATCGATTTTTCCCTGCCTGTCTCTCTAATGAGCCCCCGCCCCCCCCGGCTGCCCATCTACCTGTTCTGCCCGCACTGCGTCACACCAATTAGCCGGACGGGCTGACAGAGAGGGCCCCCACCAGTAATTACTTCCACCCCTTTGTAGTAGTCGCAAGCCTCCAAAGACCAGTGGCAGAGCTCATGCAGAACCACGTCGGGCTCTGCGCCGGACTCCTGCACCCCCCCTCCCCCCGCAGCTCACGTAGAGGAGTGAGGAGCAGAGGGGCCCGACTGTTCTGAAGATAGCCAGGCACTACATGGACAGCACTGGAGCACAGGGTTGTCATCAGGCACTAAGGCCCTCGACCTGTAGGGGGCGACCCGAAGCCGGCCACTTTTCTGCGGCCCTTTGGCATTGGGGGACTCTCGTTTTTACATTTTACTTTTATTCAAAACACCGCACAGTTTTTTTTTGAGGAAGCTGGGTCAGCTAGCCCCTAGAGCAGTTTGGGGTCAAGGGCCATGCTCCTGGGCCAAGTGGTGAAATTACTCTGGGATTTGAACCACTGACCTTCCAATAACAGACACAGGGTCCTAATACACTGCCCGCTACAAGTGCCCCCCCCAATCTGCCAAGGAACAGCGACATACTTCTGGTATTGCTTGAGCCCAGTGCTAAAGTCTCTGAAAATGGAAGGACTTGGTTGAAGGACTGAGAATCTCTTTAGAAAGAGAGACTGAGTATTTGGCTTTCAGACAGCTTTCCCTCCCAGTGCCAACATCAGCAATATTTGACAGGAAAGTGGCAGTGTATGAGCCTGACGTGTCCCCCCTCCCCCGCAGAACGCCGAGGGCCACACGCTGAGCATCCCCATGCCGGGCCACCCGGTGAATTCCTCCGCGGACACGGCAGCCCAGGCCCGGCGGGACGTGGTGCAGCTGGAGGCCCTGATCTGCGCTCACGACGTGGTCTTCTTGCTGATGGACACGCGTGAGAGCCGCTGGCTTCCCACGGTCATCGCCGCCAGCCAGAGGAAGGTAGGGCCCCCAGAGTCGTGTGCGCCTGCGGGTGACCCCAGTCTACCCGTCTAACAGCCAAGGGGCGAGGCCTTTTCAGAAATGGTTAGGACCAATTTAGCTGAGTAGTATGATTTATGGCACTTCAGGACTCTGGGTAATTAAGTTTTGCCTTGTAAAGTTTTGAATGGCACAATTTTACCAGCGAAATTGCAGAATGTCAGCACTCAGATAGGCTCTGAGCGACTCTTACTGCCATTAAATTTGAACATTTTTTAGAAACGACTGGCGTAATAGTCCTGATTGCATAATGGCTTAATCGTCTTTGTCAAGCAACATTTCTAGTTCTACACTTATTTCATTCCATTTAAGTCAATACTTTTGTTCTGGGAAACGACAACATCGCAGAGCAGCCTAGGCTTTGCGTCATCTGTTATTTCGTGTCATACGTATCATGTGTTCTCCGGTGTGATCATGTGACCCACGTCTCGCAAACCGCCCCGCCACCTGTCGTCACATTAATATTAGATGCTCGTAGCGTCCGGGCTGAGCTGCTCTCCGGCGTGCTCTCTGCTAAGCCGAAGTGACACTCTCACCAGAACACTTCTGACTGCGACTCTCTCTCTCGGCAGATGCAAATAAATTGACCTTTACGACAATCGGACACGGTCGAGGCTCCACGCTATGTTGAAAAATCCAATTCCTATGATGCGTGGCTGGTCTCGTGGTTGCTACTGGTTTCGCCGCATCTGGGTTTTAATTCTGGTTCCCCCCTGCAAGGATTTCAAATGTGAATATTTGCGAGCAATGCAGTGTCTGCTAAAACTGCCACAGCAGTAGACTTGAGTCGGCTACGTGTAACTATGATAAATGATGAATGATGCATAGCCTTTGAAAGCAGATGCAGAATATTTTAAAGTAATTTTTAATTAATACTGCCATCTTCAGGTAGTTGTTTAGCATAAATGACTTGACAGGCTTCTCTTCCCATGCACGGGTTTTTTTTATGATGCATGTATGATTTCCGTAATGTCAAAATGACTTTCCCCAGTCATGTGGTGCGACGTTGTGAAAGGCCCTTACAGTCTGTCAGGGAATATTACGTGGTAAATGTAGGCGAGGAGTTTCGCTATGGTTCCCATAGACATTCTCTTTTCATATCCTTTCGAGGAGGGGGGAGTGACATGGTGATGGGGAGTGTGGTGAATTGAGCTGGAGAATGACTTAATCATGCATTAGTAGACAGAGATTGAACATAGAAATGACTCACTGTCATGTTGGGAATAGGAAACGACGCGGGTACCTTCAGGCCTGTATGGATGTACTCTTAACACTTAGGTTGGGTTTCCGTTAGAGCTGCACCAGGTCCATGTCTGGATGCCTTTCTTGGGGGACTGAAGGTGGCTCACATCCAGCTTCTGTTCTGCTTTGACCCCTAACCCCCATTCCTTCTCGATCCATGTAGCTCATCGTCAACGCTGCTCTCGGCTTCGACACCTTCGTGGTCATGAGGCACGGCCTGAAGCTGCCCAAGAGTACCGGCACCGAGTCGGCCCCCACCTCCGCCGGCTCTACTCCTGCCTCAGAATGCTGCTCCTCCTCCTCTTCTTCCTCCTCTTCCTCTTCAGCTGCTTCCATGGCTGTCCACGGGGCCTCTCTCTTCTCCAACATCCCTGGCCACAAGCTGGGCTGCTACTTCTGCAATGATGTCGTCGCCCCGGGTGATGTGAGTATATTTCTCTCAAGATGAACACTGGCGCGTTCTTCTCCACAGATCCTCCCCCTGTCCTGTCGTCTCCATCGACAGCCACTCCCTTTGTTACTGTAAATGGTGCTCAAAGGTGATCTGGAGGGTGGGCATACCCTTGTGGACCAAAACCGGCCTGCTGCTTTTTTTACGGTGGAATGTTCTAGCGTGAGCGAAATGCGACGGCCTGCTGAACGAGGGGTTGGGAAGGGCAAGGGCCGGTTATTTAAGCCCTAGTATTTAATTGTTTCATTAATAAACTCCTAATTCGTCACCTGTTCATTCTGAGTTCTTGACGTTTGCAAGCTTGGCTTGAGATGAGGTGACCCTCGCTTTTCTCCTTTCATCTTCTCAGTCCACGAGGGACCGGACGCTGGACCAGCAGTGCACCGTGAGCCGGCCCGGCCTTGCCATGATAGCTGGGGCCCTGGCCGTGGAGCTGATGGTCTCCGTCCTGCAGCACCCCGAAGGGTGAGTGCGGTCAAACGGCACCTGTTTTGATCTTCATATTCCCGAGGAGCTTCTGCACGGGTGGGGTGTAGTCAGTGCTGCTCCTGGGGGGTGGTATGCGGCTCGCTGGGTTAGGATGCCATGCCTGTGATAGGAAGATCGGCGTTTCTAATCCCAGGCTCAGGAGAGTGACTTGAGCAGGACCCTTAAACCCCAATTGCAATTGCTTGATGCTGAATTGCCTTTCAGTTGTACATTGTCTGTTAAATAAAGTAATTGTAAATCTGCTAAACTGTAATTAGTTGCTGAGCCTCAGCACCGTAACCCACAGTCTTCCTTCCAGCCTCTATAGGAGGCCCTGGGTGCTCTTGCAGCATGACCGTCACCAGAGGACATGACACATTCGGTGCGTCGCTTCACTGACGGTGTGGTTAATTGAACACAGCCACATGCTTTCTGGAGATGCTGAGGAAGCTTTATTTCAGTTAAGATACCGGACTTCCTGCGCTGGGATGGCTAAACGTCCACGCTTGCAGTGTTCAACAGCATAGCGATGTGGACGAGGATCTTTACAGCTGGACCTCGAATTTAGGTCTCGGGCCATCCATTTTTCACTGGACGGTTTTCAGGGGGCGGGGGGAAGAAATCTAATGTTTGTGTTCAAGATAAGATAATGCTTTGTAAGATTTTTTTTGGAATTTACTCTTCATCACAAGAAGCCCTGTTCCAATAATAAGAAAAAGTAATGCATGAATCATCGTGCATAAATTACACAGGCCCAGATATTGCACTTGCTCTTTGACACCAAATGCTAATACACCAGGGGACTGTAGTTGCCCTTAACTGGTGACCTGCTATCTTGGTTAGTAGAAATGATTGATTGTGGAATGAATGAGTTCTTCGACCTACTGAGGCTGTTCCATGGCACTCCAAACCATATGCTCGAAGGCATAACCTCTGGTTCAAAAAATGGTCATAACTCAGGAAGTATATGCTTCTTGCGTGGGGGTGGATTTTATAGGATATATATAGTGTGTTTTTGCATTCCTCTTTTATGGAATGATGTCAGTTTTCCTCCCAAAATAATCCTGCCTCTGTTAAAACTCATGTGTTATTGTTGAATCCTGTCTTCACCCTTTTTGCGTACCATACGGGATTGTCCCTACCCCACTGCCATGCCCATGAAGCTGAATGCCGTTGAATCAATAAATAAACTGCCCACGCAATAGTCTGGCATTATGTCCAGGGTTTACCCCTAAGCCCGTCTCCCCCCACGCTCACTCTCTACTGGATCTACTCATTTTTGAATGGTAGATAACATTCTGTACTGAAGCACATTTTTTGACAAGGCATTGTTTGGCTTTCAGGACTAGCATATAAATAAGTCCGTATCGAGCAACAGGCATTCAGAATGTGGATTATGGCTTTGTTTTACTAATAGTTACTCCTTATTTGAAAATATGGAACATCAGGTGACTGGTATCCCATTCAGAGCTTGCATGTTGTGGGGTTTCCTCCGGGTGTTCCCGTTTCCCCCCACAGTCCAAATGCATGCTGAGGTTAATTGGAGTTACCAAATTGCCCTCGGGTGTGCATGTGTGAGTGTGCCTCCGATGGGCTGACCCCCCGACTTGGGTTGTTCCCCTGAGATAGGCTCTGGACCCCCCGCGACCTGGAAGGATAGATGAATAGATGGATGGATGGATGGGTGGTATCCCATCCAGTTACCCAGTGCCATCAGGGATAGGCTCCTGACCACCCTGCAACTCTGACCAAGAATCAGGCTCAACCCTGAATAGAAGTGGTTACAGGAAATGGATGGATGGATGGATGGATATGAACAGATGGATGGATGGGTGGGTGGATGGATGGATGGATGGATGGATAGATGGAATGTCAAATCAAATGAACACTATGATATGTTAAAGCTATGGAACTGAAACATGTCGTTTGTGTTCCAAGATTCACTAAGGCAAAGTTCGGCTCTGTTCCTAATGGGACACGGCGTGGCCACAGGAGTCACCCTAAACTTCTGGTTTAGTAACCGAGACACCACAGAGGTGTTAGACGTACATGTGGACCGTTAGTTAATGAGCGTATCGGTTACATGGGAATATAAGCAGAGTCTCCAGGATTGCTGATGCTGGCACTGCGATTAAGGTAACAGGCATTGGCACACACTTTCTCACCTGGAAGTACATGCCACAGTAGCTCGGCCGACTCCTGGGACACAGCTGGGCGGTAATTTCTCTAATGGAGTGTCTCAGGGAAGACGTGTGGCCCTTATCTAGGTGCTGGCCGGCCGCGTCTCCTGAAGCACCACAGGAAGCTTCCAGCACAGATAGGCTCTATTGTGTAGTCCTGACCGCACCCCGGTATGGCTCTCTCTGTGGTACCCGGCCACAAGGCAGACAGAATCGGTCGGCCTTGGCGATAAGGAGACAGCGGGACATTGTCCGGCGGGGTGGCGTTTGCCATGCCACTTTAAGGACGGTCCAGATAAAAGAGGGAAGGCATTGCCAATGCGAAAAGCCGCCTTGCGCACAGGGAGTGCAGCTGAACGGCTTCTAAGGGAGCGTGGGGCTTTTGAGGCTCCAGATCCATAATATGTTAAATAATCCTCAACAGGCTGTCAGAATTAGCCTCGAACAGCCAAAATGAAGACACGCACTTTGCAGGTATTAATGTCAGTCTGGGGCAGGAGACACAGAGGCAGCTAGAGACACGAGGAGGAGAGAACCTAATTTTGGACATTATATCTTAAAGGACAGAGCCCCCCCCACCCCCCTTTATATGGAAATATCCTGACAGGTCCTGTTTCTCTTCACGTGGCTGGGGGGTGCTGACCCCGGTCGCCTTCTCTCTCCCTGGCAGGGGCTATGCCGTCGCCAGCAGCAGCGACGACCGGATGAACGAACCCCCCACCTCGCTGGGCCTCGTTCCCCACCAGGTCAGTCATCTCGAAGCTCTGCCCCCTCCCCCCTTGCCCCCACACACCAATCAATGCAAATTCCACCCAGCCAGCTGCTGATTATTTCATTACGACTCTCCCAATTTGTCTTCGGCTCCTAGCCCGCACCCCGCCGTGGTAACCTTCAGGTTGCTATAGAAATGTAGGCGATTGTGAAAGGCGAGCGTTACAGCTGTCTGCTCGGGTTGCGTGATGTCGCCTGCCGTGACTCAAGCCCACCCCGCCGTCGCTTCCTGTTTTATGCGGCCATCCACTTTGATCGCTTATATAATCTGTTTAATTCCTCTCCACCCCCTTAGTAAAGGCATCACTGCAAAAAAAAACAAACAAACTTTTGTTTCCTTAGATCTGGATAAATGACTACCTAGTGCCGCCTTTTAATAGATTTCCTTGAATCGTGCTGGAAACGGGTCTCGCCGACTGAATGACGAAGGCTGTGAAAAGGAAAAATAATAAAATTTGTAAAAGCTCTTCCTTTGTGTGATTTTAATAAGCTGCACTGACAGTCTCGCCGGTCCGGTGATAAGAAGGAAGCCAGCCGAATCACAGGTGCTGATCGCAGAAACGCCCTCGGTTTGATGGGCTGCGTATCACACCTCGGACACCAGAACGCCCCCCCACACTCCACCCCCGGATTGTTCAGGCAGGCATGGTGATGATTCCCCTTCTCTCTGCCCTCCCTGTGCACTGTTTCGGCCATGACAGCTGTCTGGCTTTCTTGGGGGAGGACGTGCGACTCGGCTCGATAATCCCCCCCCCCCCCGTGCGATGCAGGTCCCCCCACAGCACAGTCCGGACAGGTGCTGCGTACCTCAAACCACGAGGATGCAGTGATCCTTTATTAAGATGCCAGATTACATTGCTGTACACTGGATCGACCTTCTCACGCATAGACACGCACACACGACACACACACACGCACTGTGTTGCACTGTGACTGAAGCTTGAAACAGAAAACAAACGATATGTTAAAAAAAAAAACGAGAAAACGAGGACAGACTGGGAACTACTGTTACGGTCATTGTTTGCTTCAAGTGTTTATGTAAGAATGTCGTTATTTGCCAACATGTTACAAGCCTGGGTGCCTTGGGCTGGTGCAGAAATTCAGCACATTCGTTATAGTTTGCAAATTACTTGTATTTATTTTGGAAGATTAAAAAAAATTCTAATAAATGTATTTAAAAGCAATTTGTTAAAAGACATGACTTGTTTTGGCAGGTGTTTGTATTCTGTATTAGGAATGTTATCTGTACAGTGACAGCATGGTTGACAAAATGCTGCGACACAATTGACAAAATCTGCTTTTATTATCATTATGGGTTGGGGTTTTTTACTGTATTGTTATATGCTCAAAGCATGGCACTGAAAGAGTAAAAAGATATAATTTTTGTAATAAAAGTGTGATATCTATATACAATTCCCAGATTTCATTCCTGGTGCTTTGGGATGAGCTGGTGTGCTGGATGAGTGGGAAAAAGATGGATGCATGGCATGTTTTTCACAGATTTAGGAAGGGATGGGGGGAGCGGGCCATTTCCTGTTCAGTGTTAATGGGTAATGGATGACATAGACAGGAAGGGAGCGAGTGAGGGAGGCAGGGGTGCACTCAGCCGGCCTGCAATCCACCAAACACCCACACGCAGGGCTGCTCAGCCCATTAGCTGACATAGGCGACTGCCTAGGACACCATCTTCTGAGGGGATGCTCAATCAGTCAGTTTCACTTTGTCTCGGACAGGGGGCGCCACATGCGGGCTTTGGCCTGTACTGTCCCCACAAAAACTGTACACCCTTTAGATTTATGTCTATTACGCACTTAATGTCTTCATTCACTTGCCTGTCTTTCCGTGTCCAGGTGCACAGATATAGTATGTTGAGAAGAATTGTAGCACGAAAAGGCTCTGCAGCCCGGGTTTGATTTAGAATTTATATGAAATCTAATGTCAATTTTACTGAAGTTAGAAATCTAGAATATTTTAATAACATTCTCTGAAAATAGTTGCTCAGGTGTACCTTTGAAAGACATCACATGCACTTTTTAGAACTCTTTTATGCTGGTGTTAGTGTGTGAGTATGGTGTTCAGTTACAGTGCGACAAGATGACCGATTGAATGATTATTTTGGCTGAGAATGAATTTTGAGTGTGAGGGGACTGTATCCTGTACTATTAGTGATGAGAGTGATTAAAAGTGTGAGGGGACTGTATCCTGTACTATTATTACTGAGAGTGATTTCGAGTGTGAGAGGACTGTATCCTGTACTATTAGTGATGAGAGTGATTCAAAGTGTGAGGGGACTGTTTCCTGTACTATTAGTACTGAGAGTGATTCAAAGTGTGAGGGGACTGTTTCCTGTACTATTAATGCTGAGAGTGATTCAAAGTGTGAGGGGACTGTTTCCTGTACTATTAGTGATGAGAGTTATTCGGAGTGTGAGGGGACTATTTCCTGGACTATTAGTGCTGAAAGTGATTTGGAGTGTGAGGGGACTGTATCCTGTGCTATTAGTGCTGAGAGTGATTTGGAGTGTGAGGTGACTGTATCCTGTGCTATTAGTGCTGAGA
>JAODKN010000127.1:6308131-6332016 GCA_026774425.1 Petrocephalus zakoni | reverse complement strand
GTGCGGTCTGAGGGAAAGCCCCCTCCCCGATCGCTTTGTTTGTTTTGGTATTATCTCCCAGGAGCAAAGTCCCATTTCCACGGCCAGTCAGTCTGGCAGCTGATCAATACTAACCTGTCGGCCCTTGTTCTCTTGCCACAGGGAAATATCTCACTGATATCCCCACAAAATATTGCATTTTCCATAATAAACCCTGCATAAAGGTGTGTCCTCAGTGGCACAAAGGTGCATGCTGGAAACGGGGCTGTCATGCTTTCTTCCGTGCATGTGATTCGGTCTATTAAACATCTGTGCTTGAAGTTGCTCACGGGCATCATGGTGGAAGCATCCTGATAAAGTCTTTGATAGGCAGGGGCGCCGTACCAGGCTCTGGCTGCCACCTGCTAACAGCTGGATGCTTCCGTGCCCCTGATGTTTGAGTGGCGGCACACAGCGGTGCGCCTCCGATCTGCAGCCGCTCAGGGTTTTCATACCTAAAGTGCCGCTCCAGGTGCGGTGCGTGAGGTGGCTCCCCCTGAAGGTAGGCTAGCACGCTGCAAGCGCGGTCTCAATGCACAGACGAAGCCTGGAATTTAAAGATAAGGACAGCAAAATGATGTGGTAAATCTCTCCCATATGCTCTAAGGCAGAGGCTCTAACTAATGTATTTTTTGCCTATTTAGGCATTGGCAATTTGCTAGGTGTGCACTCCATCCTCTCCCCCAAGTCTGTTTTGATAATGTGCTATTTGCGTAGCTTGTACGTCAGTTTGGACAATAGCTTCTGTTAAATTAAGTAACTGTAAATGTCTTTTAAAATAATTTCATTAATTAAAAAATACTGAGAACCCTGAATCTGTGAAGTTACAGCTTTGAGTTTGATGCAGACAGGAGCAGATTCATTTATTGAGAAGAGCGGATGTAAGTCACTTTCGTAAGAGTACATTATCTGTTTCTTGCACCTCCATTTACACACACGGTCACATTAGGAAAGGGATTATGACAAAATGGCAGTTTATTCCTCTGAGTCGGACGGATTTTTTCTTCATCCAAAAATGGTGGGACAGTACTGCCCTCATGTGGCTGCATGGTTAGCTGACTTAATATTTTGGGCAATGTATATTGCTCTTCTGGTTTTCTCTGTTAAACATGACAGCCATGGTGAATGAACTAAATCACCGAGCTGTTGCTGTGGACGACATGTGAGCAGTGATTTTTCTGTAAATATGACGTAATATACGCGATTCCCATTTCCCCTGTGTGATGCAAAAAAAATCAAATCGGAATCAACGCACGAACAATAGCATCAGGGAGAGGCAACCTGGTATGATGAGACGGGTGATACTGAAACTTCGGTGCTCGTCTTGTCAAAGTAAAGCCCAGCGACTCGAAGATGGGAGTCGGAGCTTGCGTCAGTTATGCAATATCACATGACCGATGACGTAACACGTCCTGAGGTATTAGGGGTCTGGAATCCCGTCGGCTCTTCGAAACTTTTACAAAACCGAAATGAAACCTTTGGTTCAGTTGATGTGTCCCAGGAAGGCGAAGGAAAATTCATTTAACAAAATATTATTACTAACAATAACAACAGTAATAATAAATTATTAATTAATGTTTTTCATACTGTTATTATTGTTATTATTATTATTAGTTCCACTGCTGATTCATTCACTCTATTCTCGCCTGCCACGCTGGGTTTCCATTCACTTATTGTAAATCGCTTTATGTATTGCTCCACAGCAATAACACGTCCGTCCATCCATCCATTTTCTGTACCCGCTTGTGTAATTCAGGGTCGCGGGGGGCGGAGCCTATTCCGGAAGCTACGGGCGCGAGATTGATTTATTTTATATTTTATTGAAAATACATGATGACTGGAAATGTATACAAGTTAACTGAAAGAAACACTTATATTTTTATGATTATATGTAGCATAACACAATCAGTCCGGGCTGTTCAAACGTTGCTGAAACCCACTAGGAGTCTCCCTATGTCTGAAAAACAGGTTCGAGGACTTATGACATAACTGGCAGCCGGCTTACGCCGTTTGCGTTATGCCCTTATCACGCCGCCTTCTTACGCCGTTTGCGTTATGCCCTTATCACGCCTCCTCCTTACGCCGTTTGCGTTATGCCTTTAACACGCCGCCTCCTTACGCCGTTTGCGTTATGCCTTTAACACGCCGCCTCCTTACGCCGTTTGCGTTATGCCCTTATCACGCCGCCTCCTTACCCCGTTTGCGTTATGCTCTTATCACGCCGCCTCCTTACGCCGTTTGCGTTAGGGCTGCATCCGTGTTGCGTTCCCTTTCGTGGCCTCTTTGCGCAGCGGCCGCTTTTATTCACAGCTTCTCGCACAGCTTCTCGTTTGCTGAATCTGAGCCGGAGATGAATCTGGCTTGAAATCGGGTGAATCTCTCGGCTTTAAGACGAAGGATCCGAAAACCAACAAACACTGTTCATAGGGTGGCCACTCAATAGACACCAAAAAGAGTGAGAGTATGCCTAGGGTTGCCACACGTCTCTTAAAATACGGAATCGTCCTGTATTTGACGACAAAATTGTGCGTCCCGTTTTTAATCAATGCGGGACGCGGTTTGTCCGGTATTTCCTAATTGTGATGAACACAGCATCACCACATCCACATTTAATATGAAAATACCGATGGATTGGTTAGATTCATTTGTCTTATTTATAGTTAATAAATTGTGGATGACTTAACAATGTATATCATTTTTCATTGTATGAATCATAATACTTTCTTGAGATCATGGTTTAAGCTTTGATTTACCACGGGTTCATCACTTGGCAGATAGTGGTTGTGGTCACACTATGGTAGGCGTCCTTTATTTTTCAGCATGAAATGTGGCAACCCTAAGTATGCCAGGAGTGAGGGGTACCGACAAGAACCAAAATAAAAATAAATAAATAATGCAGCAGCGCCAAGATCAATTTAAAGTGAAAATTGTTTAAAAATGGGGTACATTGAACAGATCCTGGGCTGCCAACTTTGGTCAGCAGGCTGGCGTGAGATTTTCAATTCATGACTAGTCTGCACACTCATTTACATGTATGTCACAGGTTTATTATCTCGTAAATAGTCTGTAGGGTTTGCGAAGTACCCCAAATATTTGGATGTAGCTAATTTTAGGTCTGTAATGGAATAATATAGATTTTCCGTAAGATTTCCTGCATAAGTGTCAGGGCCTGAAAGCATGAGTGTCACACCAGACGTGTTAGAGCTGGCAGCCCCACACACTGATGTAACCCCTTTCCTTTGCTGTATATATTCACATCACCTTGGCAAAATGTGCAGAAGGCATTGAATTAGTCGTTCCCACTCCTGGAAATGAACGTTGCGAGCTGGGCGGTCGTATGTTGTTAATCAATGACATACAGCTCTATTTATTTGACAGGTGCATCACCGATAATGGACCGGCCATCCTGGTACCAAGTGCTCGTTCATTTTCGTTGACGTAATGGCAGCTAGACTATTTTTTTACATTTTCACATTTTTATTTCTTTCATAAATGAAATAGCAGGTTGGCCTGAATAAAGGTGGGCTTGCCCACACAATCTAGTATAACCCAGTAACACTTATAGTACAGTACAGTACAGTACAAACTCGAAAGTGTTCTTCTATGCGTTGACCCTGTGTCATCATACTGACATCAGTCAACAGCCATAAAAATCAAACCAGTCCGCTCTGTTGAGTTAGTACAACAAGGCACTACATTAAAATCCTGAACAAGCACCCACAGCAGAGGTAGGGGCAATGAAAGCAGCTTCACATGCAGCGACCACGTAAAGTGTTAATCAACAGATCCAAACCACATTGCCCATAGCCACTGTAAAGTTCAGAAATCAAGGTCCAACACAGCAAAGTATGATTTAAATTACAAAATAATAAAAAAAATATATATCTTTAGCGAACCTGTTGAAATTTAGTGGCAGCCTGCTTGTCTCTGTTTTTCAAAGCACACTAGAACAATGACGAGCACCCCCTTGAAACGCCATCAGATTTCAACATAAGAAACATCACATGCATTATAAGCCATAAACATAACAGACAGTTTTAGCAATGTTCACAACCGACTTTGCTAACGTCATTATTACGATGCAGAAATCAACAGGTTACATAACAGCCTGCTGCAAAAAAAAGAATTTAGAAACAAATTTCATGTCTTCCTGGAGTCATATTAATCCCTAATTAAAAAAATATTAGCTAACATTACCTTTGCCACCTTGGTTCAGGAACCTAGTTCCTGGTCTGTCTTGACTGGCAACTTTTGTGGCATCTGGCCACTTTCATAAGCATGAGAAACACAAAAACTGTTACATTAAACTTCACATATTATTTCATACAAAACACCACCACCTCAAAACAAGTTGTTAGTTATCGGGGGGCTCAATCGCGATCAAAACTGGACACGGCCTTTTATTTATATTTTATTGCGACGTTTATTATTAAATCTGGTCAGTATATCAATCTTTCATTTTCCACAGAATAAAAAATTATGTACGGTTATTCCGCTAATAAGGTGGCATGTTTCAAGTGTTGGCCAAAAGTATTGGTTATTGAAAAAAATTTCTGATACTGATAAATAGAGATGCAAGCAAAAATGTAGTCATTAATGCATTGAATGTAATTGAGGTACAAAAATTATTGCATCTGCTCAATTTCTGCTCAACTATTTTTAGCTCTTTTCCCAACATTTCTGACTTCCATGTTAATGCTG
This sequence comes from Petrocephalus zakoni, assembly GCA_026774425.1. Lineage (NCBI taxonomy): Eukaryota > Metazoa > Chordata > Actinopteri > Osteoglossiformes > Mormyridae > Petrocephalus > Petrocephalus zakoni. The sequence goes on along the minus strand of JAODKN010000127.1, from coordinate 6,327,297 downwards.
GTGCCTGTGGTCAACCAATCAGCAAGATTATCGCCATAAGCCCTTCCCCAGCAGTTCAGACAAAAAGTACCAATGCTGGAGTCGGAACTAAAAGTTCTGGAACTGCATCCGAAAAATGACAATTGGAATCGAGTTCTTGCAGTGGGAACGCGACATACTTTTCACAGGAGCTGAAACTTTATCTGTGGTGGGAAAACACCTAATAATAGCATATTTATTACAAAAAATTACAGCTATTTGTTTGGGTGGGGTCACACAGAAATTGAGCGGCGATATCCCCACCCATAATTAGTATAAATACATTCCAACTATTTTTTATTTATTTATCATAGTGTGTGGAATTAATGATTTATTTGGTAAGTAGCCCTAAGTTATCCTATAAAATCTTTTTATTGATGGTGAAAAGGAATATGCTGGGCGTCTGACCTCCCTAACTGTCGTTTGCCTGCGTTTGCCAGTCGTTTGCCAGTTGTGTCGTTTGCCTGCGTTTGCCAGTCGTTTGCCAGTTGTGTCGTTTGCCTGCCTGGTGTACGGTATACCTGTCAGCCTTGTCTTTTTTTTCTGGCATAGATATGCGTTATTAGTCATTTTTAATGTCAGTTACGGTGCTAATATCCGGTGCCAGTGTTTTATGGTTTTTCATCTTTGTAATTATCAATAAATTCCCTTATAGGTGTTGTTATAAAATCAAACATCAGGGGGCGCTCTGGTCAAAGACATGTTTGGTGTTTAGCATCAGCGGTAGAAGATCTCTAGGTGATAACCAGTTTCATGTTCCTTGTTTACAGATACGAGGATTTTTGTCCAGATTTGACAACGTGCTTCCAGCCAGTCTGGCTTTCGACAAGTGCACTGCCTGTTCACCAGTCGTAAGTTATACCCAAGCTGCTGACTTTTAGAGAACCTTTTAGGAAATGTAACATTTCATGTTTCCCCTTGGATTTCCAATAAAGTGCCTAAATGAGTAAGAATCATACCTGTCAAAATACCTGATTAGATTACAATTTTTCTTATAGGTTATTTTAAAACAAATGTATAGAAAATTCCTGGGAAGACATTTACAGTATGGAGAATACTAACCCGGCTCCCTCCAATGGAAAACAAGGGGGGGGGGCAGTATATATTTTACTATGAGACCATATGGTCTCAATAATGCCCTGGTTGGTTGTTGATGTCATTGTCAACATGCAAGTAATTAACCCCCACTTTTAAGTAACCCCCCTACCCCCCTCCAATGGTGGCGTTTTAGTGTTGAAAGGGTTATATCTCACACATCAGAGGGAGCAGTTCAGACTCTTCGGGTTTTGGCTGTGGGTCCACTTTGGGTTTTATTGCTATCTGTTGGAAGCCAGCGTAGCGGAACAGCCTTCTCTCCCTGCGTAAATATGGGCTGCACTGTGCAGGCCTCACGGGTTTAAACATAATGCTGTATGCCACTAGCTGCAAGCTTACGGCACTATACAGCCTGCTCACCTCCCCCATCCCAGCCTCGGGTGTTCACTCAGTCGTAAAAAAAAAAATAACTCTTCAGATCCTGTAATTTCATATCTTGCTGACTAAACTGGTTTATCTTAGCATTTACACTTTGATTATAAGATCTCTTTTTTTAATCCCCCACTTCATAAAAATAAGGTCCCTGTGTACTGCTGTAGACTCATATTGCTAAAAGTAACTGCAGGAGAGACACAAATGGGTCAAAGAACAACATCTCTTGTTATGTGGCACCCTATTCTTAGTTATGTTAAATCTGTCCTCCTTTCCAATAAACAGATTGTGAATCAGTAAGTGAAGACTGTTCCCTTAAAACACATTGTAGTCAAACTTGATTTTTTTTATATATAAATAACAAAGATTTGTTTTAATTGCATTTTATGCACAATTCCACTTTAATCCATCAGAATATTCATTTTGTATTCGTAAAATGGACAGTATTTCTGAAATGAGCTTCCTCAGCCCCTGTCAACAATGGGAGATGTGGTTACCATGGAAACCAAACAGTTCATCCTGTGGCCGTTTTTTTCTGTCCGTTTTGTTTTCCTTTGGCACATTAAAATGACTTCCTAGTACAACTGCATTTCTTAAGAATAAGTTATGGTGGGAGGGACATGCCACTGTCAAAAATGCCCCTGTGGCAGGAAAGGTTCACGGCGAACGCTTTCCCTCTGAGTCGGCTCTCCGGCACAATATCTGGAATCACGAATGGTCTGCCACTGTACCCGCGGCGGCTTCAAAGCGACTACTCGAGTGCCGTGAAATTATCTCCTGCCAAAAAAACACAAATAAGAAGCCCATCTAGTTTCTCTAAACAATGAGAGAGAGATGGTTATAAGGAGTGGAGGGAACGTAGCAGATCTTGCTGCAAGGGGCTTATATAAACCAGATGTGAACACTCCCATCCTCCACCCCACCCCCATGTCACGTCGTTTCTGGGGTTTATGGGCTGCATCAGTCAAAGCTTGGGATCATGGGATACGACTCTGGAAAACATAATGAAATCTTGTAAAGGTTCCACTGCTTCTGTTTCCATGTTGCTAAGCAAAGGTTAGTTTATGGCACCTACTGCTGGACTGACCTATGAGTGCAGCTAAGCGGCATGGGACAGCCATGTCTTACAAGACAGATGTACTGGGTCCTGAGCGAAACATCTCAGTGTTGTGGAGCCACAGTTTATTATTTTGTTTAAACCTGATGCTGTTCCCTCTTCTGGGGCACACAGTTGTGTTCATTATGGGGTTTGTTTTGGAATTGTGCACAAAACAGCCATGCACCTGTCCAACTGTGATTTTCATTCTGAAGATGTCCTCTGTGAGGCACCATCTTCTGTCCTCTTAAAAGAAACCGGGTTTTTGAGTGATGGGTTTCTGCTGAGAGGTTCAGCATCTGATGTGCAGTTCATGATGGTGATGATGATGGCCTAAAAAAGGGACCAAGAAAAGGCCTACAGTAACCAGTATGCTGACCCCACCCTCTGATCACAGGTACTGGATCACTATGAGCAAGAAGGCTTTGAGTTCCTGTCCAAGGTCTTCAACTCCTCGCATTCCTTCTTGGAGGACCTGACGGGGTTGACACTGTTGCACCAGGAGACGCAGGCAGCAGAGGTAAGAGCTCACCTGGGTTGGCACCTTGTGGCCCTTTCTCAGCCACAGGACTCTATAAATAGTGTATTACCGTATGATGAACATGTTCTGGAAGGGCAGTTTCCATGGAATGATTTGGCTGAACACTTAGGGCAGAGGTGGGCAATCTTATCCACAAAGGGCCAGTGTGTATGCAGGTTTTTGGGATAACCTTTAGGTCAGCTGTTCAAGCCCAGGTGTGAGGACTTGTGTGCCAATCTGTCCTCTAATTAGTAGCCTAGTTAGGGAGTTGCAGCGAAATCCTGCACACACAGCAGCCCTTTCTGGATAAGATTGCCCACCCCTGACTTAAGGTGATGAAAAGATGGTAGATTTTCTTCTTCTTTCTGGGTATCTAGACCATCAAGTAGACTGACCTGGACTGTTGTGGGAACAATGGGTTTGGGTAGACACCCAGAACTTGCTGAGCTGAGTATCCACTCCTGCCAAAACAGGCCAGTTGTTCCCGGCAGAGTGTTTATTTATAGACGGTACCAGTTTTGGATGGTCTGTTTCAGTCTTCACCAGCACCATGAATCAGAAAATGGCTGACAGATGTTTGGACTGGCGACATTTTAAATTCGTATACATGTAGCCATTGATCTTTGTAATAAATGACCCGTTGAACTGGAAAGCTTAATCATTCATTTGTAGAGTCATATTGTGAGTCATCTCGAGACTATAGGCACAGTGATGTCGAACGTAACAAGAAAAGCTTGCCCGTCGTTACGTTCACATTAAAATGGCCTGTTGTCAACATTTCATTTCTTGAATAATCACTCTTGGGACCAAATGGAAATCAATTTCTTTTTTTTCTGTTCTTTTCTTGGCTTACAAGACTCACATCTGGGTTTAATTTTTTTAAACTTTGGAACATTTTTAATGTCTTCTGACAACAGTCAGGGGTTGGTATACAGCTTTATCGAGGCTCTCGCATGACAGAAATGACCTGGGAGAGGTTTTTGAGGGAAAGTCCCAAGTCAGCATTCATCTCTCTGTGCCAGCACTAGAAGAAGGTCCTAGTCATCTCGGTGGAGATTGAAGCGCTGTGCATATCGGCTTGTGTTTGAGGTATTGGGGACAAATGGGGACATGATTAAATACAGGTTATTGCGGCAAGATCATGACCCTGTCCGTATAGTGGTTCTTGCTGTAAGCGACGACGATGATGGAGTACTACTCTCAAAGGGCCTATCTTGCCGTGCGCCAAGGGACAGGGCCGTCTTGTAACAGTGATGCAGCCTGGTGACTTTGGAGGTTTAATGCCAGATGGGGTAGAGTCTTGTGACGTCCGACTTCAGGATCTCCCATCCCGCTCAGCCCCCATGCGGGCCCCTCATCTACGGGCCGTGTGGCCTTTCTGTCCGCATAAACACATCCTTCTTTTTAACGCGCTATTTGCTTAGCAGCATGACTCACCCCCCCCCTCGGAGCACCAACCCGTCATGCAGCGCAGCTGAAATGTTCCCCTTCAGTGTGATGACATCTGAGATTTAAGGTACTAACATCTTTATATTAGTACTGCTTTCGGATTTGTTCTGACCACTAACTTTTATGGGATCCTTTTTATTTTTTGTTTTTGTCTTCCTTGAAATTCTCCCTTGCCCAATACATCTCTCATTCTCTCTCTCTCTCCGTTTCTCTCCCTTGCGTCTCCATCTGAAATTGGGTAACCGATTCCCCTATCTGTTGGGCGGGCCGTGGGTGAATAGCCAACAAAGATTTTTTGACCCCCGGACACAAAGGCTCTCTTGTTAGCGTAGGGGCCCGCACTGGATACTCTACGCTCATGTCGGGGGCCCGTGCTTATCGTTAATAAGACCCCTGTTGTATGGCCTTGATGGGCGGAACGCTCTAACGTCTCATTCCGTCACTCTGCTTGTGATGGGTCCCGTCAAGTGCCCCTGTCTTCGAGCTGTATGTTACAGGTTGGCAAATAAGATACGTGTCCTGCAGCCCCCCCGCACCCACCTACCCATGCAGAAGGATGAGGGGAGATGATGAATAAATTAGCATGGAATATAGTCGCAAGCTTGTCTCAATGCGTGCTCATCCCATGAAATGGCATGTGTTGCTGGGCCATGTAAATGTTTATCTATGTAAATGGCACCTAACCGAACATCCCACTGTGTACATATCAGTTCCCCTCGTTTATTTTATGCTGTGTTTAGTTATATCCTGTAACTTCCAGCGGGGGGCAGCAAGAGTAAAGTACCACACCTAAAATTAAAAGTCTTGTTGGTTTGCAGGAATTCTTGAGACTTCTTCTTGTTTTTTGTTTCTTGTTCTGGCTTTGTCTAACACACGGGTCCTTGGTTCATGGTACTATTCTATATTTCTGCGTTTTTGCCAGCAATGCTACCTAGTATGTCTCTTGGCTGGGCTTTCTGGAATTTTGTTCGGAACTAGACCAGCTTCTGGGCAAACTGGGGAAAGAGGCTGGTAAGACTCAAACAGACCCAAACCGTGCCCTGTATTTGTGCCTTGCACTGTGCCATCAGAATATGAAGTAGAAATGATTCGGGTGCCGTTCAATACAGAACATCACCGTCAGGCACACCGAACTCTCAGGCCTCAATCTAGACCTCTGTGGGTTTTTGGATTGGACTGTATGCACTTTGGCCTAAAAGCACTCCTGAAGTTCAGAAGTAGATTGTTATGAGTGTTTGCCTGTACAGAGTACAAGAAGTAGCAGAAGGTTCAGCCCACAGAGAAAATTATGTCCAGATTGCAGGTTGGCATGTTCTCTTCCTCCGGACATCGTCTGCCACTCAGTCTGTAACCTCTGGGGTCCTAATTTGAGCTGTCCCTTATTGCCTGTGACACACTCCTCTGGCATCTCTGGTGCCTCAAAGTTAGAATGTGTGATGTTCAGAATAGCTCCCGCCTCTGAGCCGGCTCTCCAACATTTAGGATGATGCCCCTTCGTGTATGTTAATGGGTGTGGGTTTTTTTCATACTCTTATGCAGTTATCATTAAAAAATAATTATATTTTAGATCTTTCTTTGTTTTGTCGAACTGACTTAGACATGAAGGCTGTCCTCACCCCCCCCCCCACCCCCCAAACAATAACAAGACCTGAATAATACATGAAGAGGTAAAGTAACCCTGCAGGCTCGAAGGAGGTCCACCCAGGTCCTGCCTCGGGGCCACGGTCGAGATCTCACAGGGCCTTTCTTGCCTTGCTGCTGCCATCAGGGGTCTATGCACAGCAGCCCGCCACAGCGCCACAAAAGATTTATTCCCTTCGCTGTCCAGAGTGGGACGGTATGTGTTAAGGTTTTAGGTTTCAGCTCGGCACTTGCTCCTGCGGCTAAGGTTTAGAGCCTTTATCCATACTCGCGCGGCGGGGCCTCTCCTAGCGTAGCCTCTGGATAGCCCCGCCGTGACCCGCCGCGGATAAAAGATTGCCGATTAATAAATAAGGAAGGGAAGCGGAGTGTGACGCCTGAGGTAGAGTCAGGGTGGCGGCAGGGCCCCGTGCACGTTTGTGGCGGCCCTTTGCATCGGCGCGACTCACGGCCGAAGCCTCAAGGGCGGCAGCCCATGGCATAGCCGTGCCGTTTGCGTGTCTCTGGTGTCTGTTTGCCCAGCACACGGGACCGGGCCGATGGCATCGTTCCCAGGTTATTGTGCGCTGTGTTCCGCCGGTGATTCTTTTTTTTTTTTTCCTGCTAGGTTAACTGCTATGGACTAATGTGATAATCCAGGGTCTTGGAAAGACTGTGATGCCAAGTGCCGGACACCTTAAAATGCCGGCTACTGAAGCTACCTCCCGTGTCTTACTTAAGCAGATACTGTTACCCAAAGTGATGTACATTTTTCCTCAGTTCTTTTTTTTTTGGAGAATGCAGTGAGCAATTTGGGGTCAAAGGTCTTTATCAGGGCCCGTCGGTGACCCAGAGATTTGAACCAATCTGAAGCACAGCCACAGATCACCACGGTGATGTATTTATTTTATTGCACCAACTCTTGATATTAAGGATAGAATGCAGACTCATAGATTTAATATTATTGTAAATATATTGTGATTTAAGAGTAGCACTGAGATTTCTCATGATCAGGTGCAGCAAGCATTATGGGCCCATTGTTACATTTGCTTTGCTAAAGTAACTCTGCGAGTTGCAGCAAATCACGGGCCGTAGTGCACGTTGTCCCGACCGGCTACATTTCCCCAGGGATTTGAGGGCTCCGCGGCAGCTTGATTCGTCAGCCAGAAGGCTGTCAGAGTTAAGTACACGGCCTGGTAACAGGCCTGATTAGTATGGTGCTGGAAGAGTGAGACAGGGACACTGTTTGAGTCAGGCCCATTTCGTAACTCTGGGGTGCTGCTCACTCTGAGTCACTCTCCGCTCCCAGTGGTTTGTTGCCACAAAATATGACTTTTTTTTTTTTAATAGAGCCAAAGCTTCATGGGATCAATGTGTCAGTGCACCCAGGCTGTGTTTAGGAGCCAGCCCTGTGAATTATAGCCTCCGCGATAAACCTTAGGCTCGACAAAGTTCTCTCGCTCTGTTTTCTGTTGTTCTCGTAGATGTGGATTGCCCTTTGTAAAAGTTTTTAAATTGCTACTTGTTGGCCCGTTTCACTTATTTCGTAATCATAATTTTTCTGCCTGGAGCAGTTGGGGGTGGGGGGGGTAGCCTGTTCACGGCTGCCTTCTCCAGCCAGAGCAACCGGAGCCTGGATCGTAAGGCGGAGTACGGGAGTGGGAGAGTTCCTACCTGCAGGCAGCTTTTCAGGGCTTTATTTATTTATGCTTTATTCCGAAACACCTGTCTTCTTAGTCTCTTTCTGTGCATCTGACTGGGAATCCCCACCCCCCTGGTCTTGGCTCTTCCGGGTGAATCTACCGCCACACTGCTCATCCACTCCCGGGTTGGTGGGGGGGTGGAGCTGATCCCTGCCAGCACAAGGCAGGGGGGCTCACTGCACTGTGTGCCGTGTCATAAGCCATTTCGTATGAATGAAATCTCTCATAGTAGATCATGTGCACATGCATGACCAGTAATAATCACATGTACTTAATTGTCTAGGAGGTGACGCGAGTGTATTTGTGTCTCTCATTGTTTACATTTCACGCTGTTCGTTCATTTAATTTTGTCAGTCATGTACAAAAGAATTGGGGAGCCATGACCAAATGTCGATCTTCAAAGAGATTTTTCTTTAATTAATATTGCTGGTTGCTAATACCCCCCTTTTGTTGTTTTTTGTTTTTTTTTTTTGTATTCCTGATATATTGCCGTCTTTGAAACATGAAACCAGCAGCGCAGTTCTGCAGTTGCGTAACTCCCGGGATGAGGCTCTGGTCTGAGACACTGCCACATGCAGCCATCACCCCCGAGGGCTCTGTGCGCTCGCACAGGGCGGCCGGGCCTGTTCCCTCAACCTGACTGGAACGTCCCAAGATGACCGGGCGTTCCTTCCTTCCGGAGTGTGGCGGCCTCGTTACTGCCAAGTGGGGCTGCTGGCCCCCTCTCTCCTCGCACCTGGTGAGAGAGGGGCGCGGGGGCCAGGGGAGGATGTCCTGTTTGCCCATCCAGTCCCCATCCCAGGAGTTTCGCTTTTCGTTTTTGCCGGCCCGCCTGTTGAATGCAGCCTATTGTTCGGAATTTCACTTGCTATCATTTATGCGCTTTTTCCGGCGCCATTTTACAACGAAATACCTTAATAAACCGAGACGAGTTCTCCAGATTAAGGGGATTGATTCAGTAAGCAGTCCTGTCAGATCCCTCAGAATCTTTCTGAATTCACACCCAGAAGTCTATATGTCAGCTTCTGACTCACTCCTCTGCATGTCATCGTGTTTCTCTGTGTATTACTGTAAAGGAGCCTCCCCTGGCCCCTAAAATAGACATTGGGAAATTGCCATAGTGATTATCATTTATCTTTGAAGTCTGAATTAAGTTAAATCAGCTGTCTTTGATGTAAATGCTAATGTGACAATTTGATGGGCGCAAAGATGCCAATTTGTCATAATATGACTAACCTAACCCCCCCCCACCACCACCAGAATACCACAGGCTGGTTATACTTACTAGACCTGGCTGGTTGCATAACATGAAGGTCAACAGCTGTTTGTCTTACAACCCGGTGTTGTTCATCTCCGTACTTCGAGTCCCGTAAAAATGGGGAAACTCGTACAAAATCAATAAGAGGTGTTTTGCCAGTTGCCGTATGTGTTTCTCATCTGTTACTGCGAGCCTTTGTTACTCTTGACAAAGGTCCCTTGTTTTCATTTCACTTGGAGGTAAGATTTCAGTAGTTCTCACCTGAATTACAATGATGAGAGTGATTATGAACATAAGCCCATTGAGTGGCAGGTAGCTAATGAGCAAGGCTCTTCTTGACCTCGCCTATATCAAGTGGTTTCCTATAGGGATGAATGCCATAATGTTTTAGGAAGTCATGCAAGTTATTTGAAGATTGTATGTTCGTATAAATAGTCCTATTCTAATTACTTTACCAGTCCCCCCCCCGCTCCAAAGGAATGTTTTGTTCATCTTAAGGGCCAACGGAGGGAATCTGTGGTCATGGCTATTTCTATACTCGGAAAATGACCGCCAGCGGAACGTGACTTATGCTTTCCATACTCCGCCAACGTGCCTGCTCTCTGGGTTTCGCTGTGTTTAGTAGATCCATCCACAAGAAACGTAAGGCTGATTTGTGAACTGTTACGGTCTACGAGCTTGGCGCAGATGTGTCGCAATGATGATTTCTTCATATGTGAACACTCAGGTTGTTGGAAACCATTGATGCACAATGTATCGGGGTGGGGGAGGGTGTTCACTCTCAGTTCCTTAGTAAATCTTCAACCGACTTAATTAGTTGTAGGCCGTCTCTCTGCTGCTTCAGATCTGGTTTATGGTTTAAAATAACAGCAGACCTGCTTTAGCCTTAAGTAGAAGTCAGCTGGCATTTGTACTCAATTTCTTCGAACCCTCTTTTTGCTTATTATGCTCAGTATTTAGGCGGATGGCTTCCCGCTGTCCTTCCTGAGTAGATGAAACACGACAAAGCAGATTTACAGAAGAGCCCTCATGTACAGATCTAGGTCCCATTTTGCTGTTGTTTGTCCTGCGTCTGAGGTGGAAGGTCTAAAGCTTTGCATTTTTTCAATATGAACGTTTCAGCTGAGGTTTGAATACAAAGCAATATAATCTTTTGGCCGCGCTTGGCTTGATATGTAGGACAGGAAGTGTGTCACTGGGAGAGAGCGAGACTGGGTGGAGGGGGGGGGGGGGGGTGGAGTACGATTTGGCCAAGTCAAGGCAAGCAAACCCTTCATCCCGAGCAACAACAAACCCCAGCTGTAGCCTGCTAGGCTACCACACCCTAGAGAGAGTGGCGTTTGTTTTCCTAGCTGGTATTTGTGTGGATCCGGCGCAGAAGGAAGTGGCTCGGAGGAGCCGTTCCTCTCAGCCCCCCCGCCTTCACGTCTCTTCTGATGGGATTTCGGGCTCTTCTGCACTACCGCAGTGTGAGTCGCGTTCCTCGAGTGGGATGGATTTGGCTGTGTGTTGGGGCAGGGAGGGGGGGTGGTTGATATTAGCTGCTGCAGGGTGGGACCCGAGGGTAAGTCAGTAAATTAGGGGCCCCAGAGAAGGGGGAAATCCCAGACTGGTGTAGAGGGGTCTGGGAGCTTTCCATTCCAGCATGAATTTCTGAGGCACGAGGGTGGATAGAAGGGCCTGCTAAGGGGAGGCGCACGTGCCCGTGACTCCGACTGGAACCTGCATATTGACTAACCCCCCCCCCAGGCCAGTAAGCCATCTTCTGGTGGCAGGTCTTTATGTAGATACTCCAGGTGCAGATCCCACCCCATGTAAGAAATGGAGATTCTATCACTTTGCAAGTGCAATTTAACTGTGGTGTTATGATATATGTTATTAAGGAATATAAATATTAACGGGCCTTTACCGGAGCTCTTCGGGCATCCTGAAATCCATGCTTAGCTCCCCATAACCACTTCACAGAAACCCTACATGCATTTTTTTTTTCTTTAGTGTGTGTTGGTCATAACCGCACTCCCTGTGTCCTCTCTATGAGCAGTAGAAGTGGAGCTCCTGGAAAGTGGGGTGTTCAGTGTCCAGCTGTGTCCAGCACTGTATGATGAGGAAAGATTCATCCATCGGGCGCTTGGTGCGGATCACTTCCAGGCAAGAGTCTCAGTTTGAGTCAAATTTGAGTCAAGACTGGGTGTGAAGTGTTGCCACTGTGCACTTCAGATCCTTCTTGGTTTTATTTCTGAAAGACCGGGGTCACTTGATTTGTATTGAGTGTTAGGAAGTAACCTGGGTCATTCTCCTCGGGTTGTTCTTGTTGAGCTCGGTTGTTGGTGATGCGCTGCACAAGGCCTGCGGGTGGCGGTGAGGAAACGGGACTTTGGGAGGGGGGCCAGCCCGTCCTTCCTGCCATTCTTCTGCCTCGGTGACATATAGCCGGTTCTCTGCAGGCCTGTGGCGGTCGCTCGCAGCCGTGACAAAAGCCTGAAGCGGACGGTCTCACGCCAAGGCCACATCAGTACAGCAACCCCGGGCTGGGTTCCTGTCTTGTTTTGGCTATGGGAAATAGATGGCTACCGCTGGGCTGTGAAGGTGAACTCTGTAGGTTGCACGCATTCAGAAGATGACCACAGAGGACGTAATTCAGAGCTACTTAGCAGTTGCAACATATTCAACACCAGGATGTTCTTTCAGTCAGGTGATATCCATTTGTCCATAAACGAGAAACGCTAAGACTTCTCAACGTTGTTTGGGAAGTTTACACTGCTCTTATTCTCCCTTTTCTCTTTCCCCACAATTAGGTGAAATTAATGCAGTTTTGAAGAGGGTTTTTTTCCCCCAACACCTACCTCAGTACTGTGTGGTCCTCATCAAGCATTGTGCTCAGGAGCACGTTGAATATGTAAAGTGGGTTGGCAGAAATGCAGACTTGCACATCAAACATCACAAAGCCTCCCTTTGTGGGAAGATGCTTGGAGCTACTTAAAAGGAAGCCTAAATCCCCTCCTCATTCTGTTTTGTGTAGCCTGTGGCGTTTAGAAGTGCGCTTTGTGTTGAGGGACAGGGATCGAGTCCATTACCTCTCAGGCAATATTGGGTTGTGGTCGGATGCCTGAGACAGAGTCCGGAAGGTGATGCCAGTTTAGTCTGTGCTTTGGGGGGGGGCGGGTATAGTGGTAGATGTAGCGTGGAGATCAGCTGCCTTGGACCAGCCTGTACTGGTGGCTTCCAGGCCACATCCAGCCTCTACTAGATGGGACCTGTGGGTGTTTAGGTAGTATAGCCCCTAGCGTCAGCTTCCTGAAAGGGTTTTGGCACCGTGAACAAAGACAAGCTGACACCCACTGGAGAAGAAAAAGCAGGGAAGTCCAGAGGAGGGAAGTTGAATCATTTGCGGTGTGGCCGACGGACTTCTTATTGTTTGCTTAATGAGAAACGTAAGAAACTAGATGCTTGACACTTCCCGCTCGTGTTCTTCCCCCTCTTGATGACTGTTAAGCGTTTTCAGGATGAGGGAAGGATTAAGGGGCTGAGCGCCAGTTGACACAGTCTCAAAGAGAGACCCACACACCTGTGCAGTCTGGCTCTGCTTTGCTTGGCTTTGATATTCCACACACCCCCCTGCCCCTTTGGTTAACCACAGTGCCGCTTGTTCAAAGGACCATCTACAGCCCTGCCTGGTGAACATGAGTGACGTAGGGCTGCTGCCAAACCCAGGGACCCCAGGAGGTGGTACACCAGCTCTGACACAACCCCCCAGCAAAGGTTGAACACATACGCATGCCTCAGTGCACAAACACAGGTGCACGCAGAGCTGCACGGACACACAGGACACACTCCATGTGTTCTCCTCTAGTTCAGACCACTCAGAATGTCTTGTAAACACAAGGTCACCGTTCGACATGCTAAAAGGTAAAGCAGACCTTGAAAATTACGTTAAATAGTTGCCATCTGTGCTGATTCAGACCTGGGGGGAATTCACTTTAGATGTTTGTGTGTGTATGTGTGCGTGACGAACTGTTAAGAATCGCTGGGAAGTTATTTACTAGTGATGACTAACCCTGGTCCTCCAGGGCAGATTTTAAAGAGTGTGTTATCATTTCCCGTTGATGACCTTGTGGGGTGTCAATCCTTTCACCAGTGCACGTCATGGAGACAAGAGTTGTGTGTGTGTGTGTGTGTGGTCCTGGGATCAGTATTATGTTTTGGATCAGCTAAGCCCACTGGTAAATGCATATGTGAGTAGCTAATTTGAACCCTGTTTTGTGACTATAGTCTGTAAAACATACTTTTTAGTTTAAGTCCTTTATTCAGTGGTAATTCACAATTGTATCTATGGCGGGCGGCTTTAGGCACACATGAGACATCTCTGGCTCCAGTGTCGTGTAATCACCAGGTTCCCACTGTAGTCGGTGAGAAGGTGGCCCAGAGTGAAGAGGAATCCACAGGGGGACAGAGCATGTCCCCGCTAAGGAGGCCAGACCTCAGGTCTCCAGCCTTCACCTACAAAGCTTGTAAAGATGAGGAATACCTCCATGGGTAACAGACCCCTAGCTCCATTTCCAGCTCCCGCTGCCTGATAGCTGTCCCAGGGCTGAATCCTCCAGTAACTCCTGAATGAATAACTCAAGGTTACAGGCTTTGGACAGGTTTAATGATCTTCAAGCAGGAATTACCCTTCTGACTTTTTTTGGCGCTTTCACTGGCTGCCCCATCCCTGAACCCTCTGTGAAGTCTTTCCAAATGGTGAACCTCCCTCTCATGTGCCCTTTGGCTCCATGTCCCATTTGTAGTTTAACTGATTTTCTTCAATCTCTCCAAACATTGTGGGAACCTTTATTTTCCTCCATACAGGCTTGCATGTGGAAGACCCGCTGCCTCTCTTTTTTTTTTGTCTTGCTGAGGAACGTGTACTGCACTATGACATGGAAAAGCAGGATTGAGGATGTTGCTTGTTCCTTGGGTAAAAGGCTAGCAGCCCTCGTAACATATCTTAGCCAGTTGTGGAAGTAAGTCAACATGGAATATAATCTCTTTGGGATTGTAGACTAGACTCCAATCTTATATGTGACCGACACATCACAGGAATTTTGGAACTTGGCCTGGTCTGTTAGCATTAAACCATCAATACTCTGGTTGTGTGGTTGGTAGGAGTTGTGGCTATGTTGCTGGTTAGTAGTTGAGGTAGCTACTTCTGATAGAGGAGGTTGTGGTTGGTGGCAGCAGCAGTAACAGGATATGAAACCATCAGTCTTGGCTCATATATATAATAATATATATATATATATATGTGTGTGTGTGTGTGTGTAATATAAAATTGAATCAAGTAGATTCGAAGGCAGTTTGAATACCTGCCAGCTTTACGAGTGAAGAAGCATTTACTTACTGTTGCTATATCATGCTTCAAACAAATTACAGTAGTAAACTGTCTCAGATGTCCTCTCCTAATCCCAAGTCTAGTTTCCTGTTGAACTCGTTTTAGTGACTAAGAACATGCTTACTTACAGAAAAAAATTAGGTGGTTCAGAAATTCCAGCAGCACAGTAATCTTGGCTTTGGGGGGGAAAATCCGCTCATGAGCATGAAGTGATCGGTATTAAGTGGTTAGCAAAAATTCCAAGCATCTGCAGCCTGTCTGTTTGGCTGTAGATGGCCGTTTTCAGGTTAGATAATTCTCCCTCACTCTCGGTAAAAGAGCGTGTGGACCGAGCTCGTTTTGTGAAGAGGGTCCGAAGAGTGCTTTTTTCTCAGATGTTAAGCAGAGTTGCTACTCACACCTTTAATGATTGCTAAGGGGGTAAAGGTGTTTGGTGCTGTTGTCTCATTGGGTAAGGCAGTATTTCCGTTTCCTTCGCTTACCCATTCCTAGTACGGTGGCTCTCGTGTGGAAGAGTAGTCTGTTCTTGGTGAGGATTAGAAGGGAGTTGGCTGGCCAGCTATTCACATTGCAAAATCGCTTCTAAGTGGAGCCGGGTCTTTATCAGCTCCTAGGGAAATTGTGAATGGGGACGGTTGGGCACAGGCCTGAGAATATCTGTCTGAGAACTATCTTCCCTGTGCCACAGTCAACAGGAAATGGAAAATTTTTCGGTCACAGGCTGGAAAAGTCTTTCTGAATATAAGGCTTAATGAATCTGGCCAAATGGAATCAGAAAAATCCCACTAAGTGCTTTTAAAAGCATGTGAATATTTCCCGAGTCTACTGTCCCGGAAATAAAGAAATACTGGATGAAAATTAACAATATGATTGAAGAGGACAAAGGCTAAAGAGCAAAATGAGGCTTAACAATGCTTAACAATCTTTATATGAAATGAAAATGATTTTAAATAATTCGAGTTTCATTTGTGCATGGTGACCATTTGTGCACGGGCACATTCCCGACAATCGCCTGAAAGTGGATGAACTAAATCACTTCTGTTGGTCTCCTTTTAGTGGGGATTGTACTTGGTTACTGAGGGAAGTCCCAGAAGGTTTGTTTGTTTCACAGCGAACATCTGTTTAGAGAAAACCATGAGCAGCAATGAGGTGGTGAGATCATCTGCATCTTCTTGTCGAAACCTGCAAATCGTACGGGTATGTAAAAAGATTTCTGTGGCCATAAACATACCGCTGAAGGCTCTGAAGAAAATAGTTGAGAAGTGGGGGAAATCTGAAACCACCAAGATGTACCAAGTGTGATGTACATGTACAGGGAGGAAGCTCATCAGGAGGCTAGTAAGAGGTCAGCGGCCACCTTAGAGGAGCTTCAGGGCTTCACTGTACTCTATCCATGTAACAACAATATGGCATGTGCTCCACAATTCTGACATGAGCAACATGATATTCACGGAGACACACTAAGTCTTCCTGAAGCTGTAAAGATGTCTTGCGTTAGGAACAAACTACTAATTTCAAAACAGATGGTCAGCACTAGATCTCCTGTCAAGCACCGTGGTGACAGCATCGTTCCATTTCCCTTCAGAGGAGACGTGTGCTCTCCTCTGGATGAGGGAATCGTTCATTTTCACAAGTCGAGAGCCGCACCTGCTGCAAACGCCAGTAAGTCGCTTCGTACACGCTGAAATGAAAAGCTGGTATCGGAAACGGCACAGAGTTTTCATATCTACTCTATAATAACCTGGAAACGGAACAGTTATGTATTTTATTTCTACATGCACTACCAGATTAGTTTAAAAGGACCACAGGCTTTGCTGCAGTTTCAATGACGATATGTATATAATTATAGCATGACTGTTTCTGGAAAAAGAAAACGTGGTAATCTTGCCAAAGACATGGGGATGGGGGTGTTGCCCTCTGATGTCACACATTGTTTAGTGATGCTGTTAGATATTTTATATCTGTTTTATAGATATTTTAACCAGTGGTTTTTGACTTCCAGAATGGGTCTTGTACCATCATCCAAACAAATATAAGTTTGCTTATTTAATCCAAAACTATTTACACCCATTGGAGAGATTGTGTGTATTGTACCCTTGGCGTAATCTTTGATTTTCGGGGACCGTATCCTGTCCTTGTGGTATAAGCCTTTGGTGTTCAAATCGAGCATTTCACTTCAATACCAGAACCTGACTTTTTCTTTAAAAACCTGAAGTCTGATTGCATGCAGATGGAGGCTTCTCATACGAGTATGAATATTAAATTTAATTCAGGAATTGGTTTGACTAATAAATTAGTCTAGACTTTGAGTTTATTCTTTTATTGGTTTGCATTATCATTTATACATTAAATGCAAAAAAAAAAAAAAGTTAGTTGCGCCAATGTTCGTTTACTTCAGCTTCTGGATCCATGGGGATAGCTCATAGAAAACAGACCTGGTGGGGGGGGGGGGCTGGGGGTGAAGCTCTTGAAGCTTTTTGGTAATGTTTGCATTTTGCTGGGATGGCAATAGGAATAATATTTTTCGCTGGTGAGAATCTAAAGCCGCCGCATTATTTGTAGTCACGTGTGAGCCTGTGTGATTAGACGTGTAGATGTATTATTTCACTGTCAATATTGCAAGCCTCATGGCAGATGTGCTGGGCTGGTGCATGTGGGTTCTGGGTTTTATTAGCTGCTGGTTTTACTATGGAGATTTTATATCTGAATAGCGTGAACCATGGTTCATCCCATGGATCTCTGGACCAGGGTTGCGGTAAAGTGGCAAAATGCTGAGAAGTTTTGCAAACAGCTGCCCATTATACCTGATGCCCGCTTCTCCAACACGCATACTAGAAGAGCAGCAAACGTGCATTACACCTGTGAACGAGCTGGCAGTGCTGCCCCCTGTGGTAAGAGGTGAAAGCGCATGTATTCCAGGGGATATCAACACCAGCATTTGCTCAGCAGGATGAGGGGGGGGGGTGCACACAATGTGGCTACTTCCTAGGGAAAGGCTGTTGATCAGAGGTAGGCCGCCCACATTCAGGAAGTAGCCCCCCCATCTCCTCCCCCGCCGTTTACCACCACCCACGAATCTCAGGGATAAGAGAGCAGGAACAGCATTGACTCTGGCTGGGTTCCAGCGATTGTCTGTGTTCCATTTGCTGCTTGTCTGACCGTCAATGCCGATTAGCATGTGAATCGTACAGGGTGGGCCGGGGAGCAGAGTCTGATCTGCAGCCTAAATATTGCTCAAAACATGTCAAAGATCCACAAGTACAGACCCATCAGTCCCAAATTCATTACCCACACCAAAGTGGTGGCTAATTTGCAATTCAGTAACTGTCATGCATGCATACTGCTCAGTGCTGGACTCACACCTCGGGATAGACAGTATGGTGAAATGGACACAGTGCCAGCATTGCTGTTCTGGTGAGAATATGAAATTATGTTTACACATGATTTAAAATGTATGCGAATGATGAGACGTGATTAGCGGTATTGTGCAAATAACGGCACGTTGTCACTGTGGCTCCAGTGTTGTGGTGTGGGTTTTGAGGTTGTTATGCGATCATTGTATGTGTATAAATTCACACTCATTCCTGTGCCATCCCAAACCCATATCTGAAATCTTTCCTCAGCGCGCAGGGCTAACAGCTGTGCCCAGAAAGGGATTTTGTAAGTAATCCTTTTACAAGTCTCTGACTGATTAAATCAGGCAGAGTAGCTGCTTCTCATGGGTAAATGTACATTGTCTATCAGGGCCAGCCTGCGATAAAATGCTTTAATGGGCATTATGTACAGCTAAGAGAAACAGAGCTGAATGGCCTTCTGTACCTACATGTGCAAGTAACCAGGTATCAATAGCAGCACTGAGATCACAGCTTGTTTTATTTTTCCAGTGTGGGGTATTATTCACCGTGTCCAAGTACTATAGGCGTTGTACGATGACAATGGATTCTGTCCTCGTTTTCATATTTTTATGCAATTAAAAGGTTGCTATCAGTTTATTCTATACATTTGGTTTAATTTTTTGCTTTTGACAGTTGTGTAAACCAGACCCAGACAGTGTTGGAAACGGGCATGTTAAACAGTGAGACCTGGTTTTTAGCTGGGCAATTGATTAATGCGCTCCTTTCCTCCTCTTTTTCCCTAGATCTGGGACATGAGTGATGACGAAAGCATTTAGGGCCTCGCCGGGAGGGAAGTGGCGAGTGCGCGCTTTAGCGCTCCAGTCGCTGTTTGTGCAGGAAGAAGGCGCTCAACCCGACGGCCCAGCACCCTTCAGGAGAGGATGTGGCCTGCTCTCGGACTTGGAGCAGCACTTTATTTGGATATTGATGATTAACCGCATAAGTGTGCCTACCTAAAATGTCATACTGGGTCATTAAATAAACAGGAATGGCTTTGAGTGAACAGACATCCAATCTCGCATGAATTTAATTCATACTACAGAGAAATTGCCTGCTGCACGCTGATAGTCATGAAGTAACACTTGAGCTGTATGTAGTGAAACATGACTACAGACCTCAACATGACAATGCTCTACTGTTGTAGCAGTTCCCTCAAATACTTCACAGACTGTACCATGATCCCCTCCGTGATACCTGACGGGGGGGGGGGGGGGGGGGGGGGGGGGGGGGGGGGGGGGGGGGGGGGGGGGGGGGGGGGGGGGGGGGGGG
>JAODKN010000127.1:6289170-6306395 GCA_026774425.1 Petrocephalus zakoni | reverse complement strand
TCTATTAATGGGGAGGGTAATAAAACATGTACAAAATTCCCTATTGGTGGATTGTACTTCGCCTTGTTACATTTTGTTATGTTAAAAAAAAAAAAAAAAAAAAAAAAAAAAACTGCAGCCATTTGCTACATGCAAAGTTGTTTAGAGGAGTAGATGAAAAAATTAAAAAAAAAAATACAACTTGACATTATTAGGGAGATGGTCAACTCTCAGGGTCAACCAGTCTACAGCTGTGTAAGTATTTCTCTTATTCAGTCATGCAAAAAAGCTATAGCATCCTGTACCACGGATTAACATATCATTGACTTTTTTATGTGTAGTAGGCCTGTCCGGAGGCTATCCTCTGTCGCTGGCGTCTACCATAATGGATATCGAAGGCAAAAAAATATATATATATTGAGTACAACTGTACCAGCAGTAAGTATATCTAGGACTGTTACTGACAAAAATAAACTAAATCTGAGGAAAGGCTAATAGTATTAAGATTGAAATGTCTATACATTAATAGATACCAGCTATTTAAAACATGCATCTGTAAGCACTATTTTACCTTTCCAAACTTATCTATGCAAACCACAGTGCTTGGAGGGGGGGACAAAAATATGTAACTATTAAATGCCCATTTTCAGAGTGACGCAGTCCAGTTAAGCGCGCCAGCCAATGTGGGGGGTAATACATAGGCAAGCCCCGCCCCCCATCCCCATTCCGTCCCCCATTCGCCAGGATGTAACAATGAGACGTGACTAGCTTTACCGTGACTGTCGGCAGTTTGCCCACCAAACGCAGGGCCAGCTCTCTGACGCAAGGCTGACAAATGGCCTCGAACCCTCGGCCCAATAGTGCAAAGCTGCCTGGGAATTCCTCCTCATGTTTCTGAGAGACAAACTACTAAAATGAAGGAGAATGGGGCGGGACAAACAGCACAGTGTGCGGGCGGGGGGAGACTTTAAAGGCTGGTGGGGGGAAGGCACTGGGAGAATGGCTCTTTTTAGGGGGTGCAGGGGGGACAGATTTGCATCAGAGGTTTCTTTGGTAACAGAGGCAGGTGGTAGAAAGCTATGTGATGCAACTCCTAATATTAAGCTCCTGCTTATTTTATCATGACGTCGGGCACTGGATAATGCAAATGCCAAGCACGAATGCAAACGCAAAATAAAAAGTTAAAATAACGGTCAAACGCTCCTGCCCTCTCCATCCTTATGTACACGACTATCTGCAAAGCATTGTTCCGAGCTCAGCCGAGGGAGGCGTGGCGAGGTCGCACTGCCGTTCAGGATGCCACGGAGGGGGAGTGGCTGTGGTTGACCATGTGGCTGGAGGGGGACAATTCGGGGCTGCTGCCAGAGCTGCTGCCCTTGGCCTTGATCTGCAGCCAGGTCTCGCCCAGCGCCTTGGCGAAGTGGTCGTCCACCGAGCCCGTGATGGACACCGAGTTTGTCACCGGCTCCGGCTCCTTGTAGTTCTTGCCCAGGCTGCGGCGGAAGTGCTCCTCGATGACGGGGTCGCAGGCCGTGTTGGCTGGGGGGAGGGAGAGAGGCGCGTCAGCACGGGGCCGCCGGGCGGTGCGCACTGCAGTCTTACCGCTAATATTCCAGACTTACTGGGTGCAAAAGTCACTGCATAAACCCATAATCCAAGTCAGAACGTGCTCTAACACAGAGGCAACTGAACTGCTGATCGCTGGCGAGTGAGGCGTCTCACACGGCGGGAGAAGCGTACGCCCGGGCGGCGTGCCAGCGTATCGTATCACGCACGCTGCTACGTTTACCTGCCGGGTGAAACTTAAAATATCTTCACAATATTACACAAGTCAAACCCTCGTAACTCGGGGACTAGCTTCATTGTAATAAATCACAAGCTAGTGGGTCTCATTTAAACATAGGAGTGCAGAAGCCCCGCATTCGCTGCCGCCGGTCGTGGGCGTCCCCCTCCTGCACCAGCCGGGAGCCCATCCAAAAGGGTGCACACTCCTCTGAGGCCTTTAAAAGCAGCTTTCAGGCACCGCGTGCTTCCACAGACTGTCTTGAACATCTCGCAGGGACCCACTTTATTTCCCGACAGGCTGCATAATAAAGCTGCACGTTTCTTTTAAGCTGTTTATAGTCTTATTTCCTGTTCTTTTATAGAAGTTTAATGGTCTTTGTGGGTAGCTTGTGGGAACTTTTACTGTCAGATCGGTTCTCGGATCTGCACGACGCTTTCCTTAATGAAAAGAAAACTCAGCTCCTGTGCAATTTCTAAAGACACAAAATTGGCCTTTGTGCTGATTCCATGTTATTCATGATTAATTATATCCCCCCCCCAATAATACCTTGACAAGTTGGCTGCCAGACTGTATTCATGAGAACAATAAGTCTCCCCCTCACCATAGTTGACACACACACACACACACACACACACACACACACACACACACACACACACACACACACACACACAACGCACCTTTCATCAGAAGACAACAAAAGACAGGCAGGAATCGGTACCTGTCGCTCTGATCATTTACTACACTAGGAAATATGGAATTTCGCTCTTGGAGCAGGTGGTACAGAATAAGAGTGGCTTTGTGTGCAGCTAGCCCTGCAGTGAAGTGAAATGACTTCACCCCATGCCCCATGATTTCTGCCTTGCCACTGGACCAGAGGCCCAATGATCCCCACTGGCTACTGGGTCTTAAGGCCTCCATTATGCAGACATTCGGAATCAGAAAATAAGAGCTTAGAAAGCCAAAACTACCTTCTTCCCGTAAAGCCAGATCAGGTTGCGGGATTTTGCCACACGCAGGGGAATAGAGGGACTCCCCGGTGAGGACTGGGGGCGCCGGGCACTGGGACTCACTGTGGGACGGCCGCCGGTAGCTGAGCGGCACGCCGGACGCGCAGCCGGTGTGGGAGGCGGGGCAGTGCGACAGGTTACAGTTCCGGTTGTTAGCAGAGGCGCAGGTGATGACCGAGGGACGGTTCTGAAACGGCACAGGGTGCAGACTTTCAGATGGACCGTTTGCCATGGCAAGTTCAACATTTAAAGTGCAAAATCGTCAAAGGAGAAAATTAAATTCCCAAAAATACCAGGAATAGAAATAAACAGCATAGCAACATTAATAAGCAGTAGCCCTACTCCTAAGGTTAAGAGGTGCTATAATGACCGAACCACACTTGTAGGATCACAGCACGGTCACAGTTTACCTGCTGACGCTCCACTGCGGTCACAGCGGGCGGGACAGCCACGCTGTTTTTGGTCAGTGCGAGGGGCTGGTCCATTCCCAGGCCGGTCAGGTGGCTGTAGATGTGGTTTCCGTGGAGACTCAAAGGCGGCATGGTGGCACGCTCCACGGGGCTGCGGCTGCGATCCCGCGGGTCCTTGCGGAAGTCGCCGTTGGTCGGCTTCCCTCTGCAGGACACAAAGGTGGGTGAAGGCCATGTATAGTAGGTAGGGTACAAGCTCAGACAGGGCTGCCTTAGGGGGGAGTAAACAAGCCATACTGTGTCGACAGGGGCATGTGGGCTCATTTGAGACCCGGGGGCTGATAAGAAGCCTGTCAGGAGGCTCCGCTGGTGTGCTTTGTTCCCGCTTATGGATGGGGAATGACCCATCTTAAGCAAGCAAACTTGGTTAAAGCAGCCCCAGCAGAGTCTCTATTCTTTCACAAGCCGTAATGAAATAAACATTCGTTGACCCTAAAGGCACTCCAGTAAAAACAATCGGAGGCCATTTCGGGCCTTTCCAGGATGACTCGTCTTCTGGGCCAGCCAACATTGCAGCAGCTGGACAATGGGCCTCTGGGTCCTGCCTTGGAACAAGAGGACCAACACTCTCCGAAAGCTCCATCCCATCACCACAATGTAACACAAAGAACCCTGGGTAAGTGAAATAGTGGCAAAGCCCACATGGAAACCGATTAGCTGACGCTGACCCATGTGTACTGCCTAAAGGCCAGAGTCAATGCCTCTTTGGTAGACAGTCACACAAAGTCAAGGTGTCGATTGTTCATCTCTGAGTGAGCTGCATGAATTAAACCACCGAGCCAGTGAGGGAAGTCACCGCAAACCCTGGGGTTGTAAGCTTATGAACAGAGACGTACACGTGCTGCAAACCAAATCCCGGTCACGGTAATCCAAGTTGGAGGAATGACAGAAAGGTCGCACGCCCGCGCGTACACCCAAACGCACGCCCGCGCGCAGTGTCATCCCACCAATAAACGTGTCTTTGGGTGGGAGAGAAAACGGCTCAATTTGCAGCACTGAGGCCTGCCAGCTCTGGCGCTTGGAATAATCCATTGCTAGGCAACCAGACTGGCAAGGAAAGCGTGTGGGGTGCACGATTCCATCCTCCGGAAGCGTCCGTCAGGCGGGCCGGAGAGCGGACACGCCGGTTAGTGGCCTGGGCTAGCACAGAATACGCTGGAGGCCATTCTCCTATGCCCACCCCCACCACCCCCTCTCCCGCATTAACTCCTCCATTATTTCAAACAGCCGGCCGCAATCTGTCTGCTTGGTAGGGGCGCTTACGCTCGGACTTCCTGGGGAAGACTGCTAGTTTGCTGCAGATGGGGGCCAGGCCGTCGCTTCCTTACAACCACAACAGACAAAAACTCCCCTCGTGTCACATGCACCATTATATCTGGGAGTCATCAAGAGTGTATGTCAAATCCATAGACTGAACTAATTATACTCCCAAACAGTGTGCCCAGGACAAAATAAACATCCTGACAACAAAGCAAGATTCCCCCTTGCCAGCAAACACTCCCCCACACCATATGAAAATACAGAAAACGTAAACAGTCTGAGGTAACCCCCACGATCAACCATCAAACACAAATGTCTTATTTTTCCTGTCGTGTTAACTTACTTAACAAGCTCTCAGGACCGGTCAGAACATGCCAACTCAGTGCAAGACAACAGCGGTATCTTGTTTCTCCCCAGTGTGCATGCTCTAGATCCTGATTATTGTATAAAGCAGTGGAGGGAAGGTAAATACTAGGTAAATACAGCTTACTTGAAATCATGACCAAAGTATTGAAATCACCTACACAATCATGTTATTTTTGGAATGTTGAGGTTTAGATGAGGCCTTTATGAGCTGATTTAACTATGGAAAGAAATTACAACTATAACAAATTAGATTTTCAAAAACTGCAGTTTCTTACCTATTTGTACGGTTATTTATAATATCTTTTAAGGTTTTGCCAAGTTACACAGGATGACTGCAAAAAAATTTTATATGTTAATATTCCAGATCCACCCCTCCCACATTAAAATTAGATAATGTCAAAACAAAGGTGCACTAAACTTTAAGAGCACTGAACACAGGCTTCCCCGTTTCTAAAAACCATCTCAAAAACGCAGGTAAAAGTTCTCATCCAAAACTACTTAATGTGCCATTAAGATGGCAAAGGTGTTCATTCCCAAAACATCTACACTGTTTATGTATAATCTACACTATTTTTTGGCCAAAAGACATTGGATAACGTGTAAAGGAAAAACAATCCCATTCTGAAAATGAGGTTTATTTAATCATAAATAAATATATAAAACAACGTCACTAAAATTCGCAGCAGGGTTAAGAATGAGAGCTACAGCAATAACAGAGTGAGGAGGTGGGCTGGTGCTAACCTAACATTAATTGTAACCAGAAAGCTTGAAGTCCCAGAATCCTCCCACAAGTCAGCCTACAGCCATCAGACTTGGCAAGCTGTCCTGTTCTAGTGGAAATAAAAGGCAGACAAGGGGGGGTGGAGGGGGAGGGGGTCAGGACAGACTGGGCACCCCTTCAAAATAAAAGCGCAGTACCCTTGGACCTCTGTGTACTAATAAACAGGTGCAAAGGTGCAAACACAGTCATAACATAAGATAAAATACTGAAATGGCAGGAAGACATTGAAATGTGGCCAAAAACATGCTTCAGAGCCCCAAAGGTTGGTCTCTTCTCATCTGGCTGTCTTCAAATTTTTATTTATTTATTTTTAATGTGTGATTTGCAGCATCTCAAAACTGCTTAGAAACATGGATTAATTTTAGAATCACAACAAACCCACACTGTGAGAAAGATGAGATTTCAGCCTACTAGTCTTACGTTGTTTGTACTGTACTATCCCTCCCCCTTAAGATCCAACCTCCGGTTAGTAATCCATGTGACTGGTGGTGAGTAAGACATGAGCAGGTGAAGCACAGGCCAAACGGCCGTGGGCTTTTATTTCTGCTCATTGTAAGCCCGAGATTCATTTTTCCGAAATGATATGCCAAACAAACAAGATGGAAGGCCAGCATCTAAGAATGCCACAGTGCTCAACAGAGCTGCTTTGTCCTGGAGGTAATAACTTGTGCCTTGTCTAAACTGTATTCCATTACAGCTTCAATACGGCAAATCCTGCCCCCTTTCCCCCTTGCTTCGTAAAGTCGCCTGAGCCTCGGCTGGAGAGATACAGGAAACATCTGGGAGAGATGAAGCAAGGGAAGGGAAGACCACAGAATACAATCTTGGCCTCATGCTGCAAGTCCCCTAACAACTGCACATTGACTGATCTAGGTGTTCCATTCGAACTCACCTCCTTCACCCATCTCGCCTAAAGAGCCCTATCCGGTCTCATCGTGCTTTAAATCATCAACTGGAGTTTTCTGAAGATACCACATAAATTTAAACAAACTTGGACAAAGCCGAAAAGGACTGAACACACAAATGACATCACTTCAGGCAGGAAATCCAGTGTGCCAAGGATTATTTCATTGTGCTTCCAAACACGTTTGCTGAACTCCCGAAACAAAAGCAGGAGGTCCATATCCATAAGATGTGGAAGATATTCCATATCTTATAAGCAAAGCAAACAGACCAACTCAAAAATGTAGGAGTGAGTTTGTCCGATTTGCTGCTAAAGGCACAATCCCATCCTAGGGCAGCAGAAGTCTGGATATCGTTCATAAGGCTGCATCCAAATAACTTAATCCAAACACCACATTTGTTTGTTTATTTGTAGTCTTAAATGAATCGCGCTGTTGCTCCAAAACCCCTAAGAGGTAGATGGTTTGAGGACAACATGAAAACCGTAAGAGATGCTGAACCTCAAGGTGTCCAACTTCTTCATAAAATTAATATAACAAATAAAAATCTGACAGATGAATTAATTGCATTGACTACACATGACTGTAGAAGACTAATGCTGCATTTATTTTTGTCAGCCAAAGGGGAATAAAAGTACTAAATAAGCATGTAACAAGTAAAAGAGCAGCTCTCGGCAAGCACAGTACGTCAAACAACCACACGCTGAGTGATTTCACCAGTTCTGGCCACCCAGTTCTCCTCAGCCCTTGGCTGAGGCCTAACTGTGAGAACAGGCTGCTCTAGAGGTTCCCAGCACAGGGATCCTGAACCAAGGGCCTCCAAAACCACAGTCAGGGAGAGACTCTTAATGCAGCAAACTCCCAGACCGCAGCGAGGGACTCTTACTGCAGCGAGGCGCTCTCACTCAAGCCATCTGCCTACCAGCATTTTTCTGGCAACAGGGGCGTCCGCAGGAGGCGGCCTTGCAGGAGAGGGAGGATCACGCTGATGCAGCGAGACTTTTACGGCAGGGACTGGGGGTGAGGGGTGGGGGGGGAGCGCTCCAGGGAGATGGGCCAGTGCAGGCTTCCAGCGTGCAGTGAGCTGACAGGATAAGGAGGCCTTTGTTTTCAGCTCAACTGTGAAAACGAGAAAATGGCCCCTGCCTGACGAGTAGAGCACAAAACGCCCAGAGCAAGCACAGACTTGGCTTTCGTTACTTTTCATTTAATAAAAAGAAAAAGCCCTGAGCAAGCACTGAACCAATCCACTCACACAGCATCTGGTTAATTTGGATACAGCATGATTTAAATGTTCCCGCACATTGAGCTTTCACCTGTCTGAGACGACTAAAATTTTAACAGCTGATTCAGGGACAGTTTTCCACAGAGCAAACATATTGAGTGCCAAGGGGTTAAATTTCATTAGGAGGAGTGGGATCTGAAGAGCGGCTGAGTTTACCTACGACAAACAGCAAACTTCCGACGGGACCACTACTGATATCTAATATCAGTGACCTATTGCAGGCAAGGGGGAGGGGGAGCGCATAGTAGGCAAACTTGAATTCAGATGAATCACATGCTTCCTAGATTGAAGATTAGCTCAAGCAGGTATACTAGAGGTGCTCAGCTATTCGAGCTCCGTTTTAGAATAAAATAAAGGTTTGTTTGTATTTTCCATAGTTTTATATAGAACCCACAAGGTCAGAAAAAATATACATTTACTCCTTAAAAAAAGAAGGTCATTTGCAAATCACAAACACAATGCTATTGGTTGCAAGAACTGTTTGCAACCTCAGCTGAAAGCAGACAAACGCTGTTTATCTGGAGCAGCTTTCTTTCTTACCAAAGCCCACTTTTTTCATTGGGACACCCATTACACACGAGTGGGCATGGCGTACTGTACAATGTGCCACTTCTAAACTGCATTTACGTGGCTGTCAAAGGCCACTTATTTTCCTCAGAAATTAATGCGCTGCGAAACCACACGCCACAATGCAAAAGCTGACAGCATGGCGCGTCCATTTCGAGTGGCATCACACAGACCATGCGCTCGCTTGAATTTTTATGGGATGCAGGGACAGTGGGAGAAACCACAATGGAAAGAACGTGGGGGGGAGGAATAATCATGACCTTTTTTTGAAAATGATATTTATGCAAGTGCTGACAAAGCTTGGCGAGATGCGTGCCACAGTCCAAACGCCTATCTGGACTTTCTTTGTCCCGTGGCCCACTCCACTAATAAATCACATGACCCTGATCTCCCCCAAACCATATTCCAAGAAAGGGGTTCATTCCATTTAACAGCCCTGCTCACTACTAAAATGTCATGAAGATAAGTAGGATGAAATGGTCCTTTCCGCAAATAGCTTTGAAGTTCATATTTAAAATGTATATATTTAAAATGCATATTATAAGGTTTATGCCGAAAGGGCATAAAAAAACACACAAAAGTTTGTGAATAAATAAGTCCCAGGGTATATCATCTCACAAACGATGGCTGCACATTTTATGGAGAAGGAACCCATATCATCCCCCCCTGCTGGGAAATGTGGCCAGCGGGGTTGCCTGCTCTCCCTTAAGTGCCCGAGTCCCAGCAGGTCACCAAACATTCCAGGACAGTGAACAGAACAGGGCACTCTGCCTGACACCACTGTGAGTTATTTGACGATAAATAGCCATGTCTGCGGTCCCATGATCGAACACAAGTCACTCGGCACAGGCAGGAATGCGTGGAACGCAAGAGCCCCGGCATCGGCAGCCTTAGACGTGCCATGTGCTCCAATCACGAGCCTGGAATGCAAGGAATTCTGGGCCGCAGCTCCATGCCAACCAGCAGTGTTCCAAGCAATGATAAGCCTTTAAGAGAAGTACCCCCGCCATATACACAAACACCCCTAATAAATGACAGTATTATTTTCCCATTGCATGCAAGAAGCACATCCACAACCCTTTGTAACCCCATAGAAATAACTTCAGCAGTAAACTTTTTACTCTGTATGCTATATACTGGATAAATTAGAGCAGTTTGAAACCATTGACCCATTGTCATCTAGCAAATATAGCCATCAATCTATAGTCTAACCACTTATCCCAGGGGGGGATGTGGGGTGGAGCCTGACCCTATCCAAGGCAGCACAGAGCTCAATATTGGGGCATACATTATATAATAAAGTCAGAAGTGACTTGTTGCATGGGATACACTTACAGCTGTGCCACAAACAGCCGGCTCATCTTTGCCATGTGCTCATTGTCGCAGCCGATGTCATTGTCCACTTGGTCCCCGCTGTGCTTCCTCTTGCTGGGGCTGATGGGTGGAGGGCCAGTCCTGTGGTTGGTGACAGCCGACGACATGGACACGGGCTGCATCCTGGGGTCGCCCCTCAGAGCCGCCTCACCTGCAAGGGAATAAGTCACAAGCCGCTCAGCACTCAGTTTCACGTCCAAGCACAACCCTCCAGATGCAGCCCCGGGCATTTTTACACTTGCTTACTTAGATTTTTTAACCTGGAGCAATTCAGGCCAACTACCCTGCTCAGGAACACAGCGACAGGGCTCCAGGCGGGAGTTTAACCAACAGTTTACACACTCCTGCCATCAGCCACCAGGCCTTTATCATCGAAGAGCCCCGATTAGCCTCTGCAACTTGAAACTTTATTACATTCACAGCAAGCTCTCCTTTCACAGTTTAACCATGACGCAACGTGGTTTACTACAGCCTAAGATTAATGCCGTTCTACTCATAAAAGGCCTCTCCAGACAGAGCTATAAAGTGTGATAAAAATCACACAATGAGATTAGACTAGGCCACTTTTCAAGTCACCAAGAGACAGCTAAGCCACTACTAACCAACAGTTACAGGATGCCAAATGCCATGTCTCAAGAACAGGGAGCAGATTCACACACAAGACTGAGGAGGGCGCCTTCAGCTCCACCCAACCTGCACAAGCTGGCATTTGAGTCTAGCAGCTTTGAGTAGATGCACAATGTGTGGACTGAGTGGGAGTAACACAGGAAAAGTACCACTGGCAGCTGCCGTCGGTGGGGACTTTCCACTTTAGCTAAATTTTAGATTTAGTTAAAAAAAAAAAATTAAAATAAAAAAAGCTGGTGTAGCAAAATGCGAATTCTGCGTCTGGTAAATATTGGTATAACAAAATGCAGACCACTATCAAAACAGTGCATAGCATGGGGCTAACATAAAGGCTGCTTTTACAGGAGAGACCTTCCTGAACCATGGCTGCACATTCTGCAATGCACATTTCCCTCCCGTTCTATCCAGCACTAAAATTAACCAGAGGCTTTAAAAGAAATAAGTTCACTCCCCTGAAAGGGCAGCACAAACTCAGAGCACAGCATAGGGGAAGCCAGTGATCGAACTGAACCAGAAACAAAAAGATGAAATTAGCCGCTGTTAAATTAACAAAAGAACGGCCCAGCCCACCCTGGGGAGAAGGCTACCAGCGCTGAGCCTCCAAAACAAGAGGCCCATTTTCCTGACTGGCGTGTCTCTGCTCGTCTGACCGCACGCCATGGCAACCGGGGTGACATCATCGTTTTGGCAAGAGAGAGGGCCCGTAATAAAGAGGACTGCGGGCGATCCACTGCAGATCAGCCCCCCCCCCCCCAAATCCAGCATAAAATGATAGCCTATCTGCACTTGGATTCAAGTATGAAAACAGAGGTACTCAAATAGTGTTGCTATTGTGAGTTTCATACCGTAGACTGGAATGAAAACCCTGTAGAAGATTATTCTTGCAGAAGCTATTCAAATTGCCCAAGAGTCACACTGCTTTCTCCCTTTGAGAAAACTCCGACATCAATGTGCATTTTGAGCTGATCATTAACTTGAAACCAGCTTCACATCATGTATCTGATCCATAATTTGATGACAATCAAGGTGTAAGAATCATCACATTTTCTACCAAGAAAGCAGAAGCAGACGACCCCAAGCTCCCTTAACAGAGGCTCTCTTGGGGTTTCATCAAGACCAGCTTTCATCCAATGCGCTGCAGCAGTACAGTGGTCATCTTGCAGGAGATTTGCCCAAAACCCAGGACCGAAGTTACGTCACCATTTCTTTGCTTGTCACATTCAGGAGTTTCTCTCCACAATAAGACTTATGGTCCAAAACCTTCCATAGGATCAGGAGGCAGCGTGTGTGTTAAAGAACTGAAGTGGGGGAGGGCACTGCAGTGAGATGAGGGAGTGTGGTTTCTGCAGTGCCAAAAAAGTTATGGTACAGTAACCTTTGTTAAGAACTGGCCTCTGAGCCATAAAGATCACTATCTGTGTCAAGAGAGACACATTAAAATGTTTGATCTAATGAAAGGCAGTCAGTCATTAAGTGAAAATGATCAAAGGAGACTTTCTTGGGACTTCAAACATGAAGCTCAGGATGAGATCATTTTACAAAGATCATGAGCACTCCTCCCCCTCCCCTCCCCCCACAGAACTAAAAAGCAAGGAGAAGAAGCGCGCTGCACTTTGAGAATGATATTTTTGGCTGCCATTCCCTGTAATTTGAACTGACCACCAGAGGCGCCTTTATTTTCAGAGGCATACACGTCTTTCAAATCAAAAGGGGGTAAAAAAAAAGCAGACCTTTTCTTTGACTGACTCAAATCTTGGATCCATTTTCGATATTAACAGATATACATTGGGGTAGGCTGCCATACATGGAAAATACTTGGAATTCATAACCGAACACTACCACATAGCAACGAATAAAAACTCCTGACTCCTAAAATAAGAGAAAGAGTTGAGGCAACCAAGGAAAGGGCTGAGAGAGAACTTTGAACTCCATATTTCTTTTATACAATGGTTCTGGTCGCCATATTCCTAACCCTACTCAACATCGGACCGTTCTACCGGCAGCAAATTATGTACCTTCCATAGTTCTACCTTATTCATACCACCAGCTCTTTTCCTTTGCTTGGGGGAATATGCGCTGGGCATTTGTTCAGCTTTGTAATGCTGCTACATCCCCCCCCTCCCAAGGATCAATTAAGTTTAAAAACTTTTTTTTTTATCGTATCAACTGCAGGCATCTGATCAGCAAAAGAAAAAAAAAAAAAAACGTGGCAGTCAGCAATACCCCCCCCCCCTTATTTCAGCCAGCTTCCAGGACATTACCACTGGCAGGCCACAGCAGCACCAAACTTCATTGCAACAAGTGCCACGTGTGACCGTAATGCCGTATCTAAAGGAGAACAGCTCCCAATTACAAGCTGAAGTGACTATAGTATGTAAGACATGACAGCAATTTTACCCCAACTTTCATCAAACAATCTCCGACCCAACACACAGCACATAACCATATGCCGTTACAATGCCGAAGACGAACACAGACAGGTTTACAAGGACAAATCGTGCTCTGAGACAGGAGGAGAAACACATGTGCACTGAACTTTGTGGCAAAATTTAAACACTTCACAAGCCAACAGCTGTAAAGCGTTAAATCAAAATCAGATCATTTGGGCATCTCAAATCAGAAGAGTTCTAATCTGAAAGATTAGATCAGAATATATAAACAGATTTGCACAGCACAACAATTTCAGCCTCGCCAGCTACACTTGCAGCGAAGTGCCTGTCCGTGGACACAATTTAAGAACCGACTAGAAAAGCATTCCGTAATTTATTTGGCTCCATTAAAAATAGCAGAAAGCACGCCACGCTTAGAGCACGCAGAAATGGCTGCGATTGTGTATTTCTATCCTCTGTCACCAGGTCATGTGACCAATCGACAGGGAGGGAAAAGGCATTCCAGCAGGCGGGCCACTCATCCAGGTTGTGTGAAGCAGAATAATGATGCCCAGAGAGTGAACAACACCCCTTCAAAACAAATCAAGAGCAGCGGCACTCTGCAGTCGCTCTTGGCCACATGTCAGCTGAATGTGCTTCATTGATCTGCCAGTTCATCTTTGGTCACTTATCTGAAGCGGAGAGAACCGTACAGTGCAAGACAAAAAACTAGTGTGCTGCAATTGAGAAGAAAGAACAGCTTAAGCAACGTAAATCAGAGCCAGTATAAAGGTGATAAAATACACATGGCTTGCCATTCTCCATCTCTGTACATGATAAACGTGTGTCTTAATAAACACTGCTAACATCCTGCTTTCACCCAAAAGTTCCTAGGGAACTGTTTTACGTTAGCTGCACGCCAGAGAAAATGATTTGAACGTACAAAGTGTGCTCAGCAGTATTACAATATACATATAAATTAACCAACAGCCAAAACAGTATCAGATGAAAGCATGTCAAAGCCTTATTTAGCCTCAAGACTATCACAGAGGTAATTATCTATCTGCCTTTTTTGTAAACAGTGGGATGAAGGCAAATACTTGCCAGATATAAAAGCGATGAGCACTTTAAAATGAGAAGCTGCTACAATGACATAAGGTAGATAATAGCTGAGCAGTTCAGACTGTTTGATGTTACTCAATGTACCTGCTGGGTTGGAAAAAAAAACAACAACAAAAGGGTCAGAAACAAGCAATATCTATATAATCAATTAAGCTGAAGACATGGCATGGGACATAACCATGTACTTTGGCTTAGAAAAGCAAAAACAAAAATATAAGATGACAAATTTGCCACTGTAGTTTTTTGCGTTCATTACAAACTTTAGAAATACATGCATGTTTCAGACATAACTTACAATCTTTACATATCAAAATCTTTACCAGTGTAGTAGAAAAGCAAACATAAGTCAGTCGGGTCCAATTAAACAAACCTCTTGCACTCATAAAATTTCAAAAGCTGGCAGTAGTTTATACTGTACAGCCAGCACACAAACATCTTAAATACCCTGAGAAGCCACTGCTGTAATTCAGCATTGTTGAAATGTTCTGGGTCAACACCAGAAACGGTGAGCAGCCAACGGAAATAATCACAATGCTGCTGGTAGTTTAAACAAGGGCGAACGTGACAGAAGCCTGAATAGCATCAAGACACTGATATTTTACACAAACACATGGCCTCCGTTCAGAGGGGCGCCACTGATGCCAGCACTTTACGAGGCCGTATCAAATGTGGCCGACAATCTGACTCCGACCCACTAAAACCTGAACCCACATACTACAAGATGTCCAGCGGGAGCATGGCGACGAGAGGAATGTTTACACAACTGAAGAATAAAAAGGTTTCAAAGAAAGCGTCCGGTCCAAAGGAATCAATAGGGCTTCATCTAGCTCTATCTCTATGGCTATAATGTCACAAATGGGGGTGGGTCAGGACCAACAAACAGGAAGCATGAGATATTCACACACAAAAAGAAAAAAAGTATGGCAAAGTTACAGAGACTGGGTCTTTGCATGGAAAAGGAAAGTCCTGGACATGGGCAGAATGGATCCCCCTGTCAGTGTAGGTGTGCACCACCCCAGGGGCCGACGCAGTTTAGTGTGTTCTCAGAGGCACGCAGCACAAAAGAAAGCCACTCTTCTCTGCTTTTCATTTTCCACACTAGCAGACAACGTGCGTCTGGGGCCTGGGCCCCGCCATGTGGGCTTGTATCGCGTTTCCGTGGTCTGACATGTGACGGCCAACAACAGGAGGACAGTGCGGCCCGGATGCTTCGGACGAGACCCCGGGGCCCCCTTATGGTAGGTTTTTGTCAGATAACATGATCCTTCATGGTGCCTGTCATACCACAGAGCTCCTTGAAGTAAAAAAGACCCCATTACAGCCAACAGCACCTGGTTCTGCATTGTGGTTTCACTACTGAACACTGGGCATCACCTCTGGTCAGCTTCAGGCAGAACTAACCCCCAAAATTAGCAAACTATTTTAACCAATGCTTTGTGTGTAAGGCTTTTTTTAATCCAAGGGAGCTTAGTTTACTCACTGTAGTGCATCCAAATTCACAACCAGATATCATCTTTAATGAAACCCTGGCTTATGAACAGGAAATACTGCAACAGCCCCCCCTGGGAAGTGACCCAGAATCCTGCTGAACTCCAATCCTTAAAACTACTGCACCAACTTAAAATACTCCATTGCGTGCCTTCTAAAAAGGCCGTTTCCGCAATTATTAGAAGACTAGAAAACATAAAATAACCCACAATTCAATATCACTGGAAATACAGGGAGAAGTTTTAATAAGAACAAGTATCCCTTAGGCAGACATTTATCTAGCACATCACCAATAGTTGAATGCAACATGACGAAATTAATTTAAGCCGCACATCTGGAGAGGACCAAAGACATCACAAAGAAAAATGAACACATTTGAATAATGCCTTTATTACTATTAATCTGACTTATGACAACTACATTCAAAGGAACATACAGCTCTTTTCTGATGGGCATACTGCCTTAACTAGTTGTCCAGGCAGTCCTTTCAAAGTTAAAATAAAGTCTGGACCTTCCACTAAACAAGCTCAATTTTACTCCTTGCGCTTTGTTAAAAATGACATAACACACATACACGGCAATTTATATATATAAATTGCATATATATGCATGCTGAAGAAACATCTCTTTATCTGCCGCCTCTCTTTACTCGCGCCACACAGCCCTCAGCCTCGAATAGCGGCTCTATCGCACTTCTCCATCTTTTTTCCACATCTGAAGTAGGTTCTCTGCCCTGAGGAAGGAGGGGGGCACTCCCCCCCCTTCCGCCCTCAGGGAGTGCTTCGTAGGGTCTACAATTCGTATAAAAAAGCACGGCCACCGAAACCTAACCCTATTTATAATAAAACATCAACACTAAGCAGAGATGGTCCTCGGAGACGGCGGAAAGACGTTTATCACCCATTAACTCGTGTTACAGCGTTTCCAGGCGACTTGTTATTTTTTACTAACCCTTCATTCAGACATTATTCGTTTGCGTAAATCAGTCCTGCATATCTACTGAGAGAAACAGAATTATCATTTAGAAAAGCGACACAACAGCAAAATAAAACTGACAACCCGTTACTTTCGCGGCAGCTTAGGCGATTCCGCTAATTGCCGCAGCCGTACTGGGCCTTTAACACATTAACTTTTCTATGAAAACGGTTAAAAAAAGGGTCACCAGCGACATTCCAACCCGCAACAAAAAGAAGCAGAATAAAGTAAAACGCGTCGTTTACCTTCGTAGCAAAGTATGCCGATGTTGTTGTTCATTTTGTCCAGGTACTGGTAGTTCAACAGGTCCATTTTCGTAAGAAGCATTTATCGAGCAAAAAAGACCAGCTAGTTTGCTTTAAAAAGTTTAGGCAAGAAGGAGAAATGGTGCGACCGTTGGGCTTTTCTCTTATTTTCCTTCAGGAATAATTCCCAGCGCCAAAGGCCCAGCCTTCAGCCAACTTCTCCGAGCAAAACAAAACTTCAACCCGTCAAGGGTTGAGTCTCCTCAATAAAGTAGCTATTTAAAACAACTCCGGCGCGGCTTTAAACTTTTTTTTTCGCTTTTCGTACTTAAAATGTTTGAGAAACTGCGTCTTTTTTTAGGGGAAATTGGGTGGACAAAAGGGTCGCGTCAGTTCTCCTCACAGCCCGCTGCAAGTAGACTGCACGGACACGCAGGCTATGCTTGGTATGACTCGAATGCGAACGCGCTTCCTCCGCAGGCTCGAGCCAGCGCGCATGCGCCTTGGACTCGCCGCGCACCCCCCCTCCTCCGAAAGGCCTCGAATATCAGGGATTTTTCCTGCTCCAGGTCAGTCTCCCGAGTGCACCATGAGGGAGAGGGAGAGGGAGGGAGGGAGT
>JAODKN010000127.1:6230428-6242650 GCA_026774425.1 Petrocephalus zakoni | reverse complement strand
AGCGTGCGGGGAGTGTGCAGGAAGCGTGCGGGAACGGAGGCTCACCTTCAGTGTCGGACGCACTCCCCCACTACCCGAGAGCACCGTGTGTGTTCGCGAGGGCTAAAGGGCGCCCTCTAGCACCTCCCGTGCGTAATTGTCTGTCGATCTAAGTGCAGGTACTGTTCAAACATCCTGGGGGGGGCAGCATCGGCGTTCTTGGGCTCGTCCTGCTTGTGGTCGATCAGCTGACCACGCACCACCATGGACCAAATGTGTGACACCTAGGTGACCCTACCAGCATTGTTTTTTACTTCGGGGAGGCTCGTTGACACAGAGAGAATAAGTACATGGCAGCGATTTTGATATGAAGAGATATAAAAATTCAAATGCAAAGGTCTATGCTGTGGGAGGGACGAATTAAGCCAAATCAAATATTGTGGGTACCTGTCACCCCCAATTTTCTGTACCCCTGAATAAGCAATTCCTTTCAAAAAACAAACCTATACCTTTAAATAAATCACATTTCAAAGGTGCCCTGGAGGTCAATTTAATAGTGGCCACTATATTGTATTAATGCTGGCTTCCTTTCGTGGTACGCGATGTCATCACATCAATCTAACGCCGGTGGACTGTGAACTACAGAACAAATTCCCATGATGCAGTTAGAGGAGCATAAAACGTGTGCTGCATTCTCCCATGGGTCGTGACCTCCTCGCACCCCATCATTTCAAATCACGGGTCCTGGTCAGCGGTCAGCTTTGGCTCCCAGCGACCTGCACAGTGACATTTTATACTGCATCCCTGTCTCTGAGAGAACGGATGACTCTCATAAGTAGGTGCTGAGCATTTCAAGGTAGCGTGTTGGCTGTGAGAGTGGTGGTGGTCGGCGGGGGGGGGGGCGTATTGTGTCAAGTGAAAATGCTAAAATCACCACTTTCTGCTTTAACCAGTTGCCTGGATATTTTTTTTTTCATATCTCTGGCCTCAAGGTCAGGTTCCAGCATCTTCTTAGTGTTAGGAAACAGCTACTTACATAACTGCCATTGCTGCGTCTTTCACAAGCAGCCAGCCGAGATCTAACCTGTTCTGGGTCTTTGTTGCCCACCTCTGCCAGTGGTTGACTGGCTTCTGGGACACAGGGAGGCTCCAGCTGCCTCCGATCAGCCCGGGAGAACAATCTTCCGACTTGTTTTTCCGAGACACATGACCACCGTGCTTGTGTAACAGTCAGGCGGGAGTCCTACCGACATGCCTGCTTTTCAGTCAGAGGCCAGCGCGGTTCAAAGCGGAGAGTGAAATCCCCTAAGAAAGGCGTGCGGGTCTGAACAGTGCGAGGGAGGAGCGTTTGAAAGACCCTCTGTTGTTTGTCAACCCTTGAGTTTTCTGAACATGGCTGAAGGCACAAGGGAAGCGAAGAGCCAACTCTGTCATTAAATAATAAAAAGGGACTCTGTGATTCAGCCGGGTCTGTGTGCATACGTGTGTGTGTGTGTGTGTGTGTCTATGCAGGTGCCAGCTTGCGCGTGTGTGGCCTGAGCACACGTGCGTGGGAGGGAGTCATGGCGTCTAGGGGAAGAGGTCGCGGTGTAGCCGGGAGAATCGTTTGTACACCTGCGGCCGTCTGGCTGTTTGTTTTGTTTCGTGCATATCTCCCTGAAACCAGTAAGGAGCCAGAAGCAGCCTGAGCAGGTCCAAGCCAGCAGGAGGCGGAGCGTCTTTTCAGCCACCGCTGCCTGATTCACGCCCCCGGATCTCGAAATCGCTGTCACACTGGTCCCAGGCTCTTGTGTTTCCCCAAACCCTCTGCTGCTAGATGTCATTAGTGGGACGCTAATAGTCGCTAGAGAGCGCAGCACTATGATTGGCCGTCTCACTGGCTGTCTGATTGGTTGAATCTGCAGGTGCTTTTAATGCCCCGGTTCTATATTTTTATCCACTTCACAGAGATTAAGCAATCCTGAAAATAGGGCAGAGACTGAAAGAACTGGAAGATAGATATAGGAAAAGAGGGTTTTTTTTGTGTTCCTACAAAAACAAGATCGTACTTCATGAAATGTGTGGTACACTGGAGCTCCCGGGAGGGATTTTTGGATCCTTTTCATCGGTACCCTTCCCAGCAGTCCCAGTTCTTTCTGAGGCCATCAGCGGGAGCGTCAGAGAGGCAGCGCCGGCAGTGACGGGTGACAGGAACGCCGGCACTGTTTTCGGCACAGCCGAACACAAGATGCTGCCGCTGGGAACAGTTATCCATGTTTCGGGGAAGAGAGGCGAGCATCTGGAAGGGAACCTAGAGCAGGCAGAAGCAGGGGGAGCAGACAGGCCCGCGTCAGCTGAGCCGAGGGTCCCTGTCATCTGGGCATCCCACGGGAGCTAGTTTCTGAGGCAGGGGCCGGCCTGAGGTTGTGTACTGGGAGCTTTTATACTCGCCCGCTCTTGGTGCACTCATCTGCCCTGCAGAAGTGTCCTGATTCAGGGTAACACCACGATAGCGCCAGAGTGACTGATGCGCGGCACGTCACACCGTGGTTAGGGAGCACCTCGATGGCACCTGAGATCCCGTCCCTTTGCAGCGGCGCTGATGCAGTCTTTCACGCCCCTTCCTCCGCAGGGCTGTCACATGACGCGTGATACCACGCGCGGGCAAACCCACAAACAGCGCAAGATCAGCGACGAGAGGGAGAGAGAGAGAGAGAGACAGCCCCCTTAAGTTCCACCCCAGCTGGTCCTGCCTCTGAGAATACCGCCCCCCCCCCCACCCCAACTCGCTATGTCAAGCAGGATTCCTCGGCCCGTTGCCGTAGCAACAGCCCCAGAGGCCCCGCCCCACTCGGCCATGACGGATGCAGCCGATTGTTTGACTCTTACGGCTCCACGGCGTGATAGGATAAACACATGCCCGCGTGTCGTCTGCGAGGTCGTGAGGTGCTGCTCCTCCCTGCAAGGCTGAGATTACAGCCAGGCGCTTACATTGGGTCAGGTCATCGTGCCCCATTGGCTGCCGGTCCCTTTGAAAGCATGCGGACGCCGATCGTGACGCTGGGACCGCCTTATCGAGTCGCGCATTCCCGCTGAGGATGCCGCGTGAGGAACTGGCGATAGGGAGGCCATCGGGGCTGCGGCTGGTCTCTCCACCTTACTAATTCTTGCCTCTGTAGCCACTTTGCGGGCTTCATTTCATCATCCTAGCAACCAAGGCTCAGGAAAAAACGAAACCACACCGCAGACTGGCCCTTAAAAATAGGCTAATTAATGTCCCCTTCAGAGCATTAATACACAAAATACACAGCTGGATGATACTGTAAATTGTAGACGGCAATCGCAAGTTATAAAATGCTGCAGAAAATTAAATATAAATTATGGAAATATAAATTATCCATCCATCCATCCATCTTCTACCTGTCATCCTGGTCAGCGTTGTGGGTAGACTATCCCCCTCCCCCTTTATCAGTACTCCGTGGCCTGTGGTGTGACACGTGATGTCACTGGGGGGGGGCGGCCCAG
Source organism: Petrocephalus zakoni (assembly GCA_026774425.1). NCBI lineage: Eukaryota > Metazoa > Chordata > Actinopteri > Osteoglossiformes > Mormyridae > Petrocephalus > Petrocephalus zakoni. The sequence goes on along the minus strand of JAODKN010000127.1, from coordinate 6,239,167 downwards.
CCTCCCCCTGCCAGGGTGCTGCCCTTCATGCTTTCCCCTCCCCCCCCCACACCTGAAAGGCCCCCATACCCGCCGCCCACAATGTCCCCGATCCATCCATGCTCGAGAAGCAGTTTCTGCAAAGGACAGAAAATTCTACTGAAGGCAGCAGAAAATCCTTTTTAATGTGTTGGTATTTTCCAGTAGAATGTAATTTGTCTAGCTGTCATTTATTACTCGCAAAATGTTTGCCCACTTTAATAGACGTTTGTTAAGAAATCTGTACCTCGTGTGTGTGTATTATATAGTGTGTGCACACACACACACACACACACACACAATTTTTAAGAGTTTAAAATGCTATTAATTAAATGCTGTTCAGCAAGTTTGTACATTACAGGAAGACCTGAAAATCTCCACAAAAAAGAACAACAATATCCCTAATTATGATTTGTGTATTTAAAAAGGAGGCTGGTTAGTTATCATTCCACTTACTCCTGTATAAAAATCTCTGTAGGCATCTCCCCTTGTTTTCAATGTTGTCATGGGAATAATTACTGTAGTTTGCATTTCAAATTGCCCTGCTCAGACTGCATCATGCCAAACAATTAGTTTTGTATTTCACAGAGCAATTGGAGGAAATGTAGTCAAAATCTATAAGATGAAGGTAAAATCTGGAATATAAAGTCAAGCTCAATAAGACCGAAAATTCTGTCATTTTTTGCAGTAAATTTAGTTTTTCAATGTTTATATATATATTTAATAATAGATACTGTTTATAGGCTACATTAAAAACATTGTAGACATGTTACTGCTAAAATAGATTCATAAAATTATATAAAATACTGATGATTTCTCTTTAAATCCAAATGTTTTATCCTCTCTTTTTCAGCCCTGGTAATCTGTTTTTTTGGGTTTTTTGTTTCAAGTTACCCCTTAATTAATTAGGCTTGATTGAATTACGATACTGATTGAATCCTGGCTGTGAGCTGACATTTGAAGTGGTGGTGAGAGATTTTTTAATGAGCTACTTTATTCCTCCTGGGGACTCCTTGGTTTTTGTAAACCCCATTGTGGATTTTGGAACCAAAGCGTGGGGCTGACCAGCACCTATATAATTACTATGCCAACCATAGGACTCAAACCCAAGACCGTCCAGATACTGCATCAATTCCTGTCATGCTGATCTATACACTATGCATATAGTAGATGTATTTCATATTCAAAATATATATATATATTGCACCATCAGCTAACAATAAAATTATACAGTACGTTAGTTTACATTACTTAATGTAATTACTTAATTACTTAACTACTGCAATGTATTTGAATAACTATATAAACATCATTACGCTAAATGCTAATTAGCACTTATTAGAACTTATTAGATATGAATTAATTTAGACAACAATATGTTCTGCTGGCATCCCATCCAGGGTGTACCCCAGTATCGTTCCCTGTCATAGTCATTACTATGCCATCCAAGATGTACTCATCCAAGATGTACCCGTCTAGGGTGTAATCAGCATTGTGCCCTGCCACGAATTACCATCCCGTTCAGGGTGTACACATCCAGCGTGTAATCAACATTGTGCCCTGCCATGAATTACCATCCCATTCAAGGTATACCCATCTAGGGTGTAATCAGCATGATGCCCTGCCATGAATTACTATGCCATCTAAGATGTACTCATCCAAGATGTACCCGTCTAGGGTGTAATCAGCATTGTGCCCTGCCATGAATTACCATCCCGTCCAGGGTGTACCCATCCAGGGTGTAATTAGCATTGTGCCCTGCCATGAATTACCATCTCATCCAGGGTGTACCCATCCATGGATGGATAGATGGATGAATGGATGGATGTTACTAAATACTGCTGCCCTTTCTTGCATGGTTCAGAGACCTGCACAGTGCTCCAGAGACCCGCTCACCAGCATCAGATTCCTGCCCTGACTCTCCATGCAGGATGAGCTTTGAGGAAGGTGCAGTGCCTAACCCTGAGCATGAGACTACTCTCCATCCGGCTCCAAAGGGACCCAATAGCTGACGAAACATTTACATTACATTCATTATTTAGCGGATGCTATTATACAAAGTGATACACAATTGAGAAGGCAGCCAGTCCCTGGAGTAATTGGGGTTTGCCCAAGGGCCCATGTAGAAATCACTCTGCTGACTATGGGTTTGGGACAGATGATCTTCTGATCACAGGCACACCATTAGAACTCACTGAGCTGCACACCACCCCCAGGATTTGATGGAAAAGAACCCTTCTCCCCGAGACAAGGCCCAGGGTACGGGGTCCTTCCCCTAAAAGGCAGCCAAAACCCAAATGTACACCTACCAGCCGACCTTTCAGGAGCTTTTTCAGACAAAGCCCCAGTGGGTTGATCAGAAAAGAGATATATGCAGTACCCATGATAGGAGGGACTTGCCAGGGTCTCAACTTTGGCTCCCAGTAGCGTGGCAGGAACATGAAGGGACCAGGCCAGCCCAGCCTCACATGTTTGCGTGTAAAGGCACCTGGGACGATGTCCAATTAATGAAAGCAGTCAAAGAAAATGTTTGAAGCTATTTTTCTGGGTAGTAAGTGTATATATACTCAGAAAAAAAATACAATTTAATATTAGAAGATATGGAAATTAAGAGTGACTCAACAAACTAACTAGCATACCACTTAAGTACCCAACCTCATCCTCCAGGGCACCTCATCCATTTGATTTATTCATGAATGTATTCACCACCAACTCACTTAGTTAAATAAGTTCAAAAGTCAATGAAGTATTGATTAGCCAAATGAGAGCTAGTGGTCAAGAAAATATATGGGTGTATTGGATGGATGCCGCAAATACCGGGGAGTTGTTAGGAGAGGTTTAGAAATGGCTAAGCAGCCACATTCTGACAGACATAATATCATAGTTTTACACCAACATGCAGATCATTTAAGCATCATTTTCTTTGACTGCCTAAGACCTTTGCACCGGATTGGACAGAGCAAGGCAGACTGCGTCACGCGGCATCGCCGGTATGCCCCCACTTTCCGCTGTGCTCCCAATCGCTGCAGTGACTGCCCCTTTGGGAGAGAGGGAAGACGGCCCCAACGAATCAGCCGGCACTCTGATTAGCGCTCGCCGAGACCGAAAATACACACCTGTCGTCGAGGAAACTGAGAGGTGACGCTTAAAGCAGATGGGAGCTGATGTGTTTCCGTTACTGTCACCTCGACGCGGTGCCGCAGAAGACGTGAGGCGGGGTGGAGGCAAGACTCCACGATGGAAGCGCAAATCCAGGAAAGCTCACTTTCTAAAAGTAGACCCCCCCTTAGTGTCGCAGGCGGATGTGTGCGTCTTTGACACATTTCCAAATGTGCAGAGATCCCAAAATCCCAGTTTTTTTCTGCTTTAGTAAACTGCAGTAGACAATGCTTTACAGTGTAGTACACTGCAAAAGTGAGTACAGTGCAGTGTTCAAATTGATGGGGATGTAGACCACCCCATAACAGAAACAAATATGCACTTGGGGAGAGGGGGGCCCTTCTTAAACAACTTTGTACGTGACCCCCAAATTTCACGTCATGTTCGGACTGCCCACCAGGGTTCCCCTGGTACAGTGTGAGTGTTTTTTTTTTAACCTAGTGTGTCTCCTTATGGACATTATTATGAGTACAAGGAGAACCTGGCAGTAAATGTAGACCTCAGGGTATAACAATGCAGAAAGTGACAGGGATATGTCGGGGCTTAATGGTGTCCCATTCTGACAAAAAGTTGTTCCATTAAACACTCTTAGAAATGAGTACAATAGCTGGGTGGCATTAGCATTCCACCTCCGTGTGTGGAAATGTCATGGCAGCCCTAATCTGTAAAGAATGTGTGCTATTCATTCGTCACATTTTGCAAAAAAAAAGAAATAAGTCATCACATCCTGACACCTCTCAGTAACTTGAAATGTGAAATACATTTGTAGCTCTGTTAAATAACACTTATGTCATAGACCACTAGGTATGTTTTCTCTGAATCAATCTTATCTATCTATCTATCTATCTATCTATCTATCTATCTATCTTTTCTGAACCACTTGTCCAATGTAGAGTCATGGTATCACGTGTGCCTGTCCTGTAAGGCAAATTCTGTGGGATTTTTAGTCTAGACAAGTCAAGCGTCACCCCATCAAGCGCCAGGTCATATTAATTCATATAATCTCCTCATTAAAAAATGTGTGTGCATTTTAGAGATACAAGTAATACGAAGGTTACATTGGGATAAATGTGTCGTGTCTCGAGGGCAGGCGTTGTGGCGGAACAAAGGGGGGTTTATTGAACTCATAAATAAACAGGATGGAGAGGGACCAAAAACAGGAGGAATGGAGCCAGGAAGAGGATCAAGATCAATGACCAGACTGGAGAGCGCAGGACTGGGAAGCACATATATGGGACTAACAAGGGAGCTAACGAGAGGCAGCTGGCAGTGAGCGACACATGAGGGTTAGTCACAAGAGGCAAGACACGAGGGATAAACGAGAAACAGGTGTGGATTATTAGATGGGCGGGTATGGGAGAGAAAGTTACATTTATATTGTGCTTCTCTCAAGCCACCCGGAGCGCTTTACAGAAGCAATGGGGAGCCACTTCACCCACCGCTGTGCAGCCCCCACCTGGGTGATGCGACGGCAGCCATTCTGTGCCAGTACGCCCACCACACAGTAGCTAAGGTGGTGCAGGGGCAGGAGAGAATAAATAATATTGGGCATGAACACTGATTAAGTTGTTTATGTGTGTCAGACTGACAGTTCCAGTTAGCGCAAGTGGTTTTGTCGCTTCCTCTCTGCTAGGCATTTTGTAAATAAGCTTCATACAGTACTTATCTAGTTGCCACCTCTTAATGAGTACAGCCTCAACAATAAGTCAGCCATGTAAAAACATTTAGTTTCAGTGATGTGACGTTTAAGTATCAAAGTGCATTTTATACACAGACATCCCACCTGAGGGATATTGGCTTCAGGGAGGCAGATGAGGGGCATCCGTGAGGGTGGGGTGATGGATCATGTGCGATGACATCACCGGCACAGGCCCGATACTGTGTATATATATATATATATATATATATTTTGCTGACTGTGTTGAGGGCGGGTGGGAGGCTAATTTTACCACCATTGACTAGTGGGACGGCAGATTTCCGGGACATTGCGCATCATTTGCGGGTGTCTGGGAGCTGCTGTTAATTTGCCGGAGACTTCCGGAAGTTCCGAGAGAGGTGGGATGTCTGTATACAAGTGATGGTAGATATTAATGTCACTATTCAGAATTATTTGCACTTGATGTGAATTTTTGCACTAGAGGCATTTTCATTTATCCATGTTCATTTTCTTAGATTTTTTTAAATCCAGTATGTACATCTTAATTCTTTAACAAGCTTTAAAATTCACTTTGAGATCCTTAATTAATTTTCTTCTGAAGGGTTGACCGGAGACAGCTGAGTTATGTCAACAAGGTGTTCCCTAAACAGTGGGTCATGTGATCTGGCCCTTCTTGAGCTGGAATGGGGTTAATAGCATACTGTGTGGGGTCATACACCTAGTCAAATACAGAGACCTTTAGGTTGCAAGAGGCTGGAATTATAGGTTGAAACAAGACTCCAACAGGGCATACATGCACTGGAAATGGCTCTGACTCAGCAAGCAGACCCCCGCCACAATAATAGAGCAAAATTAGGCATTATAAGTTAGGATGAGAAAACGTTTAGTTTTATCTAGCCCAGCAGCTAAAATTTTAATCAGTATTAATTGCCTGAAAAAGGAAACTGCATTCCAGCTTGATGGAACATAAAAGGACACCATCTATAAACACAACAAATGCATATTAATCCCTAGCTCAGAAGGACGAAATATGAGAATCAGGTATTAAGACAGTAACACAAATGCAATGCATTATATAGAAGCTGATTGCTGCAGTAACAAGTAGACGATTTTCATGCTAGTAAGTATGCTTACAAAGTCATGCAAAGTAAATTGTACACTATTGCCCAAATATCAGTAAGTAACCTAAATGCAAATAACCATATAGAAAACATTTCATAATATATTTATAAATGCTGGTTCTAAACAGGGAAATTTTTTGACACAGAGATATGCATGGTATTCAAATTGTTAGATATTTCAATTCAAACCATACACATAGGAGAAATTCGGAATCATGACGTAATCGAATTCTCAGATAAATTTTAATTACAGTACACTAGGGCTAATAAAATGAGATCCATGAGAAGCTGTCAGTATGGGAAAGAGCGAAGCTTTTTAGTCTGTTCTGGTCCTCTGCCACTACTGCTCTTAGCCAATGAATTGGTGTGGGGGTGTTTTATGCCACTCGGGTAAATGGGACGGCCATGTGGATGTGATCCATCAGTCTCCCGGCACCCACACACCCACCATCATCTCTGGGGCATACATACCAAGTGGCCCCCGGCAAGGCTTTCAGCGACAAAGGGTGCCGCACCGTATGGCCATGGAGGTGATTCGCGGGGGGAAATACTAATTGAATCCTGCCAGTTCATTAGTGCTGACACTATTGTTGAATTTTTTTTCGGGAAGAAAAGCCTTCATGCATCCATCCATCCATCTATTTTCTGCCACTTACCCAGATCAGGGTGGCAGGGGCAGCAGTCGGAGCAGAGAAGCCTAGACCTCCCTCTCCTCAGTCACCTCCTCCTGCTCCTCTAGGAGGAATACTGAGGCACTCCCAGGTCACCCGAGAAATATAATCCCCCTGAAACATGTCCTGCGTCTGCCCCGGGGTCTCCTCCCAGTTGGACATGCCCGAAGCACCTCCAGAGGGGCGTCCAAGAGGCATGCTAGACAAATTCTCAAACCACCAGCATTGGCTCATTATAATATAGAAGGACCTTTAGTTTAATATAAATGTTTATTCAAAGTTTATTCAACGTTTTGCTGTTGTCCCCTTGAATGTAAACCCCGAATTTCAGTAAAAACCTCTAACTAAATGAAGAAAATTGTAAAATACAGCTAGTTTTTAAGCAATGAATAAGCCAAGGATGAAGGTTAGCTGGCCACTCAGACACATTCCCAGTGGAATGAAAATTCCACAGTAATATTTGGAGGTGAACGTTAATCCTCTAACTACCTTGAACTCTGCATTAAAAACTACAAAAATGCAGGGTTTTTAAATATATTTCTTCAGGAGATTTTTGTTAAAGTCTTCATGGCATCTACACTGACAATTCAGCTTTTTCATGTTTAGCTTTTCAATTTTTCGCCTTGGTTAGCATAGTGAATATACTGCATTTCCAGGTATCAGTCATTTAAGGATTTAAAGCACCTGTCATCTATGCAGAAAAACTCTTGCACAAAAATAGATACGTGGACTTGTCATTACATTAACTGGCGTGGAAAACAGTAATTCATAATAATGATGGCTTGTATCTTTATAATAGATCCTTAGCTGTACCAAAGAGCCAAATAGAATTAGGACGCTGGTTTCGGAGTCTGGTGAGGAATAATTACATTTTCCATCTTGTCCAGGAAGGCTCTGCCTTTCTCTCTCTAATGACATTTGCTCCCAGTAAACAGAGATCAGACCAAGAACAAGACCCAGAGTGCACGTCTTAACGTTATCTGATAGGGGCGCTGGCGCACAGATCAATGCTGATTGGCTGGGCCCCAACTGAGGTCCACACAGCCGCTGCCAAGGCCAGAAGCCAGAGGCCTCAGCAAAAGCAGATTAACTTTGAAAGCCCCAGGAGCTGATAGGCCTGTAGAGTGTGTGAGACGGGGATGGCATGGGGTGAGCCGTCCATGGCGTTTCGTCCTGCCCACAGTGTCCGCACTACCCAGACCGAGTTCTTTTCAATTATTAAATCGGATACATGACCAGGTTTGGCTACAGTAAAGGACATAATTGATACATTCGGCTTATATATTGACTGGGTTTTTATGGTACTATTTTAATTTTTACACCACGTTTCATTACATGTTTTGAAGGAAAGCATGACTGTATTCAAAACTAGTAAAGCAACATTAATAATCAGCTCTCTACAGGTATGCATGAGAGTATAATCAAAGCAACGGACTGCCCTGCTTTTAAAGCGTGGCCAGATAGCACGAGCGTTCAGAGGCATTCGTTAATTACCGTAAGCTGGAATGATGAGGGATGAGCTCAGCTAGAGTACAGGTGGGTTTGGCCAGATGTCAATAAGCAGATTATTTGACAAATACTTTCATCATAATGACCAGTGATATACAGCACTGCTTTCTTAGTATAATGTTAATTTTACATGCATCCTGCACTTAGGCTAATCAGAAATTTCCCATAGTGTGTCCCTGCATGTGTGTGCATGCGAGTGTGTGTGTGTGGGGGGGGGGGGGGTCCTGTGATGGCCTGCCATCCTGTGCAGGGTATTCCCCTGCCTATCACCTCGATCTGCTGCCTGGGATCAGCTATAGGTACCCTGGGTACTGCATAAGCACTCAGAAGCATACCTGGTTATGTTTTTGTGTGTCATTTTCAGACTGAGTACTTTTTATCCATTAGCCAACAAATAGTTTCCATTATTTCTTCCAGTAAACATGTTGACCCTTAAAGCAAAGAGAATAGGAGATGTCTTTCTCGACTGTGCTGTAGACATATGACATTTAGTGTGGTGAATTCAAAGGATTAAAATGGGAAAATCCAGAGATTCTAAAATTTAGACCTGGACCAAGACAAACCAAGCCTGAAACTGAATTCCCAGACCTGACTCTACTTGCAT
>JAODKN010000127.1:6215500-6229408 GCA_026774425.1 Petrocephalus zakoni | reverse complement strand
CCCCCCCCCCCCCCCCCCCCCCCCCCCCCCCCCCCCCCCCCCCCCCCCCCCCCCCCCCCCCCCCCCCCCCCCGCTGGCCCACCCAATCACAAGGCTGGCCCACCCAACCAAGAGGGGGAAGTGTTTATATGTAATTGCCCCCCCCTCCCCAAAATCTTCCTGGCCCTCCCTGTTACCGAGAGCTGGAGCTGAGCCAACTGCGTCTCTTCTGCTGTGGCGTTCTTAGACTATTTAGACGTCTACTTTTTAAACACAGCCATATAACTAAACCGGGATGGCTGTCACTTTCCCGCTCACGAATGGCCAATTAAATCGCACCTCCTGTCCATCCTCACGGCAGGACAAATATTAAATATTAAAAGCTGCAATGAGAGTGAATCGACACGGAGTAACATGTACGAAAGCACAAAAAAGATTAGGCTAACAGTTTTGATCTTAAACAGCTTCTCCCATCTTACAACCCTAACCCTGCTCTGTCACACTCACCGCTGGGCGTATACAGACTCAGATACAATCCCAATATCAGTTTTACTTATTATTTGACTTCCCACCATCATACAGTACATTTATTCACTATTTTCCCAGTGGCAAACTTTTGCTAAAGCTGTGGCTTTCGGGCACTTTGATAGTCTTCTTCAAATCCTTTGCCTCTCTCACACACACCGTGGGCGTACGTAGCCTACATTATATTTGCACATTTTAAATAAGCAAAATGAAATTTAAAAATAACAGGGGGAAAAAGACAGTTGGATTTAACATGATAACAGTATTATGCCAGATCTACTCCAAAGAGGTGGATCACAGTGGAACATCTCACCTGGTAATATACAATCGTGTTTATCCGTAACTTTCCAGGGAGGTGTCTGTGAAAGACTATTTATACACGCCAAAGAAGAACTGAATTAGTAAAACATAAATCTTTATCTCGGCTGTATCCTGTTCTGTGTAATTTCACTCTGTATATCTTGAGTAGGCCTATTACCGGTACACAAACTCTGTGGAAGGCCGATGGCAAATGACTTCTGAAGGGAAATACTTTCATCTTCACGAAGGCACACTGGAGCGGCGAATTGTCGCCAAAAATATTAGAAACAAATCGTGAAAAAGCTTCTTCTCTCTCCGTCTCTCCGTATAATGACTGTCCGTTCCAGATGGCCAGCTTAATTGTCTATGACACTTCTCTGTATCTTTCACACCTAAATTACTGTCAATTCCATGTAGCATAATTAAAAACAATAATCGCAATTCTCTCAATTCCTCGTCTGCGATGCCATTATATAATCGGGATTTTTTTGTCTCATCTCATCCATCATGACTTTTCCTTTTTTTTTCCCTCCGGATGAATCTTTCGGAGAGGTTTTCGCTTTTTCTTTTGCTTCCAAAGACATGCCTGCTCTGTGCCCTGTGCGCTGGGATAGGCTCCATGTTTCCTCTGACCCTGTATTAAATAAGCAGTTGGACGATAGGTCGATGGTATCTCAGAATCTCTCGAGTCTGTGCCCTGTGGCAGACTGGCAATACTTCTCTCTTCTATAGCAGGGGTTCTGTTGTTGCCGAAAGACCCCCCCTCCCCGTCCCCCAAAAAAAAAAATGTTAAAAGTCTCACCACACTTTTCGTTACAATACAAATTGTCGAGCGGACCCTGGCCAGCTCCACCATATGGGCAATCTGGACAGACGCCCTGGGACCCTGTGTGACAAGGGGCCCTTGAATCTGCCCGATAAAAAAGTCTCATTGGAGGAAGAGTGCAGTAATCAGCCTATCAGATCATGGTCATGCTCACGGTCTCTCGCTTACAGAAAATTACGCTGCGGGTGATCAATTTGGTTTGTGGAATCGAGATGGATCTTGCTTGAAGCCGTGAGCCCAGTGGGCCATCCAAAGAGTATAGGTGCTGAATTGTTCAAAAACGTATCAGAAGTAAGTGAAGTAAATCAAGACAATATAAACAAAGACAGTACTAGCTTAAATATCACACATGCAGATGTTAACAGTGAGGAATTACCAAATGATGTATCCGCTGCTAGTACCAGAGTATTGGGAGGAGAGGGGGGCCTTGTTGTACTGAGGCCCAGAAGCCAGTAGAGCTCTTAATCCGGCCATGAAGTTGGTCCCCATGACGAAATTCACTGCAGGGCTGGTGGCAAAAAAAAGATTAAAATTTCTTTAGCATATTCAGAAAATCACCGGGTGACCCCTCCCTGTTCTCACAATTTGAAAACCACTGTCCTATAGGATAAATGCAGTTCTTGCTAGGCAGCCTTGTGAATCTCTGTACATTTTGCCAAGGCACATAAAAACCCGGCAGTCTGTACATAATTTGTGTATTTATAGTCATAGAATAAATCTCTCTGAAGACAAACTCGGGAGTAACGCACATAACTCATGGTCAAACAGAGTCAGAAGCCCATGATTTTACTGTAGAATCAAATCCTGACAGTCCATTCAGGCTGTGTCACTGATTAATGTGTTGGACTGTGCAGTTGAGTCCTGTTACTGGCAAAAACATACATAAACATTTCCAACAAAAAAGAACTGGCACTGGTATTTATACTCAAATGTCTGCTGCTACATTTTGGGAAATGTTTTTTGAATGCTTACATTTTTATTTCTGCATTTGATACAAGTCCAGGACGTCACATGGGTAATGGAGCACAACCATCTGGCCATCTTCTGACCACTTATCCCAGTCAGGGTTGTCACGAGCCATAATAGAGCACAGGACCGGGGTACAACCCAAATGGGCTTCCTGTCTATCACAGAAAAATACACAGGCAATTTGAGAGACATCACAGAGCCTAACTGCATATCTTTGGACTGTGGGAGAGCATAAGGAGAGCCTGATATTTCCACATACACACAGAGCAGAGATTTAAACCCTCAGCCTTGGAGGTCAGAGGTAGCAGTGCTACCCATGGAGCCACCACGACAACCCACTTGAGATTCATATCTCCCTTTTTAAAGCGATTCTCCGCGGAAACAGGCCTATACGTTTTGCCCTGAAATAAAGACACTCTTCCACTTCCTGCCAGAATTGCATGCAAATTACGATCTGAGCGATATGCAAATTTCCAGAAATTCTCTGATCTCACTGTTGACACCATTTGCATTTTCCTGCGGGAAACAAACTCCTATTGCAACGAGCTGTAATTGTGGAGATTAAAAGGATTTAGGAAACAGCGCAGCTGTGCCATAATGACTACGGACCAGGAAGGTACTAATGTAAATCTGCAGAGCAACTTCCCACGTGCCTCCTGCAAACAACCACCTCAATCTGAAATCGTCGCCTGCGTAAGTCTGAGCTGGTAAAGCACGACCGGGATCCTGGTGTAAGTATGTCACGGAGATATTGTGCTCTTACGCTCGCTCAGAGCTCACAGCGTGGTGCCTTGGAAACAGGAGACAAGCACGTAGCGAGTCTCTCTATGAGTGGGTCGTGACCCAATCCCCAGGCCGTCTCTGCCAGGCCACGCCCCTCAGCTAACTGCCTGATTTTAGTTGTCAAAGCCATCGATTTCCAGGCTCAGGTATGCAGATGGAAAACTGATCCAACACTTTATTTGCTACGTGGCCGTATGAGAATAGGTACATTGCAGTGTGTTCTTCCACACATCCTGTCTTGCTCACGTTTTTTTTTTTGTTAAAAGACATCCACACATATATATAGTTGTAAGAGCAAAGCTTGGGTCATCCATAAGCACCCCTGCAGCAATTTTCAGGGGTTTAAGGAAGGAAGTTGCTTAAGGAGATGTGGCTCTTCTGCCAAGCACAGGACTCAAACTGGCGACCTTCTGATCGCAGAGGCATAACCCGCTGAGCCACAGCGTGGAAATCCAGGCTGGACCGGGAACCGGAGGATGGAACTGAGAACCACTACTCTGTATTCATAGCACACACAGTGCAGCCGGTACTCTGATGGAGGTCCGAGCCGTCGGAGATTGAAGGTGGTGCGGAAACCGAGCGCTCGTTTCCTGTTTGCAGCTGGGGAATATTCTTTGTGAGAATCAGAGGCTGATGGAGTGGTGGAGATGCTTGCCAGCGAGCTCCTCCGCACGTGTACCGACATCCCCAATTCATAATTACATCTGCACGTGACTGACGGGCCCTGATCCATCCAGTAATTACAACAGACCCCGAAACTGCCGGTTGGCCAAGATACCCGCCTGATGTCCAACGCGGTGCACAAGCCTGCAGCTTTTGTTTATTCCTAGAAAACGACATGATTAGTTTTTAATTAAATTATGGGGGGGGGGGGGAACAAATGGCTTTGGGGGGGTCATTCCGCAGAAATGCTAACTGGCATTTCATGTCACTGAAGTATGATAAGACATGTCAGTAGAAAGGCTTTCCACCCCCTTCCAGCCTCTCAAAGGGCAATGCTTCTTCACTGCACAAGGTCTAGCAAGACAAACAATTTGCCCTCTCCGTTTTTTCCCCCAGTAACGTATACTTGCGTCTGTTTCTTGTATACTGGGGTTAACTGGATAACATTATCCTAACGTGGCTTTTAAATCCTGTTACGCACCAGAAGGCTGCAGCTGAAGTGTAGGCACTGTTCACTTAATGGCTAATAGATATCACATGCAAGATGAGAGATGGTGAAGATGTTGTGTCTCTGGGCCCTAATGCCCGGCACAACCCGCCTCCCAATGCTGTTACCTTCAGAGAACTGCACAAGCACCGGGCTTAGTTCATCAAAATCGCCGCAATTGCGCAATTGATACTAAACACCGATTTCAAGAAATCTGTAATTGGAAGTAATTATTGCTCCAGTTTGTAAGCAGCAGGATGCCACGATACAGTGCAGAGATATTTGCCTTTCAATAACGCCGTGAAGGGCAATTAAACATAATGGGACGACAGGGCTGGAGCGAGTCACGTAGCTGGAGAACACGCTGGGAAATGATGGAAGATTACTGAGAATAACAACGCGGTTTGCGACGATTGGCGTTCTTTTCCTGAAGTCTGTCATTAACGGCAAAGCCTCACCTCGGCGTTATCAGCTAGGTGGAAAGCCTGGTAATAAAACGAAAGATTTCGTCCGGAGTCTTGAGACTAATATGGGCAGAGAAAGCAAATAGTGACTTCCATCAAGTCCAGGAGTATAATGTTGCTGCGGAGTAGAATATGCACATTACGGCTTATTAACTGTCTGTTTCGGGGGCATATTCACATGCATCAGCTGGCACACTGGCTCGCGGGGGGCACCGTTACCAAACTCCCACCCCCTCCCCACTTTGCGAGTATGGAGATTGCATGTTCTCCCTATATAATGTAAGTGTCCTCCTACATTCCAAAGACAAGCTAACTGGCATCTCTACACGGCACACACCGTGTGCGCCTTGCAATGGGCTGACATCCTGTCCAGGATGGTCTCCAGGAACCCTGTTCTGGATAAGTGATTTGGCGAATGAGGGATGCAGTTGAGTCATGGACTATATGGGGTGTGACAGGTGGTGGAGGATAGGGTCAAGAGGGAAGCATTTAACCAAATGAAAGGACATTATTACTCTAAATCTCTGTTCTTTATAAAACCAAATGAAATAAATCACGAAGTAACGTTAAAACAAAAAAGATACACTACGATCCTCTCCCTCCAGTATCCCATTTTCTGCAGTTCCAAGGCACTCCACAGTCTGCCCAGCTGACGCGCTTTAAGGCTTTATTTAGTTAATTAACCCAATCAGAGTCAACTGGGTTTTATTAACAAAGATTTCATTGGCCATGAGGGCTGGTGATTAGTTGCTATGGCAACACCGACGATTGCCCAAACACGGATCCAGGGCACTTTTCTCAAAAACTCCCATCAGTAATGTAGATGCTTTTGGGAAATGTACCCCCGTATTGTTAGTTGGTATAGTCACGGCGGGCACGGTGGGGCAGTAGGTAGCACTGCACTCACATCACTGGGACCAGGGTCTGAGTCTCTGCCACAGCTGTGGGGTTTCCTCTGGGTACTCCGGTTTCCCCCCACACTCCAAAACATGCTGAGGTTAACTGGAGTTACCGAATTGTCCCTTGGTGCATGTGTGTGTGCGCTCTACAATGGGTTGGTGCCCCATCCTGGGTTGTTCCCAGCCTTGCACCTGTGATATCCAGGTTCCATACCCCATAGGACATAGAAAATGGATGGATGGGTATACTCATTTCATTGATGTATCCAAGATAGGTCCGGATCCCATCACTTATGAAATTGTGGAGAATTGTATTACAGCAAATAATACATAAGACTTTTTTTCAATTGTGCTTTACAATTTTTATTGACATTTTCTTTAATGGGTCAGGTGTTATGGAATGCAGATTTAAAAAACTATCATCTGTTTCCTGTATGAAATGGATTCATGTGTTCTGCTTTTTATGGTGTGATATCGGTGTGATATGTAGCTCCACGAGTTGGGGCTATGCGGCACTGTCCAGAAGGTGATATGTTTGAATGCTGTAGCTGGCCAAGTAATCAGATCACTGTTGAGCCCTTAAGCAAGGCCCTGAACCACAACTTCTCCAGTGCTGTAATGGCTCCTCCTGATACCTTTGACCAAACAATTTTAATTTATGGAGCACAGAATCCTTACATATCATAATCCTGAAATATATGCAACAATAAAGAAAATAAGGGTTGTGAACCAGCACGGTTAATCCTTTTTCAGTAACAAAGAATTCTGCATTTATCCAAAAGCACATTTCAGCCAAATATTTCATCGTGGAGAAAGGCACATTTTCCCCCCAGGGGGATGAGTGGTGTATGAATAAGCAGTGTGCTCATTCACCCTGCCAGCCAGTCACCCGGCTTCTCTGGGGAGGGAAATGACCCGCATTCGGCAGCGATGGAGTGTTCCTGCTGCCTAAGAGGCGATATCTGCTCTCTGTGGAAGAAACGAGTCAAGCCTCGGCTGTCACGCTCCGGCACGACTGTTCCGATCGGCATTGCGCCTCCCTTTACTTTTGCGAGTATAGCAGGCACTTGGCAATCGATGGTCACAACACCGTTTGTTTTTTTTATTAATATTTTAGCATGATTTTCCCTTCTTCTCAGTGTCTGAGCCCTGACACGCAGTTTCGCCTGAATGAATGAACCTTACGATCATGTAATCCCGGCTCCTTGTCCTCCGGGGGCGATGCGTGGAACCACCAGCTGAAGACTGTGATCTGCAGCGGGGACTGTAACACGGAATTCTTTATTCCATCACCTATGAAAACGAACCCGTGGAGAAGTGTATTACAGTAAATAAAACGAACTACGTCTGAAATTATTCAATGTCAGTAGAATCTCCCTCCAAAACAGGCCTATTTTAAAAATGGGGAAACCCCTGATATTGCGTTCCTAGCTTCTTGGTGGGAGCAGGCTACACAGAGCAGGCTACCCAGTCTTTCCCGCTTATGGTCTCTTTTGATTCTTTATGGTCTCTTTTGACTCTTTAAATCGATGCTGGGGGCTGGGGGTGCTTCATTACAGATGCCATTCAAAGCCTGCATTTTATTTTCGCCGCAGTGTACCGGCAAGCGTCAGCAATCAGACACACGGGGCTCGGTAATCTGTCAAAAATGTGTCAGAAGTGATAAGAGCGAAAAAGACATAGCGGGAAGCTTAAGAAACAACGTTCGCGCTTCGCTTTGCTTCGTTAAGCAAACCAGACTAAACGGTTACATGACGCGTCCGGACGCATCAGATGTCCTCATAAAGATTAATGCTAATTGTTGTTTTGCATCCTACAATGCGAACTGTGGCTGACTGGAAAACAAATGTTTATTTCTTACAAGGCACAAATATTGATGTACGCGTTGTGTATATTATGACAAAATGGCTATTGTGCCAAGATGACTCTATGCATTAAAGCTGCGATATGCTTCGATTTGCAAAGCAATAGGCAGCAGAAGTGAGGCGTTGTGTTCACTGTCCTTTTTTGCTTAAAATGTATTACTTCAAAATTATTCCATGTCCTGGTTAAGAATGTATCACATGGCAATAAAAAATATATCGTTATTGGATTTTTAGTTGTTTGCAGCAGTCATTCAGCCGTGCCGATGCCAAATTAAGCCCACTGGGAAACATTATAGATTTACCAGATATATAATTTAGCCGGTGTTATAAGTCGTTGTGTAAACAACCCTGTTCTCGTGGCTACTAAGCGCCGTTATGCTGTTTTAATATAATCTGCGTGGCTGCACAATATCCTATGCAGAAGGAATCTTAAAGTGAACATTTAACTTAATATTTAAAAGAGCTGTGGGGGTGTTAATTGCCAGAAGGGAGAGGAAACCAACTCTAATTACTGCCAACCAGTAGCTGTGAGGTTTGACAGACTCCACTCTTCATGCCTACAAATAACTCCCAGCTGTGTCCCTTACTTCCCCGAAGAGGATAGAATCAGAGGTATGAAATAAAACAAAGTGGGTATCTGTTAACCCGCTGCTGGTGTCAGTAACCAGCATCACACAACGACAAGACCCCCACATCTAACTATAGGCCGAAACTCCTGCCCCCACCCTTCTTCATTTGTAACCCTCTTTTATAGGCATATTCTGTAAACTGGGTAACGGCCCAACCTCCACCAATAAAACTCGGTAACTGGGGGATCAAACAAATTGATGGGTTAAACCTCCCCCTCCAGAATTAAGCTCACATGCCATGATTGACTTAGACAAGCTGCAGTGTTTTTTTTTTTCAGTTCCCAGGCATAATCAGAGAGTGTCACACTGCAGCGATGAGTGGCGGTTTTGGATGCAGGGCTGCGTGCGCAGCGAAAGTCTCCCAGTCCACTGGGCTCGTCGGGAGCCCAAGCTTAGGTAATTAGACTTCATTCACAGTCACCTCAGGAGTGCTATCTGCTAGACGAGCTTAAAGCACTGCGCATAAAATGACATCACCAGAGCTGAGAAGCAAAAGGCACGTTGAAAGTGAGTGGGTTTAGCCCACTTCTTCAAAGTAAGTCTGTTAAAAAAGCAAGATCACATGAAACACTGATTTTAAACAAAAACGTCCCACTCACACCATTTCTATGTGCTTTTTAGGCAGCTAAAATTGCTACATAAATCACACTTTGCACTAAGCTGACATGATGAATAAACTGACTACAGTACAATTGGATGCCTGTTTAACGTATAACTAAACCAGAGTCTTGTGGAGTGCTGAAAGTGATTTAAGGCTGTAAAAAGCCAACTCAAACACAGTTGGTAAAATCACCATGGGAACCGGGAGTAATAAATAAATAAGTAAAACTGGCATCGTCCTCGGAGCCATCTGCGTGCTCTCGGCGGGAGAATTGTCCTGTTGATCTGGGTGGATTGTCTTGCGACGGGAGGGAGTGACAGAGGCCAGAATAACTTGAGCTTTCTGTGCTGGTTTAAATGGAATAAGTCTGTCCAGGCTACTGAGATGCGGGCGAAAATGAAACCTGCAGTTTAATTCGTAAAATCCAAGGCAGATAACAAATGGAATGACCTTTAAATACTCTCATTGCCATTGTGGTTAAAGCATACTGTAGATCTATGCGTAAGTAAGCCTTTCTGCAGGTGATCAAATGTGAACAGCTATTTAAATGTGAAATTGAAGTCTGCACATAAAGAAGTCATGAATAGTAACTAGTGTTCGTGTCAATTGTTGTACGGTGAAAGTGCATTCGTTTTATTTGGAGCACAGTTTTAGGTGAATTACACCAGCTGCAACTGAGGGAGTATTGCCTACTAGTCAGCAGTTAAGTTAAAGTCACATGAGCTGATCTCCGGCAGAGAAACTCTGGATTTGTGACTGTCTTAGTGGTGACTCCCTAAATACGGCTTAACTTTGGTCGTTCGGGATGGGAAAGTCTTCATAAGCAGTTTATCCACTGGTAAGCCAGTGGAGTGATAGGCTCAGGTTGAATTGAAATGTTTGCTGTGGTACGTGCTTGAAATAAGCAACAACGAGCACCGAATCGAACCAGGACCCTCAACTCCCCCCGAGATACACGTGAATCTCATCCATACCCACTCCTCTGATGCTAAATTAAGCAGCACAGCACGTCCGCTCATCTTTCGCTGCCCTTTAGACACGGACTGACTGAATCTCTGCCTTTAATGTGACCCTGTTCTCCGTATATCTCCAGCTCCCAAGCAAAATTCTCAAGTCCTAAGCATTGTCATGTCAGCTTCACATAAGTAAGATCTGTTTAGATGCTAAATTGACCATTTAGTAGTCATCTAGTACAATAATGAATGCAATATGAAAGTCAGTGATATAATCCTACTGACTAAATAACATTTAAACAACATCAAATGACATTTACGTTTTTTTATGCTTTTACTTCCTGACCCTGTATATATATCTAAAAGAAACATAAACACTTTTCATCTGGGTTTAGACATACATGTGCAATGTATCGATTTCAGCGTCATTGTGGTGATTGACTACAGCCGGCAGAGCCTGATAAATTTTTCTAGCTTTTCTGTCCTTCCGATTGACTGAGAGGGGAAGCTATGTCGGCGCGGACAGCCATAAAGACTGGGGGAATCGATTAAAATGCGTTGTTGGCAAGGCAGAGAGGAAAATGCCTGTCGGTATCCCCAGTCATTTTGCCTGACAGAACAAGAAAACTGAGATGCTTATAGAGGATGCTAAGATGCAGCCATCTGCGAAATCCCCAACAGACTGCTGCTCTCATATACTGAAATCTGGCAGAAGGAGGCCTCATCGTCAGGTCTATGAGAAAGGGGGAGTCAGGTGACCGTTATTCTCGGTGCTGATTCGTCCCACCTGTTCCTCTTTCCCAGCAGCCCTTTGTGTCAGACCTGAGGTACTCATGGGTCCGGTGTGCATAGTCTCACTTCTTACTTGATGGTGCGGTGGTTTTTATTTAGAAGGGACTTTGATATCCATTTCCTCCGCACTCCCATCTGCCCCTGACAAGGGATTTTCAGAGGGAAATAAAACTCCCCATGTCAAGTTCTGTTCGCCGTGAAACATTCCCACATAATCTAAACAAACCAACTGAATATCAGGGGCTCATCTGAATATTATCCGGTATGTTAAAACACTTGAAACACTCTGAGTGGGGACAATGTTTGTGATGGACATCATCAATCACTTATCACTGTATTATCAGTGTAGTAAATGATGATCCAGTGATGCAGATCTGGAGACTCAGTCCTCATCATAGTTGCGGGATAAATGTATTTATACCATGAAAAAAATCCCTACGGTGCCCTGGGGGAGCTGCAGCTTTTTCGTCAGGATAAGGAGTTCTCAAATTAGCCTGACGCTAAGGTTATTTTACGCTTCTTGTTGACCTAAGGAGTTTCACGCAGAGACTCAGGATCTCCAAGGAGGGATTGAGCCTTGGTCTACCTTGACTCTTCAAAATCCTGGCCTGACTGTGGTTCATCTTTCATGGAGGAGAATCACTGTCCACAGCGCCCTGACTCAATCCCGAGTCCATCTATCCATCCATATTACAAGCGCTTATCCAGGGTCACGGTGGCGTAAACCCTATTCCAGGAAGCACATAGGGACCGGGGAGACGCGTCCCGGAAATAGTGCCAGGACACAGTCAGAGAGAATCCCAGTCACACACTATGGGCCAATTAGAGCTGTCGGTTCACTCACATGCACACACTATGTCTGCTGTGGCCTAGTTTGAATTCCACCGCATACCCCCCCTAATGAAAAAGGCACATTACAGAACTAACCATCATTTTTATTAAGACAATCAAATGAGCAAATATTGCAAAAGTAAATTAACAAGACTAGAAAAAATAGTATACAGATACAAATAAATTAGGGAATCAAATATAAATAAATTGAACTAAACCACTTTGCCTTGGCGTGTAGACAGGTTTTATGTTATTAGCGAATTCACACGGACCAGACCCAATTATGTCTGTAAATCTATATATTCACTTCATTATAAATTAATTGTGGCTTATTTGGTAACATTTCTTAATGTGGCCGGTTTTACTTATTGCATTAGTAATGTAAAAGTTAGAAGTCCACTACATGACAGATTCCCCCCCCCCACCCCCTGCTCCAGTGGCCTTCGCCCGCCCCTCCCCGACTCTCCAACCTCAGAATGTGCTCAGACAGAAGCTCACAAACAGACAGACAGACAGATAGAAAGATAGATAGACAGACTGGCAGATAGACAGACAGACATACTGTGTGACTGGATGGTAGATGGACAGTAGATGCTACCTTGGGGTTCTGGGTCAGACACCAGAGCCCGTGGACCACGGACGACACGCACTGGAAAGCCTGTTAATGGACCAAAGGAGTGCCGGGCTTCGCCTTTTAACCCGTGATGAAGCTGTTGGCTTCAGCCTGGAGACGGTGTCACATTGCCGGGCTGATGGAGCATGCCGAACACTTTCCCCTCCCCCTCTGCACTTACACGCTTAATGGACGTGCTTCCGGAGTGGGTTATAAAATGCTCAAACGGCACTGTGAGTGAGCTTTCGGGACCTTTCGTTCCCACTCCTGTTTGGTACTCGTGAGACGCGATCGGTCCGAGTTAAATGTCAGTCCTGTTTTCAGCATTCACTGTGTAAAGCGGGCAGCATATTTTCTGTCAACGACCTCCATAATATTCCTTTATAATCTTAAAAATATTTAAACAGGTATTACTCAGGATAACTTAACTGTCTTCCTCTGTGAGTGCCTTACTATAAAAAAGAACTTCTATAACATAAATACAAAATATAAATACAAAAATATAGGCCTATATGTGGAGCATGTGCCCTGTGTGTGTGTGTTGGGCAGGCATTTTGTCCAGTGTGTCC
The DNA here is from genome assembly GCA_026774425.1 of Petrocephalus zakoni. Classification (NCBI taxonomy): domain Eukaryota; kingdom Metazoa; phylum Chordata; class Actinopteri; order Osteoglossiformes; family Mormyridae; genus Petrocephalus; species Petrocephalus zakoni. The sequence goes on along the minus strand of JAODKN010000127.1, from coordinate 6,216,660 downwards.
CCTGCCTTGTGGCCTGTGCTTCCTGAGACAGGGTCCGGACTCACCGCACCCCTGTCCTGTACTGGATAAGCAGTTGGAAGTTGGATGAATTATTTATCATCTTAACCTGTGTTGCTCCTTATTAATTTCTAAGTTTGCAATACCAGCTCTTGTGGTAGTCAAAATTAACCTAAGCATCCTTCCACACTCTCATTTTGAGTCTAAAACAGCTAGGGGTTTAGACGATTAAGCTGATAGAACTTATAAAGCTTTTTGAGGCAATAAATGACAAATCATACCGTGTGACTAAAGTCTGAATTTGCGATCAGCTTAGAATTACAGGTACCTCCCGCTTTACGAACGTTTGCTTTACGCCACCGACCTCATAGCACCTGTTTTCGTTCACCGAGTGAAATCCGACGAGTATTTTTCACTTTTACGGAAAAGGGGGATTTAGCGTCTGTTTATTAGCCTGCCACTTATAGATATACAGACATGCGCCGCATAACGACGTTTCGATCAACAACAGACCGCATATACATGGTGCTCCCATAATATTATAATAGCTCTGAAAAATTCCTATGGCCGACTGACGTGGAAGCCATCGTGACGTCATAGCGCTATGCAGTACTCACATGTTTGTGGTTATGCTGGTGTAAACAAATGAACCTACTGCGCTGCCAGTCATATAGAAGTATAGCACATTGAGTTATATACAGTACACATTATTTGATATTGATGATAGCCATGTTACTGGAGTATTTACTATACCGTACTTTTAAAACTTTATTTAGGCTATACCATATAGCCTAGGTGTGTATAGTAGGCTGTACGTATGATCTACGTTTTTAGTACATTCTGTGATGTTCTCACAACTGCTAACGATGCATTTCTCAGAATGTATCCCTGTAGTTAAGCCACTGATTATTGTATTGATCCTGTATTGAAGTGAAACTGCATCGATATACTATTTCTACTTTATATAGACTGTGTATTTGTCATAACATTCCCGTTTTGGCTATATGTTAGTGTGATTTTAAGTGCTAAGTGTTATTTGGTATGATTTGGTAGATTACTGGGTCTGGGAACGCTTCAAAATCTTTCCCATATACACTCACCTAAAGGATTATTAGGAACACCATACTAATACGGTGTTTGACCCCCTTTCGCCTTCAGAACTG
>JAODKN010000127.1:6196322-6215400 GCA_026774425.1 Petrocephalus zakoni | reverse complement strand
CATGTGATTGGTTGATTAAATAATTGCATTAATGAGAAATTGAACAGGTGTTCCTAATAATCCTTTAGGTGAGTGTATATGAATGGTCACTGCGTCTTCCCTGCAAACTGTGTTGGATTCTGCCCCCCCGGACTGGAATTGGGCACCCCTGCGTTACGCTATTTCGCCTAACGAAAGGTTTTACTTCCGTAAAGCAAGGGATATCTGCACCACGTTTTAGTCGCCACACGACGGTCAGTTGTACACTCGAGTCAGCTCTTTTTAATACAAATATAGTGCAAAGCATGATTTCAGACCGGTTGAAGTTGTTTTCGAGTCGTATGCCTCATGTAATCCTGTTTTACAGAAGCATTTTACGCTATATTATAATTCGGTTGGATGCTTTTCTTGTGTAATTGTTCCCGTGTATGTCGGATCGTTAGTAGTCTTGCTGAAAGACTGGCACGATTTCAGTTTGAATGCACACCATTGGTATAGGTCGTTTTCCTTTGCAAGCAAATTCTGCAACAAGAAACATATTTACCAAGTCTATGGGTAATATGTGATATTGCATATTCATGAGAAACAGTGATACACGGTTGCCTGACGCCTACCCAGAAAGCTTGCTGAGCTACTCCTGCGCTTATGGCACGGAGTGTCAATGGAGGGGGCGGGGGTGTCTCGCTGTGCGTTTGGCAATCTACAGGTCTCATGACCTTTCATTGTGGTTAAACCTGGAGGGACAGGAAGCTCCTTATCTCAGGATGAGAGAACGCGAATCTAGACAGGGGTCCCAGTTGTGCTCGTTTGTGGGGAAAGTGCTAACGAGGGCGAGACCTCCGGGGCAACGGGCTGTGCTCGTTACAGCGGCGGCGTCACCGTCCACGAGCTCGCCTCCGCTGTGCCACATCAGTCCAGATGTTAACAAGCTCATTGCGTGTAACGTAACCTTCATCCCGCGGCTTATTAGCGCTCTCGCATTCCTGCATTCATAAACCGCTTACCCAGGTCAGGATCGTAGCTTAGGGCACAAGGCCGGGGGACCTCCGGGACGGGATGCCAGTCCATCGCAGGGCATACTTACATGCACACCCTGGGCGATTTAGAGACACCGATTACTGCCTGGCTTTGGACTGCAGGGGGAAGCTGGAGTACCTGGAGGAAACCTACATTGTAACACTGAGAGAACATGCAAACCCCCCAAGTATGGGGTGTCAATTCTACCCACAGAGCCACGTGCCATACTGCCCCTTAAATTACGTAGCATACATTTATAAAGTCCATCGATCTTCTGTAACTGCTTATCCAACAGAGGGTCACCACGATATTTATATAACCTTTCAACCAAACGAAAACAGTTTGGAATGCAGCAGATGGTTATTCTAAGAACATGCGTGCCGGTAGCCTTATATTTAGCGGCATCAAATTGTCGAGCATTTTAAAAATAATGCCAGATGCTCATAAAAGTGTTGTAAATCCCATCGTCAGAACTACAGCTTCAGGAAGCCTCAGTGACTCAGTCGAGCAGGTAATTTTGCAGCAGAAGCATTTCAAGAAATAAGAATTACTTGAAATTATTTTAATTGGCTTCAGGGAAGTTACAGTTTCATAGTTTATAAGATATCATTTTAATGTTCATCCATCCATCTTCCAACTGTTTAACTTGTACGGGGTCGAGGGTGGATACTGGAGCCCCCAAGCAGAATATGATACAAAGAAGGGGTACATTTGGATGTGTGATTATAATATCAAATATAATATAATAATTTACTGTATTATATGGTGATACAGTACTTTTCAGCGCAACTGCGTCCACTAGGTGGCAGCAGAACACCGTGAGCGAGTCATCGCTGCTTATTAAACTGTGTCTCTGTGCCCGGCACTTGAACACGGATAATGAGCAGGATCTGCACTTTGCTTCTGCAGCTGACAGTCCTGCATTCTTTGCTTCCCACGCATATGTGGTGCCGGGTCTCAGCTGCCCCTCACCCCAGCTCGGACATTTCGTAGCGGTCTTCGGGGCTGCACGGTCCGCCTTCACAGGCTGCGTATCGCCATGACTCCGTGCGGGTCCCTCTGCGACGTGCAGCTGCTATTTCGGTATTCATAAGGGCAGGCAGGAGCATCGGAGGCCCTGCTCCGTGAGGGAAATGGCAGATCGTGCCCCCCCTCTCTCTCCCCTCTGTGGTGGCTTTCTCCCACATCTGCCGGAGGCCACCCCTTCTCCTCTGCTTCAGTCCCTGGAGCATGAGACCCGTGGAGCTCCTCTGTTCCAAACTCCTGTCAGCACATTTTCTCAGTATAAAAGGCAAAAAAAAACACAACAAAATACCAGCAGCCAAAACCCCAAAAGGGACTGGAGTGTTCAAACATAAACAAATAAAACAGAAAACGGAATATTATGTATATTAATCTAAGTGTACTGCTACGTAAATCTTTATTTTATTTTTCTGTTGTAACATTTCATTGTGTTGCTATGTAATAGGTATAATTAAATGTAATGCCTCTGTTTGTAGAGGGGTTCTTCTCCCCTTTACTGTAGGGTTATGGGGTTCGCGTTTAATACGTTTCTGTGTGAGCTTATGCCTAATTGGCATGTTCAGACTGCCCACAGAGAGCCTGTCCTGCAAGGAGCTAAGCCTCCAGGGCCCCCCACTATGACCACAAGACGTGGTTAGAAGATGGATGGATATTCTTCTTATGAATGCCATCAGCTGTCACTGCGTCATATTAATTCAAAGGCCAGGGCCATATTAAGACGTGTACTTTTCAAACACCTTGCCAATGAAATTCGGTAAGCTAAGAATTCGCTCTAATTACCATCAAATGCTTCATGCGTTTCTAAACCATTCAGAGACAAGAATGATGTATTGGAATAATCAACGATTTAGCTACCTCATGACTTGGGTCCCACAAAATATAACCTACTGGGTTTTACATTCATCACTCCAGCACTGTTGACAGTCGCCAGCTATTACTATTATTATTCCCTGTGTTCTCCTGGCAACCACAAGGACAGCAGTGCTCCAGAATGCTTTGCCTGCTGTAGTTGCCAACTGACATCACTTTCTAAATGGTATTTATTTGCATACATCATTCTGTTTAGAGCAGAGGGGGTTCATTTTTGCCAGAGGGGGCTGAGTCATCCAGAAGTGTGCCATTTTTAAACACGTCGTTGCATTTTCTTGGGTTAAAGAGCGGGTCGCTGGTCCCAGCATTTCTAGAAAGCTGTTTATTTCTGGGCCCATATTTCAGTATGTAAGAACACAGATGTCGCATTCAGCAGATGTCTCCCGAACCACTCCGGGAAGCATCAGCAGATCTTGTTCGGAAGCATCTGAATTTAATCTTGCAATGTAATTTTTTTTTCTCCAGGGCCAGACTCTTCAGAGGGAAGAAGGTCCATGGAGATTTTGACATCAAAGTAGAGCAGGTAAAGCTCTCCTTCACCTGGCTCTGCTTTCTGTCGCATTCAAGCAGCCGGGTCATCACTACCTGAAAAGTCTGGGATGAAAGATCTGAGATGAATTACTGACTTGCAGTACTTTTGGTGTAATTACTATAGGAGGTCCTGTAATGGATGGGCTTGCTGGCCAGAATGTGTTCCACCTTTCATTATATGTATTCCATGGGAGAGGTTCTGTGTCATGACGAACATCTTGGTTATATAAATTGAATAAGAAAAATTCATGGATAAGAAAATGGATTTCAATCATATACAGCAATATAAATACATAAATACTTTTTCAGTGAATGAGGCCCTCTTTAACCTTACTGGGATAACCAGTCGGAAGATGGATGGATGGATGGATGGATGAAGCAGTGAACACTAATCACGCATGAAAAATAACCTTTTAAAAGTTACTTTTAGTGCTATTTTATATTTTGGTGGAATTAAAATTTTAAAAGCAAGGCAACCTCTTCTGCATTTATGAATCACTGAATTTAACTATGGGAGAAAGTCCATACAAAACATTATAAGGGCAAATTTAAATTTAAAAATTCTTTAATTATTATATCTATTCATTATTAACTAGATATGATTAATTTAGAAGTGCATATAAATATATTTATTATCATTTCTGGAAAATATCGTGTCTCATTTTTAAACCATGAGTAGGATCAGGTGCCAGCATCCTGTTACATTAAGCAGGAGAAGCAGGCCTAGGCTGGTTTGTACCCCCATGTTTCCAGTCTACGGGCCCAGACTGTCGCACTTTTACAGCCGTTAGCCTTTGATCTTCACCAGGCAGCTCTCGGAGCTCCCAGTCTCTCGGCTACTTCATTGCTTCCTTAACCCACCACGCCAGACCGGCGTGTTTTTCCACTGCTACCTGCCAGAGTCATAATCTTTTATAGGGAGACACGTCCTTCCAGTGGAGTGAAATTATCTGGCGAAGCATGGAATAGCTGTGCTGGACAGAGGTGTGTGGCTGGATCATGGGGGACGCGAATGTGTGGAGATCAGTCATAGATGATAGCTATACATAATGCAGGAAACAACTTGTTTGTTGGTGTTGACTCCAGTGCCTCCTGCATTTGTCGTTCAACTTAGGCTCTGTAAATCAAACTGCAGTTGAGTTATGTCCCGCTAATATAATTACAAATTTTCACGATGGGTACCCACTGCAATGATCCTGCTGAATGACAATCGGACAGCCCGAGTAGGCTTAGAAAAGCGGGCCGCTGCATGTGCCAGAACTGGGAGTGACTATATCAGCAAGCCTTACACTAACTTTGGAAGTGAAGAGGAGTCACTGGTTCTTAGGGGCATGTCCTGGTGTGGGCCGATTTGGCAGTAAACTAGAGGAAAGCGTACTAAGCTGTAGCTGGGGTCAGTGGAAACAGTCACCCTCCTGTGGATGCTGGCCATCTCCATGTAGGTTGATGCATATATGGGTGTAAATTAAATTATGGGAGGGATGAAAATTTATGAAAACCCCCATAACCCCTGAAGTGGATGGAGACCCTTTGGATATATATATACATGTATATGCATGAGCTGAATTCATGTAACCCTGCACGGAAGCCGTTCAACTAAAACAGTGTGCCAGGGGCGTCAGAAACATGTGGGGGGACACACTGGCGGGGAGAGCTAATATTTTATGTTAAATGTGGGGGGGTCCAAACGAATAATTATGGTCCCCCTCAGATATAATAGCGGCGACTCCCATGCAGCATGCCAATATTGAGGCTTGTGCTGGCTAGGAAGACATAACATTTGGTCTGTTCCTTTTCAAAAACTGCTCACGATAAGCAGCGTGTGATCTTAATGATAGTCTAAATTACCTCAATACGTGAAATACGGCATGTTTGGTATGTAGGGTATTTCTAATAGAAACGGTTTGATCGTGAGATTTTAAAATGTTCGGCAGTTGTTCGACATCTTGATGCACACATTGACTTGGCGGCTGTTATCGGATGCAATCAAGTCATTTCAGTACCGCTGTTCAAAATGCATCTGATAATGGCGATCTGTCCGAATCGAGGGCGTGGTTGTTGAGAAATGATGCCTCTTTTAGGGCTATTTTAGCTTGCATTTCCAAGTATAACAGCTGATGACTCATGGAGCTCTACCATGAAGTAATTATTCATAACATAAAAGCTGATCTCCCTTAGTGCATACAGTGAATGACGTGAAACTTAAGCCTACTTCGTACTGAAGAGGAAATACATGAAGCTTCTCTTCAGCGTTTACATCGGCACATTTAATACTGCAAGATAAAGAATGCGTCAAGATTCAGTAATGATGAACAAACATGAGAGCAGTACTTCCTTATTCCTTCAGTAGTTCACGGAGGTTTGCAAAATTGACAGATATAGTAACAAATATGCTTGACTGCTTGACACAGAAGAAGCGTCACAATTCTTAATAATGAACAAACACGAGATGATGTATGTAACCAAGTGTGGTTACTTAATTAATACATAAGTAAGAGTATTATTATAATACTATTATAGTGTACACTTGAAATGTGGAACCGCACAAACCGAAAATCATATTCACAAGTGACCTTCTACTGTCGCCAAAAAGCCACTGTCACATGGGGTAATGAGAAATGCAGTGAAACCCTAAAATCTATCGCTCTACAATCATAGGCAGGCAGTACGGTCTCCTTTTAGGGCATAGTCGTCTTTATTTCACAAATAACCTCTTTTAAAGTTCTGCATGGGACGGGGATTGTGCAGGCGCGATTTTCTGAGATTCTCGTTCAGCATGTGAAAGAAAGCCAGTGTATTTCTGCATCAACAGCTATTTAACAACAATCAAATATCACAGCTACTGAGGAGAGAAGTCCAAGACCAACGGAACAATGTCAGATGTCATGCTGAATCCTTGAAAACTAATTTAACAAAAAATGAAACTGAGCTAAAGGGTACTGTACCCTAGACTGATACAATAACGAGACAGGCCTTCTGGATCGCGGAAGGTTGACGAGGGTACGAGCCGCGGTAAATTTTGTGGCAAGGGTTAGGTGACTCCATCCCGAGTGTTCATTGGAAACTGTTTTCCAGGCCTTGCTGCCACTTCACTCGAAAAGACACGTTCATGAAAAATGACTCACTGCTTTACAGGCAAGGATATTTTACAACATTTACTGTAAACCCAAGGTGTTAATTAAAATGTGTAATTGGTTGCCTTCTTCGATGTGTAATTTTACCAAAGAGGAAATGAGCTTGCGGTGCAGTTCTACATGACAATGACGGCGTGGGCAGATAATTGGAATTTCAATGGTCACCCAGCCAAAACAATATCTGCAGACGGCAATTATAATTAACAAGTGGCCAGGTCCCCGTGATATTACGTGGGATTCATGACACAGGCGATTAAAGTGGCGTCCATCAGCATTTTGTGTTCTTCTGTAAACACCAGCGTGCTAAATATAGCGCATCATTTTTAAGGCTGGCCTCTCTCTCCGTCCTACCCTCTCTAGGCTGAATTCTCCGAGATTAATCTTGTGGCACATGCTAATGGCACCTGCAACATCGACATGCAAGTGTTTCGCAACGGAACCAAGGTGGTCAGGTAAGACGCCAAGTGTGAATTTAACACATACGAACACTTAATAAGTCTGTGCAGTTTTAGAAGTGAAATTTGACTCCTTAATTAGGCGTTTCCCTCATCATGATTTCCGGCTTCATTTGCAGAATTGAAATACACTTCTGTATTATCACATTTCTCTTTAATATTAGCCACCATTTTGTGCTCAGCTCCACACAGACCTTGTTCTGAACAGACTATTGAAATTTAAACAGACAGTTAAATTCACTGTAGAATTTTTTAATAAACATACAGCCTTTAAAAAATGCCTGCAACAAAAACAATCCTGCTTACATTTTAAAAGTTGCAGGATATCCTTGTAAACCTAAATGTCCCTTTTTGATGCCTTCGGGAAGTAAAAGGAATTATTCATCAGAGACTGAAAGCCGACCGCGTTTAATAGCTATTTGCAGGCTGTAATGAGGGGGTATCTGTCAGTTGTGTTTACTTGTGCCGTGAGCCAAATGCACACTGTGCAGCCAACCATTGCCATGCGTGTGGCATTAGAGCGACCCGCACTGTCTCTTAGCCACACCACCTTTGCATGAAATGTAAAATGAGTCAATACCGCCAGCTCCTGGCTCAGGCACAAGGGTTGAGCGATGTTGGTGGTCTAGAGGAGCCTCCCACCACCACCCAAATGTAGAATAATAAACACAGAAGAGATTAGATCAACAGCGAACATCTGAAAGTGAGGGAATCTGGACAGTTAAGCATCTTGGGAACTACCGTTTATCAAAAATCCAGCCATATTATACAGACAGTGGTGTGGAAGATTATATGTTTATATGTTTACCTGATAAACTACTGCGTCTCTCATAGTAATCATCAGAGTTACTATGCCCTAAACAGTAACTGGGATAGACTGCCATCATATCAGAACTATTAAGAATATTTTAATAAGACTTTGTACACTGACATTCTGATGAGAGATATTCTTTAAAATTATTTTTGGTAATGGGTAATCCTTGAGGCTGACAGGGTGTTTAGCAGATGTTAATGTTTTTTTTTCATTATGGGAGATTATTGTATATGTGCAATAATGTATTTTTTGTAATCAGTACAAAATTTCTCAAATGAAATGAAGTACTAGAAAATAGACCCCCATTCAATCACATATATTAAAAATTTACATACAATATGTTCAAAAAGTCTACGTAACACTTACCTTCCATCGATGAACATTGAGACAGGCCCAATGCAATATGCAGGCTGCAGTAATGGAAGTAAAATCTTGATAGCCTTCTTCCATCTCACTAGTTGAACAATTTCTACTGGAAATATATCTGGCTTAATTTGTACCAGGTTTTTTTTTTGTCTATCCTTTGGCTATTATAAGGGTCAAACACAATAATCCTTTGAAAGCCATAGGGAAACGGTAGACCTAATATTGTTTTCTCAGTGAGGCAGCCCCTGAAAGTCAGCTATCACAAGGTGAGATGGAGACTCTGTCCTGCACAGGTCGTTCAAGCCAGATTTCGTCCTCATCCGACAACACGCCTTCAGCATGGCGGAAAATGAGGACTTCCGCAACCTGATCATTGGCCTGCAGTATGCTGGCATCCCCAGCATGAACTCCCTGGAATCCATCTACAACCTCTGTGACAAGCCTTGGGCAGTAAGTCCTCCCTCTGGCAGACAATCCATAAACCCTAAAAATGGTGTTTCTTCATCTCACACGAGTCGTGACATGTCACCTCTGATTTGTAGCTGTAGTTGGCGTCATAAGCTGTACCTTCATGAAAGTTTTGCGCAGATTATAAGCGGATTGCCTATAATTTGACAAAGTTTCTATTAATAGATGTCATGTGAATAATACCTACCATTTATCATCCGGGAGATTAAGATCCATATTTCCTACTTCAACATGGACCAGGATAGTAGCTCTATAAGAGTTAATCCCCCTGTCTTATGTATCTCTTTCCAAATCAGTTCTTTTTCAACTGACCACAAAAACGTTTTAGCAAAATTAGTTTTTCTTTAACAGTTTTTGCATCTTTGAAACTCAGTGGAAGCACCACTATGGATACATTCATCTCTGCTGATGCCATCTGTAGAGGGACCTCCATAACCCATGGCTGAGTTTGCACGCCATCTCTGAGACTACGTTGAGTGATTTAGGAAAAGGAACAGAGCGTCATGTTCTAATTGGCTGTAACTTAGTGCTGAAAACTGTTGCATCAACAATTCATTTATCGTGCATCTTTATGCTAGTTAGGAATATTAAACATTCAGTCAATAAATTTATATTTTCTACACTTGACAATTATCCATTAGCTTGAAGATATAGCGCTGCTGTTCACCAACTATAGGTGGGGTACTGCTGTTTGTTCTGCATTACATCAAAGACAACCAATTTAGGTTACACTTGCTTTCCTTACATTGTTATATTTTGGCAATTAGGCAAAATAGTGCATTTGTTATGTGCACTGGTATGAAATAAAATAAAAAGTGCCCTAATGCCTAATACAGCGCCATACTGCAGACTGTCATCCTAGCAGGTAGCTTATATACAGACTGACGTTCTCCCATGTTTAACCACTGGTGTGCTGTGTTTCCAGTTTTCCCAGCTGGTAAGCACTTACAAGAGGCTGGGCCCCGACAAGTTTCCTCTGATTGAGCAGACCTTTTACCCAAACTACAAAGACATGGTAAGGCTATATTTGTTTTGTATTTATCAATCCATCCATCCATCATCCAGCCATCCATCTTTCAGCCAGTTAGATAGTACAGGGTGATGGGGAGGAGGGGCTGGGGCTGGTCGAGGCCAGCATAGGTCACAGTACTGGGGAAGAGCAGCTCCATATTACTACTGTTACAGGGTGCAAAATGTCATAGTGTCTATCATTATTCATATAGTCACCTGAAATCTCCCCTTACAGAACACGCGATGAGGACTAGAGTTATGCATAAATACCCTTCGAAGGGTAAATGTGTCACGAGCAGTCCTTACTCCAACGCTTGAGTAAGAGTACTTAGTTATGTGATTGCTTCAATATGAGCAACGCTGTTAATTAGCAGTATCTGTTGATATTTTGAATTGGCACATTTGTGAACCAGTGCCATCTAGCTTTTGTACGCAGTCATGGGGAGTCGGCTCAGTAAAATTCAGGAAGGTACATTGTCTCTGAATTCATCTATATTATCTGGCAAATATTAGCATGTGTGCCAGTCGTGAGAAATTGCACTTGCTTCTATAAATCAGTCATATTAATTAGTTGTGACATTTATGTGTCCTTATTATCAATATGGTTCAATGACTCTTTATTTTTATGGCAAAGCATTTACCTGTATAATAAATGGCATTTTAAAGAACATTGCGTATATGCAGCAAAATGTTATAAAGCACTGTTTTAATAAATAAACAACAAGGCACCTCCTTTACTTTGGGGGATTTAGTACAGCACCAAAATAATGTGTAATAGTAAATCTTCGCCATTTATTTGAGAACTGGAATGGAAATTATTACTGCCAGTAATACGATTTTTCTGGCTTCAGTTCTTGACCTTAAACAATAATACTTATCATAAAGATGGTTACAGGGGTGCCTCAATACAACTGCTTGAACTTGCTTCTGTCCTCTGAGCTTAAGGCATGATCTCTGCCGGAAAGATAGCGGTAACACATTTTATGTCAGTAGCATCAATTATAAGCTCTAGTCTAAGACCTGGATGACAGAACATTCCAGAGAGTCTGTTTGCCGTCCTTTGCCACTGTGCGTAAATTCTTTTAGGAAGGAGGCTAGGAAAAATGACCAGTTTATTTCGAAGCTCTGTAGTCATCCGAAATGTTAATCTATAGACTCCATGTTTAGGTGACATGATGATTACCAAAAACATGGCAAGCTGTGTTTACCTGTGTGTCTGAGGTCATTTTCAAAAGTCACTTGATGCTTCCAGACCATCTATTAGCTATGTTTTAATAACAGTTTTATTGCTAGCTAAATTAGCTGCCTGGGAGTTAAAAACAAGCAGGGCCAATAACCCAATAGCTGCCCATTGAAATCCCAAAAGGCTTTTTACTAATGCACTTTTGAGAAATATGCTTAATGTGTAAAATGTTCAGATCTGTATATGCGTAGGATGGTGCTTAATTCTTCCTGAAAGCATTAGCTACTTTTGTAACTGTGAAACTAAAAAGTATCTTTTTCCTAGCTGTTCTCACAGACGAATAATGAGGGATTCTTGGTAAATTCGCACACTGCAAACAGTTTCATGTTCCTCTGGTCCAGCTTTTATGAAAGAAGAAGCACAAAAGTTACATGTTGGTATTTTCTGGAGCCGGCAAAACTGTAGCTTCTCATTAAGATACTTGTGTTTCAGCTCCCCAAAAACTGATGCATAGCAATTGTTTTAGAACTAGAATGATCTGAACTTCATGTACTGCAAAATCGAGAACCAGTTAGACTCATCTATGAAGAAAAGCCAGTATCTGTGCTTTATGAAATCATAGGGTCGAATTTGCACGCTGGAAAGCATGTCCCTAATTAATGTCCTCCCCACCCCCAAAGGAAATTTGCGACAGTTTATTGATGCTAAACCTACCTAGCACAATAATAGATTGGGAACTGATTACTGTGAATAACATATTTTTATTTTCCATGGATAGGAATCGTGTTTTATTGGGAAATATTTCTGGGATTTGTAATGCTGGGAGGGAACCAACCAAAAAACAGGAAATCAGATAAACTTACCGAAAAACTACCAAAAGATTTTTATAAACAACATTTTTGGTGCAGTAGAATAGAGAATTCCAACTATATATTGACAGCAAAGGAGACATAAATATCCATACAAACATCCCTTTGTATATAAAACCGCTACAAACAATCACATTCTTACTACTTATGCTGTTGTTATAGCAACGTATTAGCTTTTTGGCACAAAAAGAAAAGTTTATAAAATGTAGCGATAAAACACAAAATACACCAATGACAATTATATACTGAATGTATTGTAAATCATAAAAATGGATGCATTTACTATTTTTTGCAGTGAATATTTAAGTTGTTAATATTCTTTCAAATATTTACATTCAGATGTACACAAATTTAAAAAGGGGAATCTCAAAATATAATCTGTTAGAGAAAACGTTTGGTCTGGGGCATCTGAAACTTGGTTCTTAATGTGATGGCTAAAATCTTATTTTTAAGTACTTTGAGAAAAACACGTTTTAAAATAGTTTCCCAATTAACAAAGGAAATGTTCCTTCCCTGAGAAATATCTCTCTTGGGATCATGTGAAGATAGTCAAAAAGTTATAAAGCCAATAAAATTAGAAGCATTAGTTCGGGAGAGTCAGAAATTTGGCATTTTTATGGATAGATTTACTTAAAAATTTCAATGACCAACATGAAAATCTATTATTTTCTTTTATATTTTGTGTGGGATACTCTCTCATTGTACCTCTTACTAAGAAATTCCTCTTAAGAAATGAGGTATGATGTCCACTAATAGCTATAATAGTTATTAAGAAAGGTGCTGTTTTTTCTGTTACTTAAGAAGGAACATAGGGGTGAAGGTACCCAAACGTGGCTTTTAGGCCATCAGCTGAATAGGAATTTAGATGTGTTAGTAGGTAAAAATGGGACCCTGATCTGAGTCAGGTGGTTTCCTCCACTCGTACTGATTGGCTTTCTCTTTTACATTCATACCAGCAGTGGTGAGGTGAGACGTGGGCCCCTAGGAACAGGATGCACTAAACCAGGAGTAATCCTGACCTCTGAGACCACCTGGGCGCCCACAGAGCAGGTGCAGGGGGGTCAGGAAAGACCCCCCAACTTCTGCAATAGGGCAGCCCCCCTCCTCCAATCCCACCCCCCCCATTTACACACAGACACACACACACACATACACATCAGGGGTCAGACATATCCAGGAAGTCCTTCTCGGGAGGTGACCCCCCCCGGTACCAGCTACAGGAGCCATCGCTGCGCTTGATGCAGGCAAACTGGCGTGCCTGCTCCCCAGCCAGGCTGTTGTCCATCAGCCAGTCCGTCCACAGACACTCGTTCTCCATGGTGGTGGAGCAGGGTACCGTGTAGCAGGTGGCAATCTGCGGGCAGGGGGTAGCATTTAGCCACAAGCTCCGGGAAATCGTACGTTACCTCACCGCACCAGCTGCCTTGCGTGAGTTTTAGCAGCTCAGGACTATCGGGAGACATTCTGCAGCCCGAGGCTACGGGCATTTCGCCAGTGGGACACATCAACTTACTCTGCAGTCGCAGCCCATTTGGTATCGGTAGTTGAGGTTCTTCTTCTGGGACATGGAGAGGTTGTCCCAGGGCTCCACGAAATCACACAGCCCGATGGAGACCTTGCCATCACTCAGCATGTTCCCTTGGAGACGCAAAGAATGTCTTTTCAGGTTTTGGAGAGAGATGCTGGGTTCCCTTTCCCACAATGCACCGTGATGTGTGTACGCCCAGGGAAACTGGCTGTCGGCTTTGTAGCTATGGGTTGTGTCTCCTGGTAGGATTGTCTCAAAAGAACACTTTAGTACAGTGCATTACTTAATGTCTGGACCTGGAATTGTGTAATACGCCTTAAGAGAGGCTAGTGGTTCATCAGGGTCACTGCATTTTAAACAGAACAGATTTAAGACACTCAAGGCTGCCATAATTTATTTAAGGAGGTATGCATACCAGGATTTCAAGGTCTGAAGGATTTTGTTTTCTGTCAGAGATTAAATAAAAGTCCTGCTTTAGACTGTAATACAACCAAGTTTTTGTAAGTCTGAATAATTTACTGATCACTATCCCTAAATTCCAAGGGATATCTTCTGTCTGAAGATGTCTCTAATTCTATGAGGAAGAATTATTTATTCCTTGACCTTCCTAAAATTTTAGACTGGGTGAGCAGTGCTCTTCTGGGGATGGTGTGTATCTTCTTACCTGACAGCAGATACTGCACCTTGTTACTGGGGTCCAACTTGACCCCACAGAGAGAGGAGAACACTGGTGTATAGACATACTGGATGTCTTTCACCTTCTCAAACCCTTTAAACATCTGCAAGAATCCAAATGCATTGTTTCAATAGAGCAAACTAGATATTTCCTCCTCATTTATACGATCAAACACATCCAAAATATGTACAGTGCTGTGCAAAAGCCTTAGGCAGTCCGAGAAAATAATGTTTAAATGATTTTCATGTTGGTGTAAAACTATGATATTATCCCTCGCCTAAAGTCACATTGGTATTTGCAACAACCTTCCAATGTACCCATACAGTATACCTTCTGACCTGACCACTATCCCACCCTGTTTGGTTAGTCAATACCTCATTGAGTTACTTAACAAATTAAGTTAATTAATTAATCAAGCTTGTGGAGAAAATGCAACAAATACATGGATTGGTTGCGGTGCCTCTGAGGAGAGGTTTGGGAACCGAAGCTGTGTTCATCTGGCCAGCCAGCAAGATATCAGTAAGTTTTTGGAAAACAGAAGAAATACTTGTTTATGTTTTTTCCATGTTATAATGGTACATTAAATATATATATATATATATATATATATATATATTTACTATCCAGATAAATAGCCTTAAACATGTTCTTTGACTGCCCAAGACTTTTGCACAGTACTGTATGTATGTTACTCATTTGTACCTGTTCAAAGGCAGAACAAAGCAATTTTTATCAGTGTGTGCCAGATACTTCTGGATTGTGGCAGTTCATGGCTGAGTATTTAACAGACTTGCACTACAGATGATAATTTTTTCATAATCTCCTAGGAAGTACTTCTTTGCAGCTTTAAGTCATCACTGGGAGTGGTGAGAAGGAGTTTATATATAAATAAATTATTCCCCCCTAAGTGTGCCTGAAACTCTGATATGTATAATCTATAAGCATGTATATAACTGTTATTAACCCCTCTCATTGGTGGTAGTACCAAGCTATAGAAAAACCCCTTTCTCTAGCAGAGCAGGGTGGAGTAAGGAGTGGAGTAAGTAGAGTAGAGGACATATGGAAAGGCAGGGGATTTTGACATGGTGACATGGATCAGGTTTCGGGCAGGGTGATCCTTGTCACTGAAAATTGTGTCACGTTCTCTCGGCTCCCGCCCAATCCACGGCAGCCACTCACCTTGATCAGCTTGATTTCGTACTGGATCAGCTTCATGTAGGGTGATGAGTTGTTGCCTGGAGACACAATCTTCTCCCCTGAGATCTTTGCTCGGATCACTGAAAATCAAAATGCCAGAGCAATGTAAAGGAAGACCAATGAGGCAACCAGCCAGGAGGTGCGTGTGTGTGTGTGTGGTGGTTGGGGTTATGTGATTAGCTCCCCCCCCCCCCCAGCATTTTGCAAATACCAGGATGATCTTGTTCTTTTTATCCCAGTAATCTTGGTCTGCAAACCCAGTTTCCTGTCGAAATTAAACCATTATTCTATTTTTTATTCCTCATTCCCGAACCCGGCTGCTGTGCCATGCTCCCTGCTCCCTCTCCCCCCCGCTGGTGAGTCTCGGCGTCACGTAGCTCAGCTGGCCGAAGTTTTCTGGTCATATTTTTGATCGCTAGCCAGACTGAGCATAGCTGTACTTCACAGGCAGATGAACCAGCAACAAAAAAACCTTTTTTAGTTACTCTCATCTATTTAAGACATGTAGAGGTGCTTTTACTCCTCGTTGTGATTAAATTGTCCAGTTAAACTTGTTGTGGAATGAAGTCGTGATGCAGTAAAAGCGCGATACTGAATTCTCTTCATTATAAATGCAGAGGTGCCTCCTCCCTTTCTGGAGGGCTCTCTCACACAAACAGAGCCTGGCAGGCGAGACACTTCTCAGTGTTTAATATGCATAAGCTGTTGCTGGTCATATAAACACTGTCTGCTCTGTTCCTCGCGATGATATTTAACGTCCCATGCATTTTTAAAGAGTCACAGCGGACGGCCATTTGGCTCGTGGCACAGGGCACAGAGAGTCTGATATGCATCACGATCAAGCTTGTTTTTCACGGAAATGTAAATCCACATTGATTATTATAAGGATGCAAGGGATGGTGTAGGATGGGATAGAATAGGGTAGGGTAGGATGGGATGGGATGGGATGAGATGGGATGTGATGGGATAGGATAGGATACAGTTTGCCAGAGGAAATGGGAGTTTACCCTCTTAGTGATAAAAACATGAATTATTTAACATTGGCTAAAAACATAAATCGTGTTTAAAAATGGAATTTTACATGTAGAGTAACCTGGTCGTGCACGTAACTGTGCCCGTAAGAGGCCACCAACAGCTGGGCAGAAATGTCCGTAACTGCGGGGACTGCGTGTGATCTTTCCTATTGGGTTGACTCTGCGGAAGGTGTTTGCAGTTACAGAAGTCTACAATCCGATTCCAGTCATTGTTTGTGGCCGGAGATGAGCCTGAATCTCTCCAGAGGATGCGGATGGACCTCAGTGTCTCTGGCTCTGCTGATCCAGGCTCCATCCATGTTATCTCGATGATGTAAAAAATACATCGTAAACCAGAGAGAGGGGGCAGGGCAGCCAACCAGCCAGCCTCTTGGCTCCCAGTCGCGTGGTCTTATTACACAGGTGCTATCAAACCCTGTCCTAACAGGCTGCTGGTAGCTCTGAAGATCCCAGCGCTCAGCTGGTGTTTCTCCACGCTGCTGATAACTCACTGCTTCACCTAAAACCTACTTGTCTGAGATCAAACCCCTGCCTAACACCAGGCATTTCATCAAGCATCACGATGCAGACCATACCATCATGATTCTAACTGAACACATTGTAACCATAATCCCAATAGCAACCCCAAGACACGTAATATTTATGTCAGTTTATGTTCAGTAATGTCAATTATGTTCAGATATTCCCAAATATCGTACATTATTTCGTTGCTCTATACTTAAAATGCACGCATTTCCAAAATAGCAGTAAGATCAATAATTAGCATTAAATTCACAGACTGTGCATTTCTGATGTACCACAAATTACTCTTTCTTAGTCACACTTTTTTCCAATATCTCAAAGCTAAACGCACCACTAACATTATACGCAGGGAAGCCAAGCTATTATTAAGGCTATCCAGTAACAAATTGATATTGCAGACACACAAAGAGGGACCATAAAGTCGTGTCCAGGTCCCCAGCTAACATCATGTCTGTGTGATTGTAACCATAAAACTGGTGTACAAGCAGAATTCTCATGCCATGATGGAAAAGCACTACAATCGATACGCAGTTATTCTTGTCCAGGGCAATGGGCTAAATTCAGTCATAAAGACCTGCTTGTACGGTGGGGAAACGCGATTTTCTGTGGGCCAGGAAAGGTTGGGCACCTGCTGGAGCAAAAGCCAGCCAGTATGCTATGCTTCATTGATGAACAAGTGTGGGCTGTCTTCAGACACATCGCCATCCCGAGTGATTAGCTCGGGGAATGTGCTTTTCTAATTCTCTGTCACAGTTAATGGCATCTATGACATATGTGGAAAGGCTCAGGATTAAAACCTGCCCCTGTCCCCTGACCACTGGAAGACGTGCGATCGGTGCTCGTGTTTCAATCCATGGCCAAAATTGAGAGATGAGTCTGCCGCACTCATCTGCAGAGGAACGTATAAGCTGCACATTCACAAACAAGATCCCGGGTTCACAAAGATTTCCTGTCAGAGTCTTTAAAGTGATTACTTAGTATGCGAACGGTCTCCCTTTCCCTATGGAGATGCTAATTCGGTGGCACTTTTGAGGATCTTGTAATACATTTACTGTTAGGGCAGCTTGAAGCGCCTCTGTGGCTGCTCTGTCTGTCTGTCTGTCTGTGTCTGTCTGTCTGTCTGTCTCTGTGTCTGTCTCTCTGTACGTCTGTCTCCCTGTCTGTCTCTGTCTGTCTGTCTCTCTGTCTCTGTCCCTCTGTCTGTCTCTGTCTGTCTCCCTGTCTGTCTCTCTGTCAGTTTCTGTGTCTGTCTGTCTCTCTGTCTCTGTCCCTCTGTCTGTCTCTCTGACTGTGTCTGTTTCTCTGTCTGTCTGTCAGTCTGTGTTTGTCTGTTTCGCTGTCTGTCTTTCTGTTTGTCTGTGTCTGTCTTTCTGTTTGTCTGTGTCTGTTTCTCTGTCTGTCTGTCTGTGTTTGTCTCTCTGTCTGTCTGTCTGTTTCTCTGTTTGTCTGTCTGTCTATCTGTCTGTCTATGTCTCTCTTTCAGTCTGTCTGTGTCTGTCTATCTCTCTGTCTGTGGCCCTGGTATATTCGCAAGAAGAGATGCCTCCTCCTTGGTAAAGGTTGCAAAATGTATTTAGAAGCACTGCTGGTACCAAGGAGGATTAGAGAAGTTCTAGAGGTTTACATTTTGAGAAGGAACAAATGCATCTGCAGGTCCTGGCGAATCTTTAACTAGAAATCTAACCTTTTCAGGCTTTTCATAGAAAATACCACACATTCATTGTTAGATTCATATCCATTCATGCATTCATTTTAGTCAAAAAGGAATAAATATTTTTCTACATAAATATTTTTCTACATAAGTATTTTTCGAACATATTAAGAGTTTAATTTTTTCTACATATAAAAGAAAATGCATTTTTAAAAGAATAGTGCATTTTGAACTCCTAATAGATACAAAGACATGCTTTAAATACTTTCTAGCAAGACTGTTCCCCGTATGGGGTTCTGAAAACAGTAACTGTGTTTTTATTTGAATGTGTGTCAACAGGCACCAAAGACTCTCCAAACGCAAAGGCTGTAACCCCTGGGAAGGGTTTTTAAAGCAGATGTTAAACGGAGCCGATTCTGCATATTCACGGCATGTTAATAAGGGTCACGTTTTTCAATAGATGGCTGCAGGTAACCTTGGGACCAGATAACACAAAACGGGTCATTTTCGCTAACAGTCCCGTCCCGCTATGCACCCCAATGTGAGTGGCTAAGAACCCCGGGCTGAACAAAGCCCCGCTGAATGCCCCCCAGCCCTGCTCCGGGGCCCAGGCTGCTGGGGGGACGGCAGAGGCCTTGTTTGCCCGTCCCACCCCCCCCACCCCCGTCTCACATGTGTGTCTCTCTCCATTGGTCCCCAGTAGACAACAGAACTTTTTCAATCTGTTTCCAGCCATGCCAAGTCAAATGG
>JAODKN010000127.1:6170958-6181641 GCA_026774425.1 Petrocephalus zakoni | reverse complement strand
CTTTCCCTCCCCCCCGCCCTTCCCCTCTTGGAAGGGCAACGTCGTCGTCCCCCGCTGAACCCCCTGGCACCCCCCCCCCCCCCCACCTTCGCATCCATGTACTCTGGTCGTAACTCCGTCTGTCTTTGATATCCCAGGAAGCACCCCCCCCTCCCAAGCCACACCCTGCTCCCCTCCCTGGATGTATCGTCTGTCATGTCAACCTCGAGAGTCTGTCACCCAATTTGTATTCCTGCAGATAAGGCGGGGTGATGTTGGGGGGGGGACCTTTTGTCTGTTTGTCGGACATAGAACAATCAATAAAACATTTCAAACAAAAGGTGCTGGATTTAAAATCTGCTTCTTTTTACTTTGAAAGTCTGCTTTCCGTGTGGAAATGTTGTGATGTGATATAAAGTGTTTCTTGTACTGAACCTAGGGGGCGCAGTGCAACCCCAAGAATCGCAGTCTCAAAGTCAGGAGGCTCCGTCGACGTCCGCTCCCAGTGTTTCTGCACGGGACCCGGTGCCCCCACTGGCCCCCGCCCCCACCACACAGCAGCCCCAAGCTCTGGGCCAAGGCTCACCTGCGCCCGGCAAGCCGGCAGACCAGCCTCCGAAAGCGCTGCCTCCGAAACCGTCACCCCCCAAGCCCGTGCCGCCCAAGCCCGTGCCCCCCAAGCGGCAGAATTCCAAGCCCCAGATTCAGCCAAAGCCGCAGCTGCCCACTTCAGCCAAGGCCCAGCCAACCCCCCAACCTCAAGCCCAAGTCCAAGCCCAGCCCCTGGCCTCAGGCCCAAATCCAGTCCCTCCCCAAGCCCAGGTTCAACCAGTCCCAGAACAGCCTGCAGCCCAACAGAAGACCCAGCCACAGCTGAAGTAAGAACCCCAGATGAGCTCTGGCCCGAATAGGGCTTTGACTGGCGTACAAGGGATGTTTGGTGCCACGTTAACAAGTCCAGCAAAAAAACTTAAAATCATCATGTATTTTTATGCATTTTAAAATTGACACATTATTTAATTACAATACTAATTGTTCATTTAAAAAAAAAAACAAGGTATTAGTTTTGTATACAAAGACATGGTATGAAGGTTACATCTCTTTCGAGATTTATAATCTGATGACCGCTTGTACGAGGTCTGAAGTAGAAAAGTAAATCTTAAAAATGTGTTATTCATGTGACAGGTCTATGAAACTCCCTTACAGTGTGGCACGTGTTAAATACTGATAATAGCATCCCGCAATGAGCATGCTTGTTGATTCTTTCAGAGGAGCTTCAGATATTTCTTCAAATGCTCTCCTGACAGTCTTGAGGTTTTTCCTTCTCACTTGGCCTCTCCTTGTTTTCCAGTAAGTCACAGTCCCTGACAAACACCTTCGGCTTTGGGGACACGTCGTTCTTTCACTCCAGCAATGAGGATGAGGCCAAAGCGGAGACCATTCGAAACTTGCGAAAGTCTTTTGCCAGCCTGTTCTCTGACTAGAGCCTGTCGCCCGGCGCCCTGATAAAAGTCGAAAGAGCGCTCGAAGATGTGTGTCCAAGTCTCGGAGCACTTGTGTTTCGTTGTGGATCCCTTTGTGTCGCGTACCTCCTATCCCGAATGCTGGCTTGCCAGCAGAGTCTTGATGGTTTAGGTACAGAGGTACTTTTTTGATGAGACGCAGGTCATATTTTTGTAGTCTAATGAAGAGATTTGACAGTGATGTTGTTGGCCAAGTGAAACACGGAACGAAAAAACTGTGTAGAGTTATCCATTGGTGTGATAGTTTTATTGTGCCTGTGTATTCCCAAACAAAACAAGTGTGGTTAGTTCCTCTAGATTTTTGCTGTGTATATGTTCAAAGAGATCGATACATTTATGTTTCTTATTATAGTATCACCGGGTCTTGATAGTGACTCAATACGTCAATTCAGATTAATTGGTGGAACTCAGACGCATAACTGGGGTGGTGAGTTTCCCCAAACACAAGGCATTTCAGGCCACTGCTTCATGTCCCGTGAAGAGTTTTGCTGTCTCGCACTTTGGCTGACCCTGTCCGTAAAGTGCTGAAGCCCCATTGCTGTGTTTCTGCGGTAGACACCCCCCCTGGCGTGTTGTGCAATGTGTTGCGCGTCATCCTTGAAGCTAACTTCCCGCCTTGGCGTTGTTGCCCCCATTTTGTCTCCTACCTGTATTCAGTATTGCTTTGCATGACCCAGTGATGACTGTTTCCTCAATAGCTGTCAATAAATATGTGACTCATCATTCACCCAGTTGACTGCTGATCTGTATGCTGAATTTGGCAGGTTATCCATCACTTACTCATGATACTGACCAGTGTGCTCTTACCTACATAAACGCCTTAGTGTCTGCTGGAACCCTCATGTCCTCCACATAGCTGCCCAACGTCCACAGGCCTCCTTAGATTGCTCAGTTTCACTCACACTGTAAGCGTCAGATCCTGCAATGCTTTCCATCTTTTCATCCTTCAAAATGAATGGAACAATATTCCATATGAATTTTAAAAAACTGCTACTTATTACTGCACAATAATTCTCTCATGCAGCACTCCTGACCACAAACAACCTGCCATTAACCATGGTTTATTTCACAAAACAACTTGCATATGGGTGTTTCCTTTTTAAAAGCGATTGCTGTCTGAGAATCTAAATCAATATGTACAGACACTCACCCCTGTCAGAATTACAATACTACACCAATCAGCTCTAATGTTAAAACCACTGACAGGTGAAGGGAATGACACTGATTATCTCGTCACGATGGCTTCTGTCAAGGTTGCCATTATATATTAGATAAGTGAACAATCAATTCTTGAAGTTAATGTGTTGGAAGCAGGAAAAATTGAGCAGGCGCATGGATCTGAGTGACTTTGACAAGGGCCACGCTGTGATGGCTAGACGACTGGGTCAGAGCATCTGCAGAACAGCAGGTCCTGTGGGGTGTTACAGGTATGCAATGCGCAGTACCTAATAAGAGTGGTCCAAGCCAGGCCAACTGATGAACCAGAGTCATGGGCACCCAAGGGTCATTGATGTGTGTGTGGAGCGAATGCTAGTCCATCTGGTCTGATCCCACAGGAAAGCTACACTGTAAAAATAGGGTCCAATGTACTGTGTTAATATGAAGGAATTCTCCGTAAAAAAAAATTCACAGGTGTTTTACCATTTAATTTGAATTTCGCGTTGCATTGTGGGATGTACAATGAGTGAGTACACCCGCTAAATTTAACAAAAAGAATCCGTAAAAAAACGGATAATATCTTGGCAGAAAATTACCAGTACATTATCCGTTTTTACAGTGTACTGCACACCAAATACATACCGTCATGTCAACGGTATTCCTCGGTGGAGGTGGCCTCGTTCAGCGGGATAATGTGATCTGCCACTCTCTAAAAATTTTCGGGAACGGTTTGAAGAACATGAAAAAGCAATCGAGGCTTTGCCTTGGCCTCCAAATCCCCCAGATCAGAATCCGATCATGTCTCTGTGGGATGTGCTGGACAAATAATGCAATTTGTGGAGCCCCTATCTTGCAACTTTCACGACGTAAAGGATCTGCTGGTGATGTCTTGGTGCCAGATACCAAAGGACACCTTCAGAAATTGTGTGGAGTACATACTTCATACATCTGTCAGATATGTTTTGGTAGCGCGAGGGGGACCTACGCAGTTTTAATTGGTTTTAATGTTATGGCTGATTGCTGTAGTTACTTTATACGACCAGTAGAGGGCAGCACACGTCCAGCATTACGGGCCTAAGGTTCCTCAAGATTGGTGGCAAGATGCCACTCACTCGTTTGTCAATTAACAATTTAACAGTATAAGAGAAATCATTCAACAATGAAGGAAATTATGAAATAAAGACACAATGGATGAATGCGCATGCATACCGATTATACACTATCATGTGGTAATTGAAAAACAGACAACATTAACATATCCTCGAAAATATAGTTATATAAATATAGCTTTATAAATGAAATATTGTACATTTTTTTCCTTTCGGTCACACGTGAATGAAAGTTGCTGAGTGGAGTGCTGCGCGGATTGCACAGGGGAATCGGGCTGTGGGAACGCGGCGCGCGGATGGCCGGCGCCGGCCATCTCCACGCTCCCCCCGACCATGAAACTTTCTGCATCGTTTGTTTTACATAAAAGCAATACTCCCGAGAAAAGGCGGCCGACGCATCCAGAAGCCGTACGCCTTGCGTTTTCAAAATATCTGTGAAGTGCACCAATCCGTCTGTATTTTGCGCACTCAGCTAGTGGGCCTTCAACTTGCGTTTAGTAGGTTCGCACAAACCGTGCAAAAGTGAGTCCGCAGCCGAGTCGGTGGGTTCCAAACCGCTGCGTCGGGAGGGTACACTCTGTGTATATTTTTACTTCATAGGTGACAGGATCTTAAAACTGTACCAGATTGAATTGTTCGTGGTAATGAGATACAACCCTGGGATCACATTTGGTCAACTCAATGTGTTTATTGTTATTATTATTATTTTTTTGTAACTTGCAGGGGGTTATAATGCTGAGGGTCCGGTGGATTCTCGCAGAGGCTTCTTTAAAGCCATTCTGGGCAAGGCGTACAGAGCGGATATACTGAAAAACCTACGAGCGCACAGGATGGAGTATTTTCGAAGTTTCATGTCTCTGCCAAGGGGACGGAGAACCGATGCCCCTCCTCAGATGGCAGCTGTCGTGTGCTGATCGCTTTTTTTTATAACGACCTATGGTCCAGTAGTGCCTGCAATAAACATCCAAGTTAAGAAAAACTATCTTCGAAACTGCGCAGTGGTCGATGATCTTCCAAACTACCAGACGTATTTCCAAAGTCTACTCATGTACATCCAATTTTAACTAGACATCACATCGGAAGTGACTGATTTTTACATGTCAAAAAACTCAGTTGTCTCCTATGAGATCATTTAATTCCATAAGTACATTTAATACTCCCGGTAATTCTCCGCTAAATAAAAATGGCTATTGGTAATCCGTTTGCCTTGTCGATTTCAGCACCCCCCTCATTCACTCAAATAGCCTAGGCCTGTATACGGTGAAAACCAATGGCGTTTACCACATAGACCCTTATCTTAGCGCCGGTGTTTATTATGATGATCTATTGTGTGCTACACTCATTCATTACATCCTTATCATCTTAGTGCCCATTTTTATTATGATAATCTACTGTGAGTACACTCACTCGGTATTGTTATCGGATCGTGAATGCGGGCTGAAATTACACTGGCTATATGTAACGTTAACGTTTCTGGATGGTCATGAACAGCAGCGTTGCTACGATCTTATCCCCGGACATCAAATGGAGAGCATGGTTGTTAAAACAACGACTCACCCCAGCCCCAAATGCCCCAGTCATATTTAATTCAAGTCCTCAGCTTGCTAAAAACGAATATCAATTGACATGCCTCCACCTCCTAACAGCTACTAACATGCATGTCTTATAGTTTGTCAGTCTTTCGATTTGAAGATGCTGGTGGGACTCTATTCCCAAGTTTGTGTGGCTCTCACATTTGTATTAAAGTAGATATTTGTGTTATGACCACTCGCCATTACTTTAAAAGCATCGTTAAATGCACACGGTGCCTTTCCAGGATCTCTGCTCTGTCCCGTTTCGTCCTAATCCAGTTGTATGTTCTTTGCAGCTAAGCAAATAACTGCTAACGCAGTGACAATTATTCTGTTTCCCGCAACGTCGCACAGTAAGTGACACGCGTGATTCATATCCTTCCTGCCTCCCAAGATTTGCTCAACTGAAACTCCAAGCCATTAAAAAATCGGTTTATACTACAATAGCTTTGTTAGATTTGTTCAGGCTTTGTAATAAAATTAAATTGCCTGTATAATTTTTTTTCTTAACTCGAATTGCAGTAATAAACTCTAAACAGCAGCAGATGTGGTGATTTCATAAGCTATTGCGGGCATCGTCTCTCCGTTGAAGTTCAAGACCATTATTTTTGCGCCATCGTGGGGTACTATGAATTTACAGCTCATGTGATGTGAGACGCGCAGTCGGACACGTCTTACGTACGTACACCCTACTTACGGAGATATTTTTTACCCTTTAGGTACTTTACCCAAGGCTGCATCTCGTGTGCTTCTCGAAGTACCAGCTTGCTTTTTCTATACCATTTTGATCGAGTTTGGATCTCATTTAACCCTATCCTTTCAAATGCATCACCTTAAGTCTTTTCAACTCCGGCAAAGTCGAAGTCGATTGAAGAGTTGTAAAAAACGAATCGAAAACCAACACTACTTGATGGCTTTGGCGGTGGCTTGGGTCTAACTCTGTTTAGCATCTGTTTATTATTTTAATATACTGTCCCTGTATAAAGCACGCGGAGCCCACAGATTCGCGGCACAGGGAAGTCGCTGCACCCCACTGTGCTTTAATGATGTCCTGCAGCTCACCACGAGCATATGTGATATGGCTCAGTCAACTGTGACCCACGAATATCCCTACCGACAATTAACAAGTCAATTAACAGTCATGACTATACTTCTCTTCTTACATATGGACACACAATTATTGACGTGGAATATAAACTGTCACAGAGTATTGACCACTTCACATCACTAAACCACAAATGTGGATGAAAAGCAGTCATCTGGATCGGGGGGGGGGGGGGGGGTGCGTGTGGGAACCGTTTCCGCATTTTCCTCCATGTGATCCCAGGCGCTTGTGACCCGGCGCTGGGAGGAGAAACCGAGAAGTTGCCTGAAAACTTCTGACGCGCCTCCGCCGCCTGGTCACTGATTGCGCCGCGGCACGGGCTGCCAACAGCACCTTGGCTCCTTAATTATAAGGCACGATCGCTGTCGGTCTTGCCCGGCTCAAGTGACCGACAAAAGCGAAGCCCTGAGCGGCGCGTCCCGGGGAAGGGTGCGAGACAGGAGAGAGCGGAGACGCGCAGGGGACAGAAACTCAGACTCGCAAAACTGTAAAAGGAAGTGACAGCCTCGCAAAGCCGACTTAAGAGCAGCACAACAGGTCAGTACATCTCATGCACTTGCTCTCCTGCGTGATGCCGGGAGCTACATGTTAACTCAGAGGACCTCTAGGTTATAAAAGTGAGGCGCAGCGCAGCACTTGGGGGAGAACATTGTCTGTTAGAGATTTCACTTGTGATGTATACGCAGAGCACCTTCCTAAGGCACCAGAGCGGCCGTTTTGCCGTGGGTAAGTGTAAATCATGATGTTTTTTTTAAAACTTTTCAAGCATTTTTAGCAACATAATACTACTAATGTTCTGTGATTTAAAAGAAACAGTGCTAAAGTCACCAGTGTCATTACCGTCACGTTACTTTTGCGTTACTTGCTGTTGGCTTTATGACAACTCATAACTGCATTTTTGCGGTTGGGTTTGAGCATGGGCTGCTATATTGGACATTTTCTGTTGTCAGATCAGTTAACCTGTCGTGCATTTCTGTATACAAACATTATATTGTATATATGTAGCATTCTCTAAGTCACTCGGATCTATGGTGCTTAAAAGCGGTGTGCTTCATTAAGAAGTGTCAGTCGCAATAAATCACGGTTCTAAGATGACTCAGCACTCCAGCAATGTCAACATTCAATTAAAAGTTGGATCGCATCTTAAAAAACACAGAATAATTCCCATATTTGGCCAGTTGCCCTGTCGCCTATAAGCGTAAATGACCGTGGAGCTGTGCGTCGAAACAGGTGCATGACTGGACATAATTGTTTTTACCATACGGAGTTATAGCTGTAATGCATTCATAATATACAGCAGCCTGCGAATTCGGTGCCAGGCGTATTCCGCTGCGGAGTCACTGGAAAAGTTTTTCTTATTTTGATTCACAAGAACACTGTTTAGCTTCTTCTGTAGGCTATATGTTTTGCTTTGCAAGCACTATTTTAAAGATGGAATGAGACGCGTTTAGTATGTAGCGGAAAGGGGATTCTCATAAAGCCAGACTTAAAATTTAATTGAGATATTTACTTTAGGACTCCTCCTGCGCAGAGTTTCACCTTTTGTTTAATAATTCGAGATACAGGTTTCAACTACTGTAAGTGTTTTCAACGTAAATGACATAAACGTTTATGCCCTGTTTAGTAATCGTGTCTTCCACGATGTACTTTAGCAAAGGACAAGTTTCCATGGACTGCGTTTATCATATGGTTACCATTGGGCCGCATTTAACATATTTTGAAATCTAACAAAAATATATAAGCAATTACACAGCAGCTAACTTCTTTATTGTTGACAAAATTTCTGTTCCGTGAGGCACACCATAGAAAATGTTTGGCCTATATTCAAATGCATAGCATTTGTTTTTTGCAGGTGTAAACTATTAAGATAAATTATGATAAATATTTAATAGCATGTACCTCGGAAATATTTTTTTCTGCAGTAACACCATCATCAGCACAAATGTGATATGGAAATATCTGGCAGTGTCTCCACCTGTCCTGATTCAGAAACTATGCAGTTATTCAGTGCGCTCCAGTTTTGACGGTATCCAGAAAACAAGATCACCGTGCTTCACAAAGTATGGCAACAACTTCTCAGTGTTTTAGAATTATGAAACCTGAAAAAAGAA
Organism: Petrocephalus zakoni; assembly: GCA_026774425.1. Classification (NCBI taxonomy): domain Eukaryota; kingdom Metazoa; phylum Chordata; class Actinopteri; order Osteoglossiformes; family Mormyridae; genus Petrocephalus; species Petrocephalus zakoni. Next base: position 6,173,085 of record JAODKN010000127.1, on the reverse strand, counting down.
ACCTAGTCTTTGCATAAAATGTAATACACTTTCAGCACGCAGAAAACTCGTAAGGATTTGCTTACATTGATTTCCAGTCATCTATTTCTTTTATTTTTTACTATATATGCCATGTAAACGCATTATAGATGCAGAACTTGCTTTATAGGTTACTGAGGAAGGTTTGCCGCCACAGATCCAAAGTCTGAAACGTGTTACACAATTCATGTTGTAGCGCTTAGTGAAGGACTTTGCACCCTGTTCTGTAAGGTAAGGTGTGCCGGGGCCGCAGAAACGCTGCTCACCGTCCCGATCAGCGCCGGCCCCCCTGTCTCCTTGCGATTCTGCTGAAACCTCCAGCCCCGGGGCTCTGTTCCCCCTTACATCCATGCGCCACAGAGGCCCGATCAGGCTGCCCGCTCCCCCCCCCCCCGAATCACAGCTCTAACCACAGGTACGACGGGCCAGCCCCTGCCTGATGGAATTTGTCACCACCATTAAAAGTATTTTGCATTAAGTTTTTTTTTTCGCTTAATATTTAGGGCGTTCGCTGCTTTCACTGATGCATTAAACACTGTAAGCTTTAGTCAGTGTGAATTTGGGTGGCAAAGACTGTACGGAAATCTGTATTCTGATGTTTCAAGTTTGAATTCTCTTTTGCTCGCAGATTTGGGTCAGCAGAACTTTTTTATTCGGAAAGACACACCGCAGGCAGACCCGATGGCTGGTTTTATTTTACTTATAACTGAACAAGACTGTTAAATCTGATGTGCGTTATTGAAATAAACTTGACCGTTGATATTGGAATAAGCTTGCTGTTAAATATGCCAGAGTCAGGTCAATGAGTCACTCAAGATGTATTTGTACATTTTTGCAGTTTTCAGTTTAGTAGATGGTTTGATATTTTTCATCTCGAAACTATTTCCAGAGTGGATCGTGATACAAAGACTGAGCTGAGAAACCCGAAAACTTAATTAGTCCTAAACTAGTCCTTTACTAGGCTGTTCGTTGTGAATGTGCATGGTGAAATAGGGTCAGAGTCTAAAGGCAGGAAGACTCACTGACATATATGAAATGGTATTTGATGCCATTTTTTTAGTTTTCTTTCCAGAAAAGTCTTTAGTCGTAACATGTAACGGGCGATTCAGCCGTCCTGCAGGAATCTAAACAAAGAGGTGGCAACACAGGGGTCAGCTGCATTTAGGGTGGGTGGGGGGGTAGAGGTGGAACCAGGTAAGGGGTGATCCCTTCACACACTTCTGGGAAGGGTTAGGAATACCAGCCTTTTTAAATAACAACAATTACTTATTATTTATTTAAATAAACTGATGGCAGAGGTCAACAGCGGCGCCATTTATAAATGGGGAGGGTCATCTGATGGGAGCCTCATGATTTGCGTTTTTTTTTCTCTCTTCGCTTAGCCATCTCCCAGCTCTTCCTGTCTACTTCGAGGAACAAAGACACGGCCCTTCCTATAGGCTAGCGGCAGCTTCCAGCTGTAGAGGCCTTGGTCATGTACAGTCCTCCCTTATCCAAGGAGGAAGCTTCACGCTCCCCAAAGGAGTAATCAGCTAATAGTGCATTCCTATTTAAAGAAATTGGGCAAAGGTTCATGTCCTTGGATATTGTGTAAACCCAAATTCCCAGGGAGCTGCACAATAAAGATCGAGGGGATGCAAGACCGATGCCAGAAGCGTGTTATTGCGGCAATTCCAATCTTTTTTTCTTTTTTCTTGACGATGGCCAGAGTGTGTTTTGGTCAACAATTAGTCACTCGTTCCCCTACTCATGGAAAGGGAACATTATAATATGCGAGTTTTTCAAATAAATATTTTTAAAAATGGAGATCGGAGAAACCAAGAAAGAAGGATGTAGAAGAAACCCTTGTAGGACAGAAGTCTGACCGTACTAAATTGTATTTGGAAGACCTACAGCTACCCTCTCTTTTGTTGCCCTGTCTAATTTAACAGGTGGACAATCATCAGATGTTCTTTCTTGTCTTTACAGCAAAAATGATCTGACTCTAATAGTGCTGGACGATTTGTTTAGGGCTGTGTGGCACTTAAAGTCTTCCAAAATATATACACCATAGAAACTACCACGTGCATTGCGGGGGGGGGGGGGAGGGGGGAGGTTATATCTCACAAC
>JAODKN010000127.1:6124168-6158366 GCA_026774425.1 Petrocephalus zakoni | reverse complement strand
TTGTGACTGGGATTAGGGTTTTTCCTCACTAAGATAGGAATACAAACTTGTCTGTGTGTGTGTATGTGTGTGTGTGTAAGTGTGTAAGTGATTCATTAAAGCAGGGGACCTGGCTGGTCTTGAATCGCTGTGTCACTGGTCCTGGCAGGCAGCCCATTCGTAGGCGCTCGAGTGAATGGACAGGTTTACTGAGGGCGTGATCGTGACGCACGCGATCCGAGAGCTACCTGGTAGCTACACAGCGCCCGCCTCACACATGCGCCCACCTTAAAAGCTCACGCACGCCCATTTTTCTGTGAAAGGGACGTTTCTTTGCCCCATGTGATGATAATGTTTTTCTTTTCTCACCACCCCTTTAAGGACCACAGGTGGAGTCATACACCTGTCATCAGTCAACTATCCCTTTAAGGGTCACAAAACAAGTTGTACACCTGTTGTCTTGCAACAATTTGACATGAGCAAACACACATACCTCCACCACCGGGACATATAGCATGTTTGGGCTGCATACGTCAGCACGCATTGTTGTAACTGAAGTGTTCTCCCACATTTGTCATGAAGGTCCTCCCAGGACTGAAATGCTGAGCACTTACTAAGGCTATTCATTCCGGCAGTCATATTCTAGTAATCACCGGTTTACAATCTAGCAAGCCGGTAAAAGCAGACTAATCCTCAGGACAGCACGGTCGCTAACGCCTGCCTTTATCCGTCCGGCTGATCGTTACGTAAGCATCAGTTAAGTCACGAACATGCCGTTACGGAGCAGGGCTGATCAAATTCTGATTGGTTAATGCTAACTGAGTTTTTTTTCCGCAATCCTTCAGTCTCAGTCTTTTAACATGCATATCAAGGACTTGGAAGAGTGGGGGAAAAACAGACTGAAGCACTCCAGGTCCATGGGGGGTGGGGGGCATGTAGCCAAGAGCAATGTGAGCCAGGCTCGTAGCTGGGGAAAGTCAGCTGTAGTCACAAGTCATTTATAGAGACCGGGAAGCTAATTCACACTTCATCTCATTACAGCACCGCACTTGAGCCCCACGAGGAAGTAACGACCATTAGGCAGATTCTCATTCACTGGGGGCTGCTGTTTGCGGTGGCTCCCGGCCCACACAGATCCACAGCAATCCCTTGGCAGTGACTGGCCCACTGATTCCCCTGGGGGGGGGGGGGGAGCAGGGTGTGGCCTCACCGTAGAGGCAGATCTCCGGAGATGTTTGCCATGTGGGTAGTCGACCACGTGTCTCGGGCCGTGTATGCACCGGGCCCGCTCCCTGCTATGTATGGGGAGCCCAAAAACACCAAAGCGGGTAAATAAACGGGCGACCCGGGTTTGCGTCCTGCTAGGGAGCGCGCAGAATATACTTGCCCTCCATCCCGTCCAGTGTGTGGGGGAGGTAGGGGAGGTGGGGGCGAGAGGGGTCGGCCTTAGGAAGATGTGGCGTTTGGGAGTTGGTTTTAATGTTTGCATGCTTGTCTCTTTTCCCAGCCATTCGCTTTGGCAGGATGCCCCAGGCGGAGAAGGAGAAGCTCTTAGCGGAATTCTCCTCTGACACGGACCACATGCACCCGGAGTCAGCCGACCTCAGGGCGCTCGCGAAGCACTTGTACGAGTCCTATCTCAAGTATTTCCCCCTGACCAAAGCCAAGGCCAGGGCTATCCTCTCAGGCAAGACCAGCGGCAACGCAGTGAGTCTGGGGCCGGCGGGGGCCGGCAGGGGGGTGGGGGTGGATTCACGACGCTGGTATCGCGGCGCGTTGGAGGGGGAGAGCCCCGGAAGACTGGCACTGTCTGACACTGAGCAAGCTGCACTGTTACATGCAGCACTTACGGCTGCGACTCTCTCGGCAGGCGTGTGTTTCATTTTAGCCTTTTTCTCTTGGGTGAGGATTTCTTTTCCCAGCATGACTTGCAAGATCAGCAGACCTCATGCACGCAATTATTTTTAATAATGTGATTCTAAGGCAAAATGCACAATGAAAAATAAATGGGCTAAGCAAATTCCTAAAGTAAAGAATTAACGCACTTTGAGTACTAAGTTAAAGTGAATAAAACAAGCAGGAAAAAATAAGCATAAATGTCAGTCTAGCCGCGGTGAAAATGGCGGTAACACATGTGGCCCATGACGCTGCTTACATTTGCGTGACACTGCCATGAGAGGGCACAATGGGCCAGACAGCGGTGCCTATGTTAAGGGGACTCATTTACTCTTTCTCTCCTTACCTACATTCCTTGTAATGTGGCCGAACTGATCTGCATTAACGCATATATCCTACAATTAGTACCCTGTGGATATTTGTAGAATTCCACAGTGTTTTGGATCTTCAGATGAGGTTTATTCCTAAACGCGTATAGTTTTCCATATGTATCTTTTGTTGATTATCTGTTCATAAGACTTTAAAATTGCTTCAAGATCTCCAAATTCACTCTGTGGATGTAACAGAGATCTTGTTATCGCTCAATGACATCATTAGACATGAATCCTATAATCTTTCAGTCGAAATTATGACGGATGAAAGGAAAAGGTTATAAATATCTTTAAAAAAAACCTTAAAGACCATATTTAGTATCATCTGTTTTGGTCCAAAAACTGAAAAACTGATTTTTATTGTGCAGACATCAAGAGTAGGACTGTACACCGTGAGGTAGAAGATGATTCACCGTAGAGCACATTTCCATTGAGACCGTAATCCTCGTCATGAATGTCCCGAAATTTGCATGTACATCCGACCTTGTTCTACCCATTTCCAGGGAGGAAACTGCTGCAAGCTTTCTTTATGCATTAGGGGATCATGTCTCCCATGAAGACTTATGTCTAAAAGACCAAAGCGATGGATGGAATCATGCCACCATGAGCCCTTCTGGCAGGGGAGATGACAAAGGCGACTCGCCATCTTTTATTCAAGCTTGTTTTGACTAGTCCAGCCAAATAAATGGCACGAGTGATAGTGAACAGCTGTTGAAATGAGGCCTCACGATAGTGCAGCACATGTGACGGAACCAGTGGCAGAAAGCTTATTAATTACGACGGACCCTCCCACAAGTGGATAATTTGTGCAGCTCTGTGTCATACACTCCTTGTCCCAGTGCATTTCCAAACAGCTGGGCCCACCTCTGTCACGTTATAAGCTCTAATGATATTTAACTAAGATGAGATTCCTTTGTGTGTTTCTCTAAGATTAGAAACGGGTCCAAGATAAATGAATTCATCTTCCAAGGGAGACAGAAACTCACACTTTTTTTTCGGAGGTATATAAATTCATTTATTAAGGTCCTGGCAGTTGGATAATAAAGACAATACCCCTATACAGCGAAGTCATTTTCTGGTGGGCCCATAGGGGATGGTGAAGAGGAGAAAAATGTTAGCTTGGGATTTTAGGGAACCAAGGTCTTATTTTCTGTTCCCAAACTGGAATACATACGCTGAGACGGAAAACCTCGCAAAGAAAAGAACTGAAACATTATCGGCGTTTTTTGGCCCGGGCAGCTTCCTGCCGTGGCTCGCCCACCTCGTCTCACATACCGCGTCTGTTTTGACCAGGGCCCGGCCTGTTGACACGCCATTATCTGCTGGGTGCTGATCCTCGGTTTCTCTGTTCTCCAGCCTTTTGTCATCCACGATATGAAGTCCTTGACGGAAGGGGAGCAATTCATAAACTACCGGCAGATGATGGACCCGAGGAGCGACTACAGCCTGGTCAACAAGCCCGCGGACGAGGTGGAGCGTTTCTTCCACAGCTGCCAGTACCGCTCGGCAGAGGCCGTCCGCGAGGTCACTGAGTTCGCCAAGAGCATCCCGGGCTTCGTGGGCCTGGACCTCAACGACCAGGTGACACTGCTGAAGTATGGCGTCATCGAGGTGATCATCATCATGATGGCGCCTCTTATGAACAAGGACGGTACGCTCATCTCCTATGGGCAGATCTTCATGACACGTGAGTTCCTCAAAAGCCTGCGCAAGCCCTTCTGCGAGATGATGGAGCCCAAATTCGAGTTCTCTGTCAAGTTCAACATGCTAGAGCTCGACGACAGCGACATGGCGCTCTTCCTCGCCGTCATCATCCTCAGCGGAGGTGGGTATTGCCCCATCCCAAGCTCGGGTTTCCTGCCACACAACCAAGCCCCGTTGCTTAACCACTTGCACTTAGAATAGGCTGGTGCCACTGTTGGTCTCTGTATGAGTACCCTTGATGAGTAATGGCTTTCTTGACATTGGTAAAGGTCATTTTGCATACTGTAGTGTCACTTGGTTAACACATCCTGCCCCCACAAATCTAAATTTGCCCCAATAGCTCTGGCCTGCTTAACTGCAACTGGGAGGTATAGGTACTAAGTTCAATTGCCCTGATGAAACAAGCACACGCTCGTTTTTTAGCTATTACGGGAATGAAGTGTGATCATGTGCCGTTTAGTCATATCGTTTGCAATCTGGAGGATTTTCCAGTGGAAGAATAAAATGCAGATGCTTCTCGTCTCAAAATGCATCAGTCATACATTTAAGTCCTTGTCTGCTGGAATTCCGGCTCTTTAACAATATGCCCATAAACATCCATGAACAACGCTGATATTGGCGTTTTAGCACATTTTTTGGATGATTTTATTTATGTAGGTTATTTACTGGACTCTTCTCATTTGGCCTTTTTGTATAACCTGCTGTACTATTGGCTGTATTGTTTAGAGTGTATGATTTATCTATGACTTTTATTGGTGACCGATTTCTCTGCTTTGAAGCTCTTATGTCCTTGAACTTGGCTCTGTAGATTATTTAAAGCGATCATCATGGAAAAGGCTAGTAAAACATTAACAATTAAGTAAAAATGTGTATTTATGAAAGAGCTGGATATTTTTCTATGAAGATGTTTACCTGTGACATAGAAACAATATCAATGAACTGTAAATGGGCATTCTACTCTTTACAGACAATTTGTTACAAATCAATAATTCTAGGACAGATTTGATTTAGGGAAGCCCTTTTTTGTGTTTGATTTGGCAGTTCCTAAATTCATAGTTTAAATCAAAACGCAAGTCTGTTGGACCAGTTGTGCTGTTGGACCAGAAGATGGAGGAATGAATGGATGGCTGAAAAAAGATTCAGTAGTTAATATGGAATTAATAAGTCATGGAATGTGTGTGTGTGTGCGTGTGTTTCAGTGTTGGTCATTGGAATTTCCCCATTGAGGCTCCATGGTTACAGCAGCATCATCTTAGCAACTGGTGTACAAAAATGAAGGGTTATACGTCACAGTGTTGGGCGTAAGCTCCATACCCTGAAAGGTGGAAGACTCTAAGCTCAGTTCTCCTTTCCTCATGGCTCCCGCAGATCGACCAGGACTGCTGAACGTCAAGCCCATCGAGGACCTCCAGGAGACTGTGCTGCACACCCTGGAGCTGCAGCTGAAGATGAAGCACCCTGATTCTCTACAGCTCTTCGCCAAAGTCCTCCAGAAGATGACAGACCTCCGGCAGCTGGTTACCGACCACGTCCACCAGATCCAGCTGCTCAAGAAGACTGAGCTTGCCATGCATTTACATCCCCTGCTGCAGGAGATAATGAAAGACCTATACTAGTCCGTCTATCATGGTACCCGGAAGCAGTAATATCGGAAGATGCTAAGTAACAACAGCGGCAAACTGAGCATAACTTCCCATTGTCTAAGACAGTGTTCCCTAACCCGGTCCTCGGAGACTGCCAGACAGTCCACCTTTTTGCTCTCTTCCAGCTCCCTGCCAGGAGCTAGCATGGAGGAAAATGTAGACTGTCTGAAAGGGAGCGAGGAGAGAACAGAAATGTGCACTGCCCTGCAGCCCCTGAGGACTGGGTTGGGGAACCCTGGCCAAAAAGATGGTGAATTAGTTACTTGTTTCAGACTAGTGATGGCTTTTAGTCCTTCGCTGTCTGCTTTCATGCTCTGGGTTGCATCACTTTAGTTGTTTTCTTTTTTATTAAAGGACAGAGAACCACTCGTAACTTCAGCAGGAGAAGAGGGATTTATGCTTGAGTACACAGCAGCCACTTTGTTGGTGTCATGAAACGGAGAAACTGGTATTCTAAAAGAACATGGATTTTAATCAACCACTATGACAACATTGCTGTGAAATTGGAACGTGTGAGATTTCTTATGTCATTTTATGAACATAATTCAGAAACAGACAAATTGTCCATAGACAAAAGATCAAAGGTTTACTTCCGACCTGTCAAAAAGTGCGTGAACCTAAATTGGAAAAGGGTATTGATTTTGACTGACATTTCATGCATCTCTCTGATAAAACAATGAAAATGTGAACACACCTTTAAATGCTTTGAACACACTTTTGCAGTACAAGTATAGCACAGGAAAAGGCTGATATTAATGTTGTTTCTTTCTTTTTGTATGTCTCCATTAAATGTGATGATAAAATAACAAGTTTTATATTTTATGCCAAAACCACTGTGTAGATTTTCCCTTAAGTTATGTGTGTATTGCAAGTCCATCTGATGTATGGTGGGGATGTATATAGAGGCAGGACCTTTAAATCGTCAGCGTCCTGTTTTTGCAGAGTTTACATGCTACAAGGCCAAACGGAGAATGTCTTCTTTCTTGATTAGTTTAAGTTCCTGTTTTTTTTTTACAATTCAAAAGATATCTTTGAGCGTCAATAAATATTTTATAAGCAGTTTTGTCTGAATTTCCGTTGCTACATGATCCATGTTACCTTCATAAATGGTATACGGATGGTGCAGAGTCTACACTCCTCTCATGCTCCGCACAGCAAACCTCTGAAGTCGTTTTCTTTGTAGCGAAAAACGCTCAAATAAAGGACAAGCAGTTAAATCTGGACCGGACCTGCTGTTAATGGACTTCAGTTCCATCTTGGACCTGTTCAGCCGTATTAGTTGTTAGTGAAGGCAACAGCGAGGGGGGATTGACAGGGATACTGACAGGTGCCATTCAGCCTAGGTAGTGTGACCGGCATGTGCCAGCAGGATTTACCCAATTACTGGAGGACCTCCCCCAGGCAACAGAATATACCAAGAAGACCCTGCCCCCCTCATGAAAAGTACCTGCATGGCCCTACAGTGAGACATAGGCAGTCGCCTAGGCCACAGTCCACTCGGGGGATGACGACTTGGCAAGCATACGTCACTTTGTCTCAGACATGGGCCCCGGTGGTGCTGCTTACCTAGGGCGCGTTTGGGCTTGGACCAGTACTGCACCTATGTACTTTTACCCTGTACTGTTGGGAGCAACTGCCCCTGCTGGGGTCTTCCATGGCAGATTGATCCCAGGTGAGCAGTCAGACAAAGTGCAATTCAGAAAGACCCCTATGAGGATTACCTCAAAGGTCCTGCCAGGGAGCCAGGCCTTGAGAGCGGGGGGTGGGGCATAGGGAGTGCCTGATGGCCCGAAGGAATAACATAGGTCCATCCTCCTGTGGGGCTCACATGCAGTGTAGATTGGGTGACAGCGTTGCGTCGGCAATTGTGTGGACGCTGTACAGTTCAGTCGTGGCAAAGTGGGAGCTGAACCAGAAGGCAGAGATATCGATTCACCGGTCAATCCGCTCTCCTACCCTCACCTACGGTCACGAGCTGTGGGTAGTGGCTGGATGGGCGAGAGAATGAGATGGCAGATACAAGTGGCAGAAGTGAGTTTCCAATCCAGGGTGGCTGGGCTCAGCCTTAGCGATGGGGTGAGGGGCTCAGACATTCGGGAGGGGCTCAAAGCAGAACCGCTGCAAAGCCTCAGTTGAGGTTTTTTGGGACTCTATCTAGGATGCCTCCCTGGGGAGGGGCTGTGGGCATGCCAAATTGTGAGGAGACCCCGGAACAGGCCCACAACATGAGAGATTATATCTCTGAGCTGGGTGCTGGGTGGAACTGCAGGTGATGGCCAGGGAGACCAAGGCCTGGCCGTCCCTGTGTAGGCTGCTCCCCCTTGTGACCCGGCCCTGGATAAGCAGTAGAGGATGTATGTAAGGATGGATGGATTAATGGATGGATGGATGGATCAACTTATGTTCTCAAGGATGACATTGTCTGTTTTAAAACAGTTCTTGATGCTGAGTGTGAGGTAAGTCAAGGTAAAATGGAATGTTTCACATCACCTGTTAAGGGCATTTTATCCCTGTAATATACCAAATGCAATTTTAAACACAAGGTAATGAACAACTTTTCTGCCGAGCGGTTGCCAGGCTTAATCTTACAGTAAATCAGACGTACATCATCGATTTTAAGGTTCTTAAACCTGTACTCCCCTGCACCGCAAAACCGCATCGGCGATCCTCAGTCCATGACTCAACGTTGCTTTTTTTTTTTTTACTCACTAGCAGCAATGGAAAGGAGTTTAAAAAAAAAACCTTCACACTGGAAAAAGTCCATGTGAGCGAGCAGCATGCCAAGCTATTTTACTGACATTACATCATTCCTTTATTGCGTGTCTCACCAAACACGCCCTGTCGTGATTGCAAAATCTGAACCGCGCTGAACCACTCGGCAGAGGAAATCTCCGCTGCTGATTTCGGCTCCCCCAGCTGCGGGGAAGCGCTGCGATTTTTGTCACGGCGACGGGCTGGACGACGCCGTCTGCTCCCGGATACGGGCGGTGTCACGGTGCGCTATTTACGGGGCCAGTACCAAACATTGCCCCCCGCACCGGGCTCCCTAGCTGACTGTCAGCTCGGGCTGCGGAGATCACGGCAAACGCACGACCCGGCGCCCTAATTTTAGCTGTCGTTTCAAGATGACGTGTGCCAATTACAGGGGGAGAAAAATGGCACGACCGAAAGTGTGTGTACAGCACCTCAGAATTTAAATGACAGCCGAGATGACACTTTTCCACTGAGCCTGTCGGGTGCCCAGCATCGGCCTGCCTAACTATCCAGTCCAGTTCACTATACACACCCTGTTACAATAATACCCGTATCTTTTTAAAGGAGGGATGGGCAAATTGCAACTTTAAGATCTCACAGCGAAGCTGACATGATTATTTATGACCTGTTAGTTCCTAGAGAATATTTCACTGACATGTAGACCTTAAAATTCCCATACATTCCTCTGAGTTTCAAGTCCCTTACACAGTCATTATAGGCCTATATTTTTTTCCAGAGCAGCTCGTTTTGACAATATTTGTATAGTTAAGGACAAGGGCAGACCATCAGGTTTTTGTATTTTTGTAAAGGCCTTTTTTGTTCGCATTCCGTATTAACTTCTTGAAACACTGAAAGGATCATAAAATATATAGTAACGTGGGTCATATGTAACTTGACTTTTATTTACCCGACTTATCTTTCCAAGATATGAATTATTACCTGGTAACACAAATCCTTCAAATGCTGTATTAGTTTAACCGTGTGGTCACCTAACTAAAATAAAGACTGAATCATCTTTTCGTGGGGTTTTGCTGATTAATGTCAATTTGTTGACTATCCCCTGAGCATTACTACTGTACTGTTCAAATAAGTACATTACATTATACGAGACGTGCTTTTTCTTTAATTTATCTAGAGACACAGGAATATGTTGTAAAGTTTCAGAACAGATGGAAGAGATTCTGGTCTCTCTTGTTTCTTATAACTATTTGCTTCGCTCGATGTAAATTTGGGGGATTTCATTAACTTGTAAATCTTAGGCAATGAAATGCAGTCCAGTATATTCTCCAATGGCTGGGGTGGGAAAGGGAAAGGAGCCATCCGATTGGCTATCACAGCCAATGCGGGGAGTTGGCAGGTGGGTCTTCTGGCCGCGAGCCTGATGTTGTGTTGACGATGATTGAATGTGTTATTTATGTTGTGTCAGCATATCCTTACTTTGTTAGTACCAATTCTCAGATGGCCGTGTTCTGCCAACATTCTTCGCAGGTTCTGCCAAATACTTCGAAAAATACATTTTCCTGTTCTAAAAGCTCTTTAAAGTCAGAAAGCCAAAGATAGCATTTGTTTTAGGAAATGGCCATTTCGGAAAAACTGTGCTTTACCTTTTTTCGCTACAAATGACCGTATCATTCAGAAAATGTAAATACACAAGACATATATTGTGACATATTATATGATGAATACAATTATTTTATTTTAACTTCACTAATTCAATGGGTTTTGTGAACGCAATTGACCTAGTTTTATACCCTTTTTATACCTTAATTTTCAATTGTATTAAACTAACCTGTCGCTGGAAAAGTGGTGTTCCTGACATGAAAAGTATCGGACAGATTATGGTAGCGATCATTCCGTTTTTCTTAAGCGACGTAACTTTATCGGCTCTACATCCTGAGAAACAGTCTAACAGTCCGACCCAGGCCCTTGCACGCCGCCCGCAGTTCTGCGAAATCGGGCTGTGGCTTCACCGAATCCCATAAAATGTTCCTCTTGTTTGTCCGGACAGTACCGGTCCAGGCCGATGCGGCGCCCTAGGCGAGCATCTCTGCCGCCGCCCTTCGTCGGAGACAAAGTGAGCTTGGCCGGTAAGTCGGCGGCCCCTGAGAAGTTGGCGCCCTGTTCAGCCGCCGATGTCGCCTGTTTGATTGACCGGCCCTGGCTCTGTTGAGGTTTTATTTCCAAGGGCCTAATTAAATTCGGTTATGGAGAAGAAAAGCAACCGAGGCTGGACGTACGACAGATAATCTGGTTTAGTCAGTGACTAGCTTCAGATGCTATGGTGATTTATAATAATGTGTCGTATAGATTCCATAAAATCCCCTAAATGTATGATATTAATAAAGAAAAAAACACACATCAACATTTTGATGCCACGATTGTTCCATTGTGATGATAATAATAGCAGGACTGATACCCATAAATGAAAAGCACATAATGAACGTGACATTTTAAAAAGTTATTTCAATGTGTTGAAATATATCCAATATCTGGTTTTAGTATATAAATGTAATTCATAGCCACATTAAGTCGGTTATTTTCAGGCATTGTCCACCAACGCATACTTACATAACTGAGTGTTAATCAATCATTTAAAGCAAACAAAATACATTTTAAATGTATAACCTAATAAATATGAGTATTCTTATTGTTGAGGAGATATTTTACCCGAGCATTAAACTTATTTCCCTGAAAAATAAACTTATCTTGTGAAATGAAGGCAACCTTCGGATGTTGATTGAGTAAGCAAATTCTTTGGCGTTCATTTCAGAACAGCGCAGTCGCATGAAACCTATGGAGAATACTGTCCTTTTTTTATCCCAAGCAGTATCCACCCCACATGCTATTGGTCTAAAGTGAGGAACAATTCATAACTGAACGTCAAATCAGCGTTTTGTGTGGCAGAATTACTGGTTTGCCGTAAGGGCTGAAAAGTAAAAAGAGTGTTTCCCCTGTACTTTCATACTTTCTACATACTTTCTATCCAACTAAAGCACAATTTCGTAAAGCACAATTTATATTAATTAGATTAATTTAGTCATATGAAAAAATAATATTAAATCTTATTTAAAATATCCTGTTGTGGGCCTCAAAACAGAGAATTGGATCAATACATGATGATCAAGTACTGTGAAAAAATATATTTCTTTTCTTTTCCCACTTACGTAGGGCTGTGGTATAAAAAGCGCCCGTCATTTAATCCAGCAACCATGCTGAGGTGGTGATTGTAATCGACAGAATTAAGGTTTAATGCAAACGACTAACAAGCGAAGTGACACATTTGCCGACCTGTGTGAAGCTAAAAGTAGTCCCTCACGGGTTTCATTGATAAATATTGTGAAGTAGATTATGATATATAAAAAAATTACGTTATTTAAAATCCATTGTCATTATTAGTAGACCTACATAATGACAAACATGCATAGAACCCATGTAACTGTATGCAAGTAGGCTACATGTAAGTTGTATTCAATAATGTTGAAATGTAATTATTTGATATTAATGCTTATTTAGCCATTGGCAAAGAAACATCGTTAGTCTTGACATTTATTGAAAAGGAGTTTAGTTAGATAATACCACCACCTGCTGGGCAATGACTGTTTTTTGAAATCCAGAACATACCCGAACGTACCCGGCCAAAAGAACCGGACAAGAGCCAGGAAATGATCAGAACCATTAGACAGGGCAGACAGGCAGGCATATCATTTTCTTGGTAGAACATCACTTAGTTATCATTGGACTATCTAGAACATATGTACAATAGGACTCTTAACCAATGCAATGTTTTTATTTCAGATACTGGATCAGATTTATATGTATAATATTAATATAAAACATACATTTAGGTTACGTAGGGTTCCATTAAGTACCTTTGCTTGTCACTGGAGCTGTGTCCTCAAGGGTCTGCCAGTTGTACCCTAAAGTTGTAGGTAATTGTATGTTACTATCGGCAGCTCCTGAGGGGTACAGCCCTAGTGACAAGCAAAGATACAAACTGCTGTTTTTTTGAGAGGCTCATAGGCTCGCCGACTCTCATGCATCTGCCGTGACACTCAGACTCTATCGCTCATGCTAAAGAATCTTACGGCACATCTAAATTATTCTATTATAAACATGGAATTAGCCACATCAAAAGCTCTGGGGCAGTTTACAAAATCTAAACAGGCTATTTACAAGATAATAAAACTCTTACATACATATAAGTGAGTGTGCAGACTGGTCTCGAATTGGAAATCTAACTCCAGCCAGCTGCCCAAAGTTGGCGACTCTGGGAGTGAGAAAGAAGAGCAAATAAATCACAAGGCTGCAGGAAGTCCAAAGTGCTCCTTGGAAGGATTAATGATGAGGCAGAAGCTTAAATATTTTGGATACATCATGAGAAAATGTCAGTCGTTGGAGGAGGATCTTGTGATGGGGAATCTGAAAGCAAGAGGAGAACAGGAAGGCAGAGGCTGAAATGGATTGTTAGCATAATTTAGCATAATTTGAGCAACAGAGATGAATCTGGAAGAGCCCAGAGAGGCAGGGCTTGACAGAAGCAACTGGCCTGCTAAAATCCATGAGCTCATAAAGAGTCGGACTCGACTCAATTAAACTAAACTCGGCTAAATGAAAAGAATATCTGATTTTGGAACAGGCGGTTCAACTCTCAGCATTATATGCATGCCACTGTCTTCAATGTACATTTATACACTTTAAATTTAAATAGCTTAATAGCTTTAAATGGTTTGCTGCGAATCATACTTTATAATTCCTAAAAGTCAAGGGCATAACTTTGTGTTGAATGTTGGGGCGTTTGAGGTCTCCCCTAGTTTAGCCATAGTTTAGGCCCATGCCACAAGTATTGGGTAAAATCAGATGTAGGAACCAAGATTATACCCCTGTTTCCAACCGAGCATTTTAGGTGTTGCAATCATAACGCGGTTTGTATCATTAGGTATTAGACGCGTGTGTATATACGAGTTTTAGTTTTTGTATTTAGATGCAGCGCGATATTTCAAGTTTGTCATCAAAGAATAGTGTCGAACGTATTTGCCTTTTAAATAGAATAGGTAGATCGCTATGACAGAAGCCGTTTTCCAGGCGCCCAAACGCCGTGCTAGAGTCTATGAATCGTACGAAGCGCCATTCCCGGTACTCGGCTGTGGAAATGAAGCTGATCTCCCGGAGCATCACATATACAGGGCAGAGATCGTGAACCAGCACGTTATCGTCAGGGACCCCAAACACATAGAAGCCTTGTACGGCAAGGTCAATGCAGCGAATAGCCGAGAATTTATATTTTATGTCATGTTATGTGCCTGCATGGCGTGTATTAGTTACAGCTGCTTATGTAATTACTTATTTTTTATTATTATTATTATTTATTTTATTTTTTTTTGCGTTTTAGGGTTATTTCGGGAAGGGAATCTTGTCAAGAAGCAGACCCCAGCACAGCATTTCTGATCAGTGGAAAAGTAAGTTTGTACTTTGTCGATAGATTATCATTGGACATGTGGGTAGTGGACAGAAATATTTTAAATTTTCGCTAACACATATTTAACGGGCTGTCCTGACTCTATAGGGTAACCAGCTGGTTGATGGGATGTTATCAGAATGAGATGTTAGCCTTGCTAGGAAGACTCATAGATTTGTCAAAACGATGAAAGGGATCTGTCATCAAATAACCTCAATGTACAGCAGTGTGCCCACCCCAGACATCGGTAATGCTGGCAAATGTTGGTGGCGTGCTGAAATAACTCGCATTTTCTGAATGCTCTCGCATGCTGGTTATAGGGTGGCATAGATCGAAATCATTACAGTTCGGTTGTCTTGCACAAAGCATTCCTGAAAACCCTTGAATAAATGTGATAACGTAGATAACGTGACACGGAGGTGTGTAATGTGAGCTGACCGGACCATCGACCTGCTAATGAATGAATACGCTACCCCCCGCCCCCCCAACACTAGCAGGATCACCCTATTTCACAAGCGTGAAGTCCGCTTTATCGCCGAGACAAAATCCAGTTATTATTGGCATCACGTTTCCACACTTAAGCGTCAGGAATTTTTACACTGAATATATGAAATAAGCAAACAAAGCATAATTTCTGTAAAAATATATTCTATTCTTTTCCATTCAGTTTCTTCTGCCATGTACATATTAGTCTCATACAGTATATATATATTTCTTTTATTTTAAGTATTGTCCTATGTCTTTATATACTGCATTGAATTACTCAGTAAGCAGTAAACAAAATCTAAACAAATAAGCATCTCGTTTTACTCAGTCCAAATGACAATAAGCCTTTTCAGTCACTAAATCTTTTGCGTTTACTTACTCAAATCCAAATCTGCACTGTTCATCTGCCTTAATCTATGCATTTTTTATATATATATTCGTAGATTTCAGTGACAGATGTCTACCTGTGATCTCATTCTCCAAGTAAGTCTGCCATTTTTAGTACAACCCTGTTTCTGTGGTAAATGTTTGCGAGTATCTGATGTTTTAAGTGTTAGAATGATATTTGCTTCCAAAGTCCCTTTATATGCAGTTCACTGCAGGGCTTTCCCAGAAGCATGTTGGTACTGCAGGAGGGTGGTTAAACGGCCATAACGTGGAGACTGAAAGCGGGGGTGCTGCTTTGGATGCAGGACGTCCCGGCGTGGGAGCAGACTCTGCAGCTGTAGATACACCAGCGCCCCCCTCTAATGGAGACCTTGCTCTTTTCCAGGTACCAGCAGCATGTGCGATGGGCCCGAGACGTCCTCCTGTCACAGGGGCTGGATGAAGATACTGTCAGTGAAATTCTGGAGAAGTTCACGCAGCCAACGGAGCTGGAGAAGGAGGATGAGGCGATGGCATGCGAAGAGGCCCTGCACAGCCTGGGACAGCGGACCGAAACGGCGGAACCTCCCTTAGATCCAGAACATCCTGAATGTGAGCCACACGGCGGCACAGACAGACCCATAGAGCCCCTAGAGGCGGGGGGGCCGGAGCCAAGGCGGCAGGGCGACCCCCGGTATGACCCCCTGGCGGAGCTCTACCCCGAGGAGCCCAAGCAGCTGGACCAGGAAGCCCTCAGCAACATGCGCTGTGTCAGGCATGACGACTGGCTCGCTCACTGTGGCTGCCGGCCGGAGCACGGCCTAGCGCCTGCCGCCTCCCGCTCAGGTCACGCCCACTCCAGCTCAGGTCACGGCCCTTCCCACTCAGGCCCCGCCCCACCCTCGGGGTACGAGTATGTGCTGGTGGAGGAATCTGAGGATGGGGAGTGTAAGGGCAGTGAAGTCAGCAGTCATCTCAGGGTGAGTAACCACAGATATATCCACAAGTCAGGTGGGTTTTTATGCTCATGTGTGTAGATACAGGTATACAATTCCAGCAAATACCGTCTCCCCGGGACCGCGATGTAGTGTGCAGACAGCAAGCGGCAATCATTAATAATAATAACGACAGTAATAACAATAATAGTAAAAATAATAAGTGGACCTTATTATCATACTGTCCATATATGGGTAAACAGAGGCACGAAATAACATTCCCCCAGAACCACACTGTGACGTATAGCGTGTTTTCCCATAGTTAGGTTTCTCTGGTCCAATTCAGTTGATGAGTTTGTAAACTTGTAGTGTTGTCTGCTCGGTTCGATTTGTTTTTTCGCTGAGAAAATTCCGAGCCAGGCCACAATGCGCCACTACAAACCGCGTGAGAACGTTCATTCTGCGTATAGCTCTGGCGTGTCTGTGGCGGGAGTGAGAAAGTAGCTACAGGATGAAGGTCCTGAGTCCTGGGCTGTGCAGCTGAAGATCTCTCACTTTTATGTTGATATATATCTTACGGGAGGGTGTTACCCTGTCATGGCGGGAGGTGATACGTGAGGAGTCCTGGAAGGTCGATGGCGCGATTAATTTTGTAAATTGTAAATACCGTTGTTTTGTTTTCGTTTTTTTCCCCTGACTATTTAGTTCTTTTGCTTTCAGCGATAAATCTTCACTGTGTTTTTTTTTTAGTCCACGCGGCTGGTGTGCAGGATCAACCCCTTCAGGATTATGGAGTACCTTCAGCTCAGTCTTGAGGAGGTAGGGCACCTGCCTTCGCTTCCCTACAAGCTGGCCCCGTTTGACCCGTTTTCACGGTAAATTTGTCTTTTTGCGTTATTTTTTTGGGAGGGGGACAGAAAAAAACATTCCAGTTGAGGCACTGTTGACACAGCTGGTGTCTGTGCATGGGGGGGTGTGCGTATGTGTATGTTTGGGGGGGGGTTCGTGGAGTCAATGAAAACATACTACAGAATGATACAGGTGGTCCATGGGCCTACATGCCTGCCCCCCCCCTTCGCCTGGCTATTTATGCTTTTGCTTTTTGTATATTACTCATTCAGCTCACTTGCCGTTAAAAGTCCAGGTCCCGTGGCAGTTCCGGGTTTGGTGCTTCCAGATCTGCCAAGCATAGGATTTGAACAGACGACCTACTGATCACAGACACACCATCCTAACCCACTGAACCAGACACTGCCTTCATAATGGGGCAGAGCAGAGTGTAATCCACTCTGGGCTTCATCATGAAGGCAGTGTCTGGTTCAGTGGGTTAGGATGGTGTGTCTGTGATCAGTAGGTCGTCTGTTCAAATCCTATGCATGGCAGGGTGCCGGAGAAACAGCTGATCCTGTGCTCAGACACTAAACTTCACACTTCGCCTCTCTTTGTGTGTTTGTCATTAGTATCTTATGTCGGTAAATAAAAACACATTCCTAAGTACCTGTTCTCATAGTTGTTCAAATGACAAATAGAACATCATCCATTTCATTGGGCTCTCACTCAGGCTGGAATTTGTAGCTATGCTGTTCTCCTCTTTCGCTAATGTTCTCTTTGTTTTCCAGACTTTCTTTCTCGTCTATGCCTTAGGCTGCTTATCCGTCTATCACAATGAGGTATGACTCCTTGTCACCCATATAAAGCATATTAAACCCCATACCGAGTGTGTCGTGGGTCTGCTGACAGGGCTGGTCGGGTACCTGTGCTTTTTTTCCCTCCCCAGGAGCCTCTCACCATCGCCTGCCTCTGGGAGAGGTTCTGTTCGGCACAGCCTGGCTTTGGGTCCACCTATGCAGTGTATCACTACTTCCGCGCCAAGGGCTGGGTGCCGAAGGTGGGGATGAAATACGGAGCCGACCTGTGTGAGTTTGCCATGGCCAGATCACGCCCCCTGTTCACATTTATTGTAAAAAAAAAGAAAAGCAATTCCTCAGACTTTGGCTGTAAAGGGCTTGAGCCCCCTGTGATTGGACCGTCGGCCCAGGTAACATGTACCGCGATTACTTTGGAAACTGAGGCAGCGGCCACCGTCCCTGGTATCTGTAACCCTAGGCATCCATTCCGTGAAACATTGATGGGCCGCAAATGTTTTTTCCGTTAGAAGAGACGTTTCAGCAAGATAAGGGCCCGTCAGGAGACATTTTCCAAGAACCCAAAGTGGAGATGGTGAATTATTCAGGGCAGGGTGGGCGTCTGTCTCCTGAGAGGCGCAAGGAAAGCCGACTCCTTTTGTCTGGGCACGGAGGGCACGGGTCAGCTGGCTCTGGCAGACCCCTGATCCTGCTACCTGACGCATATGATAAACGCTCCCCTTCAGACTTTGTTTCTCTTACCTGCAGTGCTGTACCGGAAAGGACCTCCATTTTACCACGCGAGGTGTGTGCCGAAATCCGTCATCATCATAGAGCATCATAACCTTATGTTGACGTCCACCGTCAGTGATATTCAATGATCGGAAATTTGACATTGTTACTATAACATCGTTTTCACATCACACCTGGCCAATCAGAGCCTCACACATCACCCCGTGACTTGAATAAAAAAAAAAACCACGCTGGTGAAGATGTCTGTTTGCCTCCAGGTCTAATTCATCTGCATAACACGGTTTATTGTGCTTTTATTTGTTGTATCTCCTATCAGTAGGTTTCGCATCCACATTATTGACTTCTCCAGTCTCCAGTTATTGCTTTTGTTTGACTTCCCCAGTTTTGCATACACTATTTGATTGACCACTAAAGTTTGTGCTGAATCGCTGTGTCTGGCTGCGGTAATGCTGCCGTCCCCATTATTAACGGTGAATGATTAATATGTTACCTGCGCGCTCCTCTCCCCCAGCTACTCTGTGGTGGTGGAGGCAGCGGACGACTCCTTCCAGGGGGCGACCCTGCGGCCGTTTTCCTGGCGGTCCCTGGCGGCTCTGAGTAGGATCACCGGCAATGTCTCAAAGGTAAGGCAAAGGTGCCGTCGAGGCCTCTGTGTGACCTCTACTTTAAAGACAGCGTAACGTCTCCAAAGTCTTCCCCATCCCCTGCTTTTCTTTCGCCGTCTAGCATTAAGAAGATAGGTTGGCTGTTTCAGCGTTAAATCATAACTGAAATTTCAGCTCGGATGCGGACCAAAATAACCATATAACCAAAATAACCATAGCCCAAAATAACAGAGACCCTTTAGAGGAGGTGGTCTTAGCCTGGTCCCAAACCAACTCTGGAACGGTTCGTTTGTGGTGTGAATGTGATCCACATCCAGGTGTTGAACAAGTTTTAGCAAACGTAGCCAGGTGGGCTTTGCATTCTGGGATGCCGCAGAGCCCGCAGGCCAGTAGCATTAAATGTTCATGACCTTTGACTAACTGTCTGTCGTCTTCTGTTATGCGGAATGGTTTCTTCCACCAAACCACCAGAAAGCTGAATTTTGGTCAATGAACCCAATCCTATTTCCATTAAAGTTTAATGCAAATTATAGGCAAACTTTCAGTAAGTCGACAAGGTGAAATAGTGAATAAGGTGCGTTCCCATTAATGGCTGCCATGAGAATAGTACTGGCCATTTATCATCTCGCAAGATTAACATCTATCTCTCATGCTTCAACGAGGAGCAGCTGTTCCACCAGTCAGTAGCTGTAGATGAACTGATTACCATGTCCTACGCATCTACTAATTCAATCATTTTCAGTTGCACTTTTTCTCATCATAACTACCTGAAGTACAAGTAAAAAAATTTTTGTAATATTTGAGGGGTTTTTAAAACAGTTTTTCAGTTGGCGTCTTCAGATCTAAGTCAGTATAAATGCCACTATTGTCATGCATATTCACGCTGGATTCGTACTCATTTCCATACGGCTGCACACGGCACTGGTCATAGTGTATGTAACTGTCCCTGCATCCAGCAGCAACAATTACTGTATTACTATTTATCATTATATATTGTATTTATTCTAATTTGCAAATTATTATTACTCTATTGAATGTTTACCATTTTACCACATTTGTGCTATTCCATCACTGCTGCTGTAGGCTTGCATACATTTTTCACACACATATGCTCCACCAAGTGACAAGCGATCGGACAAATGAAGTGATTTGATTTGAAACGGCAGTAAGTAATCTTAATGCACGAATACGAGTCAGATTGTGTAGTGTTAGCTAAATTAAGGGCTGCGGACTGTAAACAGAAATGGAGCTGAAATGGAGAATAATATTCTCCATTTAGTGTTTATGTAGATTTATTTTTCTTTGACACGTAAAAATCACAGTCCTAAGAGGAAAAATCACAGTCCTAAGAGGAAAATTTATATAGAGGATGTCGCTCACTGTCTTCCCTCTCTGCATTCGATTCCTGCTCTGATTGGTGGTTTGGAGACCTCGTTTATCACACGATTGGTTTCTCATTCCCAGGAGCTGATGCTGTGCTACGTCATCAGGCCATCGGGCATGACAAGGGAGGAGCTATCCTCCCCAGAGTGCATAAGGAGGATGAAGGTCCAGGTACAGCCACTTACGGCCGCTGACCGAGGAGTGGGCCTCGCTTGCAAACGCTCACTTCCTACCTACTTGCCTCTTTGTTTTCAGGAGGTAATCGTCAGCAGATGGGTGTCTTCAAGAGAACGAGCAGAACAAGAGGAAATCTGATACAGACCATCTAAATATTTAATATCAGGTTTACCCTGAAAACGGGTGATATGCATTTTATTACTACCTCAGTTGGAGGATAATTTACCTAACACACTGGGATAATTTATCTAACCTAGAGATGCACAACTTTACAACCTTACGCTAAGGACATGCAGGAAAACCACAACAGAATTTTCTTGTCAACTTTGTGTTTATGAATTGGTTATTTTACTCTATAATTTGTGAAATAAAAATATAAACACGTCAACAAACCTTTGATATCTCAAAGTTACATTAATCTATTAATAGTTTATATAGAATCAGTGTTCGGTCATCCAGGTAACAAAATAAGATCCTTGTAGATTGAACTATTACTGAAAATGGAGGTAGTTTTCATTAACGTAAGTTTAACATTTAGCCGTGGCCTTCAGATAGTTAAATGCGGCTATTAGGGCTCACTGCTCTCTCCGTATTGGTTCTTCTGGTCCATCACGATGTAGAAGTCGTTCTCAGCGATCTCCCTGCACAGGACGCTGTACTTCGAGGCCCTTTTTATCCGGGGGAGAACGAACACGTTGGTGAACTCGTCTTTACTCAGAGCGCGTTTGCCCTGAGTCGCCAGCACGCAGTTTATGAATGTCAGGGTGAAGTTGTAACAGTTGTGGTTTTCCTCATCAAATCTGTAACATAAGAAAACAACATTGGATAGCGGAACAAACATTCCTTATTCTGGGAAATTCTCTTTTTGTGTATTCTGTCTCGCTCTCTATTAAATGCACACGCTTGGGGGGGGGGGGTGTCATAGCACAAGGTCAGCCAGCATGTGTGGCCCTTGGAGCTGGGGGTTACGGGTTTTGCTCAAGGACTAATCCACAGTATCAGCCTGGCAACCGCGGGATCTAACCCGATAACTTCGTGGTTAGTTAGTGGCTAAGACTCCTATATGAGAATTTAAATTAAATGTCATTTTTCCAGTTTATTTGGAGTGTGCCAGATAAATACTTCAAAAAGTGGTTGGTGGCTCTGGTCCCCTGAAGCGCCCAGCACCTTTGCCACTGCGGGTCCCACACGTGGGCGGAGGAGAACTTGTCAAGGTACCGGTCCCACTGGTTGATGAGGTTGTACATGTCTGGTTGTACCAGGGGGACGCTGATGCACCTCTCCCAACCGCATTCGTCTCTGCGGACCCCCGTCTTCGTGTAGTTGCAGACCACACCTAGGAGCAGCGACACACGCGATGGTCTTGGCACTCTTTCCTGCTGAAGTGTATCTCATGCAAGATACAGATGTGCTGTTAAGGAGGGCTTTAGGAGCCCATGTGTGCCAGATGTTCTAGGTCTGCTGTATTGATACCCATCTGTCTGCAGTGCAGTTCATTATTGTTTTGCTAGACCAGGGTTTTTCAACCCAGTCCTCAGTGGCCCCCAGATAGTCCACATTTTTGCTCCCTCCAAACTCCCAAAATAGCAGAACCAAACAAAGAAGAAGCCCAAATACCTGCTACAGGTGTGCTGGGGCAGAGCAAAAATGCAGACTGTCTGGACTTCCCTGGGGACTGGGCTGAGAAACACAGTGCCAGACTAATCACTAAATCTCCTTGCTGAGTTGGTGTTATTCAATATGTTATTGGTTAAGATTGTTGTCAGTCAAGAACAGTTCAGTTCTTGTTTAAGTAGTTATTCCCGCCCTTTTCTACACTGTTTGGAGAAGGTTAACCTCTTCAGTTTGCTGCAGACGACGAAATTAATTAATTATGACAGTTTTGTTTTTGTTGCAACTTGTTAGGATGTGTGTGCGCCACTAACGATCCACGCTCAAACACACAGAACAGAAGTTTATGCATGTCTGCTTTGTGTTCAATAAAGAACATCTGCCCCACAGTTCTATCCGGGCAACCTGCTGTTTGAGGGCTGGCTGCCAGATACTTTAACCCTGAATACCATCAGCGGTTTCTTTTTTTCTGTTTTTTTGTTTTTGTTTTTTACACTAATCATGAGTCCTGCTGGCATCTAATCACACCGGACAGGTTCATATGTCTAATGCATATCTAAGTATATATCAGAGGTCTACACTGTCACTCTTTATACCCAACTAGTTGGTTGAAACAAAATCTTGGTCTGTATTTTTACATTCTGGACCTGAAATTTACACCTCTGGTATCTATTTAATCACAAATACATCCACGCTCAGCAAACACCCTTTTACACACGTGTGACGTGCGATGCAGATGTTCAGTTCTGGAGAAGCACACACCATTAGTGTCTGTGATGCCGGTATGTAGGTCAGATCCTCCATCAAACTCCCTGTGAAGGTAACGGAATCAGGAGGAAGAACGCGACGTTGAGAGACTGAAGATCATTGTCATGGACCATACCATTGCACTAGTGTAAAGTTCCATGCAGTTAATCTCCACTAGAATTTCTCGAAAAGAAACCATATCCATATATTTGCTAGATCATTTATATATAGAAATGATCCACAACCCTGATCAGGATAAATGTATTTCACGCACCTTATTGTGCTTTGAAGTGCTTTAGTGTGTCTGCCTGAAAGTTAGGTGATGTCTGAAGTCTTACCCAAGGAAGTGTCCCTCGGTGGGAGTGACGAGGAAGGAGCAGGATGCCTTGTGTCCATTGGAGAAAGGGGTGGGTATGCTGACCGGGGCTTCCTCCAGACGCCGGCCACCAAGGCCGATGCCACACTGTGGACATCGCTCCGGGATGGAGAGACAGTAGATGTTCCGGCCGCAGTGGCTGAATCTGATCACGCTCTTGTCCATCAGATGTAGGAGTCGCCACGCCGGCTGACCCTTAAGAGTGCAGCCTGGATATTGAGAGGCTACTCGGCCGAAACGGAGCCTCATTTGCTGCCCCGTGCGGATGTTGCCCTGGGAGACCAGAGTCATTGGCCTATTGGGTTTCACAGAGCACGCTGCCATGGTTACCGAAGGGAGCAGAATGAATAGAAATTTCCTCATTCAGATGGTGTTAAGAGGTGATGTTATGACCAGCACATAGCATTACAATGACCAACAGCTTCATGGGAAAAAAGACAACTTTGTAGTCTTGAGGAATATCAAAAGTCTGTAAAAATGGATCAACACTGTCAGACCTTTATTTGTATCTTAAATGCACAATATGCTTCAGACAAGATGAAAAATAGATTCTTCGTATTTGTAGATATTATGGATGGATGTTTTCCCCCCATAAGAAAAAACCTCCAAGAACGGCCTTGTATGTTTATTGGATACCCGGCACCTGAGGCGGACATTTCAGATCCAGAAAGTAAAAATCCTGGACAGGACTTTGTTTCAACTAACCAGCTGAGTACTTTGTGACTGGGATTCTTTATGCTCAACTAGTAGGTTGAAAGAAAATCCTGGTCTGGATTTTTACTTTCTGGACCTGAAATGTCCACCTCTGCCTGACACATCGAAGCAGTTCGCGTGTGTAATGCAGTTTGTGTTTGGACAATGAGATGGGCGGTACCAAGGAGAATGAACTCCACACATTCCTGCTCTTCAACTTTTCCTCCACCGAAACCTAGAAGGAGGTTTCTTACTTCAGGGTGGTTCTTAGGTATGTTTTCTCATGACTATGCTTTTAACATTGATTGACTCTTAACAAAAGCCAATTTATATTAATAATGCCTGATCAAACTTTCAACGTATCATCTAAATACCATAAGCTTCAGGTGGAAGGTTGTTTACAAGTCACTTGTACGATCTGTCAGTTCCCCACAATGCACTGTCTCTGTGCACAACGCAACCAGCCATGTGGAAACGGCACAATAGTGGGGGCTGGGGGGGGGGAGGCAGATCACCATTACTCAGTGGTGTCTGTGAAACACAGCTGCCAATGGTGTCTATCCTAGCTGGCCCTGTTTGGGGTCAAATGGTCCATCCATGATCACACCCTTTCAGAAGGATCTTCTTTCCTGCTTTGTATATATTAGGTTTAGGATTTTTTTTTTTTACATTTTTAAGAAAACAATTGTAAAATATGTTTATTACAAATTTATATATCATTAAATATTTAACATAAACCATATTAAAACAAGTAGAAAACAGCAAATTCTGCTTTATATTTAATTTTTAAATACATAACGGTACATAAATTTGGACACAAAAAATGGTTCATTTGTACATTTATTCCAATCAGACAGGTTCTTATGGTGAAAATATAGCATGTTAACTAAAGAACTACCACTCCCCACATGCCATGAGTGCGCACGATTCGCTGGGGCCTGGATGACATCACGGGCCCTCTGACCTCTCATCAGCTTTCATCGTTTACATAAGCGAGCCTTGTCTGTGATGATGAGAACAAACAATCCAGCAGTGTGTTTAGTGAATTAAACAGAAGTGGGAATGGAGCAAAATATCTTTAGGTTATAAACACAATGCAATCCATCTACTAATTTAGAAATTGACAGTACATTAATAATACCTCTGCTCTGCGTAACCCACCCATACACACCACAGTATGCTGCCATTTTTCTTCATTACTAACTGCTGATAAATGTTCTCCATTAGCCCATTCCACCTCTAGGTCTGTCTCCAATGTAAAAGTCATGCTCAAGGACCTCTCTGTAGATCTGGACGTACGCAGAGGTCGTCTTCATTCTGGGAAGGATGTGTGTGGCCGTGAATTCGTCTCGGGTGAGGCACGGTGCACCTCCAGCCGTCCTGACCTGGTTTATGAAGCCGAGGGCAAAGGCATAACAGCAGGAGCCGAATTCCCTCTCCTCATGGAATCTGTAAAAAACACAATTCGGAATGTAATGATGACTGTAGCCTCCTCCCACATTTTTATATATTATTCTTATATAATTTCTCAACATTGTGCTCTCAACCACACAGTTATCATGTCTGGTTCCAGAACCAATTTAAAATGCGTGGAGCAGGACAGACTCATGTTACACTGAAATTAAAAGTTACTACAGGATGCAGTGGAGGAGTGTTAGTTACTTTTGTGTCTGACAAATCATGTCTGAGATGAAAATGTTTTTTTTAGTTGGTGGTCATTTTAAATAAATTAGATGTTTGTTTAGTCTTCAGTTTATGGTTTTTGAATTCAGATTCATGATCTAGAACTGAACTTGGTTAGCCAGCACGGTCTCATCTTGGATTTGCCTCCCTGTTGGACTCGGTATTGACTCAGACTCTATTTGTTAAAGAGACTGTCTTGACTCAGATGTGAGTAAGGTGAGCTTAAATACAGCAGTAGGAGAAAGTGCCTGGAGCAGTAAGGACTTATCTTGCACAGGGCTCATTCTCTCTCTTAACCCCTGACAGGTAACCTATAAGGGTGCTGTACACTGTACCTCTCCGGGGCCCATGTGTCCAATGAGGCGAAACGTTCCAGCTCCCTGTCCCACAGACTGGTGGCACTGGCAACCGCTGGCTGGACCAGCCGCACAGCTACACACTGCTCCCATCCCGTTTCGTCCCGTCTGATGCCTTCCATGGTGTAGTTATAGACCACGCCTGCACACAGCAGAAAACCTTTAGACAAAGTTCTCCAGCTGTTTAGCTATTTAGTGGCCAATGTATCAATCTGACAGGACGTTTTCTGGAAGGGACCCAGGGTGACGGTGCCCCTGTTCAGGGTAACCAGTTACACATAGTGGAAGGATGGATGCATATATCAAATGACAACTCTGACACGGAAAACCTGGCGGGACACAACAAACCCTGTACTGGCAGCATCAGACTGCTCAATAAAACTACACAAACCCTAAAATTAAACTAAATATTACTCTTATTAAATTGTCAACTTTATTGTTCTATATATAGTTCGGTGTGGAAATACTATATATAAATGAAGTACTGCGCAAAAGTCTTAGGTAGTCAAAAGAAATATTGAAAGCTAATTATCTGGATAGTAGAATATGTAGTATATACCAATTGCCCTTGCTATTAGGAGTGGCTAACATGACACTGCGATGACTAACGATTGGTAACGCTGATACCATAAGTGACTATTACTGAACGGTGTCATGCTGTACAATCTGGCCTAGATGTCATTCTAAGACACTACTGCACACTTATTCTAGGAATTTCAATATTGTTGGTTATTCTGGACACACCTCAGTAGTTTCGTGAATAATACATAACTTTTTGGACTTAATCTAAGACAAATAAATGAGATGAAATTTTCCACAAATCAGGCTTATATTATTAACCTTTTAAGCAAAATTATTTAAGCAAAATACTATACCAAAGCATTGCTGTAAAAATACCGTTTGCAAGCAATTGCTTGCTGTCTTTGAAGCATATTTGAAAAGTTACTTCCAATCATTGAAATGTTGTAAAAATGAACATGTAAGCCTCTGTTCCTTTTGTTGTGATTTCCATATACGTCATCTGAAAGTGTAATGTAAATAGTAAATAGTTTGTATTTTTTTTTTTAGTACTTGGATAACATTGGTTTTATCCATGTCCTTAGAGCGCTCTTTTGTGATGGTTGTAAGCATCTCGTGAAAAGTAAAGATTATTTCTGTATTTTCTTTGTAAATGTGTTGTTGCTAAAAAAATACATTTATTGGTTGCTCTCAGCATGGGGCCGAAATGATCGTGCCCCACAACTCATTATTGAAAGGGCACTGAGCATGCGCACAGTTCCCAGCTGCTCTCTTTATTATTACCTCTGACGTTCGGCCCCATGTTCAGCGAAAGCTGCTAGGAGAAATACTGAAGCTTTACGCAACAGGTGAAGGTATATATATTATAATTATCGACCATGACGTGCACTGCTCCACGCCACACCGGCCCCTAATGTAGGGGCGCCCCTGTATCTATCTAGAAATCTAGGCCTATATATTGTTCTCCGTATCCATAATTGAACACTGTAATATGTGAAGTTATTAGACTAAAATCCGTAACTAGATTTGAATAAAATATTAAAAATAAAGCTAAATTAGATGTATGTGAAATATGTATTTAATCGCGAAGTAGGCTACCTTTAGAATTCGTTATCCCCACATGCAGCTCCGAGTTGTCCCGCTCGCTGTGAATCAACAGGTTGGGTTACGTAGATAAAGTAAATGATCTTGAAGCAGTTTCGATCTGAACCCTTACGTTCACGCTTTTTTTTTTATCTATAACTGTTTGATTATGCACCGCAAGAGAACACTGCTAGGGCTGGGCTGGGATTAATCGGCCCCACGACCATTTTGTCGAGCAGGGGGGTTCCCCAGATGGCAAGTCCTGTTCCGCACACTGCATTTGTTTTGGAAAGAAAAATATTTTGACGTTTATTATGAGTAGTAATAATAATAATACAGATAATTTAAAGTAGCTGTAATACAACGTTAGGTATTTAAATGAAGTCTTTAAATGATGTCCATCTGTTTGGTATAACATACCTGACATACAATGGCCCATGCATGGACCCGACAGTGAGCGCAAACGGAACCGCATGTCCATTATCAAATGGGTTTGGGATGCCGACAGGAGCGTCCAGCAGACCGAACCGCAAACCACTATGGCAAAGAGGACACTGCGGCGGAGCTGGTCTTCCAGCCGAATCGGCAAACGCGCCCCTGGCGTTATTGTGAAAAGAAAAGCAATATATGTATTTATCGCAGTGGCTAAATCGAATTAGGCTTCTGTCCATTTGGGAAGGAGCGCAGTAATTAGCGCTGGAGGCCGAGCTGCCGCAGTGGCCGCGCCCCGGCTTCCGACTGCACCCGCCTGTGACCGATCGTTTCCGAGTCGCGTCCATAGTGACACGCCGGTACCGGATGGCTTGGACTTGACTTTCCTGACTAGAACTAGTTCTTGGTGAAACAGGCACTGCATACACAGAATGTATATGCTTTGGAAGAACAATTAAAAAAAATATTGTAGCGCTGGTACACAACTTTACTTTTTATTATTATTATTTTATTTTGAGCAGAAAACGATATTTAGGTTAACTTTGTATGATCTTGGCTTCTTCTTTATAGCCAAATGTACTTTCGTCATCATTTATAATCACTATTGCTGTTTTTATTTTAAATTTTTTGCAGACATAGAGCATATTTATTCGACATTTAAATCGATGTACCCGATGAACCATTAGTTTGTAGCTTCGTGTTGTTATGGTGCTTATGTAAGTTTGCACCTAAAAATGGCTATAGTCGGGAAGGGTAAACACGACGATCCGCTACAGAGCTGCCGCAGCTGGAGCTCCGAGTTAGTGACGTCACGTTCGCGGACGAGCCCGTTCTTTTCAACGGCTCATTGATTTGGTCGCTGTGCCCGAATTTCACTGCCTGCCCTAAATCCACTCCACTCCCCTTTACAGTAATAACCTTTACGTTCTTTAAAGACTGAATGAGCAGAACTGTTGGCAGTAAACGTTTTCTAATATTAAATGTTGCGTAAATTAATTCAAGGTAAGGCAACTTTATTTAAATAACATTTCATGCAGAGGGTAAATAGTAAATTGTCAAAATAGTACATTTATTGCCAAACAGACAGGCATAGGATCACCTGTTATGGTCCTGTGTTTGCAATGCATACCATTGTCATTGTCTGGTAATTTAGTGCAACTAAAGCTACTCCACAAATGCGAAATACAATTGTGTTGTGGGATGTCTATGTCTGAATCTGACTCCCCCAAGAGAAAAAGAAAAAGAACGATGGTAACGAATAAGACCTGGCTGCCTTCAAAGAGCCGTACGTTATTCCCATCTCAGCTCCGAATAACCTCCCGCGGAACGTAAAGATCGGCCCTTAAATACGGCCGTGACTGGCTATTTCACCACCGAACTACCCGTTCATTAGTTTGCGCAAAGAAGCACGTTCTGTAAGATAGCCCACAGCGCCTTCTTATTCAGGCCTCCACCTGTGTGCAGCTGGATCCATTATTTGTAATCAGCAATATCAAAATTGTCAGTCTGACAGAATTCCCAGTACAAATTTTTAGCCTCCCTCAGTCCAATAGTTACGCTTTGATGAACTATGTGGAAATAATGATCTAGCCTATAGATATTATATACTCACAGTAACAAAGCACAGATCCATATTTACATCGAATGTGTGTGGAATGGGTTAGATTACCTTTATATCGCTTTATTTGTGAACAATACAGAATAGTATTGAGATTAATTTATAAAAATTACATGTTTCGTGCATCTGCACAAAACAGGATCACAGTTGTTTAGAATATGGTATTTGGCGTGCATATTAATAGGTGTGGAAGCTGGAAGGACAAGAGCAGAATTTCAGAATACTGTGGATTGCAATGAAAAGTGCATTCTTAACCAAGTCATGCAGGAATTTTGCTTGAAGACCAAATGACTAATGACCGAAGCTATCTGACAACTTGCAACAAGATGGATGTCCTTACTTGTTACCACAATGAACATGCCGCTCGAAAACCCGAAGACCCAGACGTTAGGTTACCAGGGTATTCAATATATCCGAACAATCTAGAAAGTCGAATAACCGCGATTAAGTTTTTATTTGCCGCTGCAACGGGGCACAATAAAATGCATTTTCTGATGCACTATTCGTGTGAACATTCCTAAAATACATTACTATTACAATTAAAGTCAAAATAGTTCTATGAACGCAGTGTTCCAGTCCCAGATATGTCACTATTCAGACAGAATAGAACAATTTAGGAACACTGGGATCGGATATGATTATTTGTTAGTTTACGGATGAGGTTATCTCGGTGTGTAATTTTTTGATAGTTATGCAGTAACCTGAATTTTATGTAAAGCTATAAAGGACTGCATTGAAATGAAAATCGCTACCCGGAGTGGTTTTACCCGTTGTTATCGCTTTTTGGTTTAGTGTAGTTTTCCACATATTGAATGATTATGCTTTTTCTAAGCCATTATAATAGGTAAACAGAACCAAGGCAAACAGAATACTGCACACCAAGAAAAGCAAACATAAGATGGGCTAATTCACGGCAATATACCGAACAGCTGTCTAGCTTAAGAACTGACACGATAATATGACAGACTTCGTAACAAATGCCTCCAAAATGTAGTAAATCAGTTCACAATATACGACCATTTATTTATTTACAAGCTGCGTCGTTGCATGCAAAGGCAGCACGCATAACCTGTGACCCTCCCCTCTACTGCCTGTCGCGTCAGATAAATGCTAGGCGCTGAGCTTTGTCGCGTTACTAGACACGCGGTTACTAGGCAGTTGCATCATAGCGAAGGGACCAATGAAAAGACGGGTCAGCGAACCCACCAATGAGAAGCTGGTGAGAGGCCTGGAGGAGGTCACGTTTGCGCGAGCGGCTCGAGGTCCTGCGTAGGACCTTCTACAAACCTCAGAAGGGGGAAATGTCAACAAAGGAAGTAACCTGCAGGTGATTTTGGAAAATAAAATGTTACTCGTGTGTTCTGTTTGGTGTATTACAACTTCATTAGCAAGTTTCTTTTGATGGCTGCCTTATATAGAGCTCTGAAATGTAGCCGTATCACTGGGTAGCTTTGCTAACTCACGAACCTCTCTAGCTAGCTCTCATTTTAGCAGACAGTGGCCGACTGGCTTATACAGTACAGTAATGCAGTTGATTAAATATACTTTACTTCGGTGTATTTGGCATACCGCTAGTTTTTCTCGTTTGATTTCGATGTCTAGGTCCCCCTAGGTCTAACTCCCGTGCTAGCATAATGCTAAAAAACCTGCGCGGTTTGACGTGACCGATCAATAACAATTACATACGTTGTCCAGACGGCAGCCTGTTATCTTTATATCTCCGCATGTCACAGGTATTTAAATTCACCAGGCTGTGTGGATTTGTTGACGTTCCTCGTGCAGGTATTTGGTGTCTGTGACGTAAGTTCTGCGTGGATTCATTCGGAATCTCTAACCGCGATCGCACGTGTTGCCTTGTGACCAGGTATTTCCTGCATGGCGTGTGCCGGGAAGGCAGCAGGTGTATGTTCTCCCACGACTTGGCCACAAGCAAACCGTCCACCATATGTAAATTCTTCCAGAAAGGCGTGTGTGCCTATGGTGATCGCTGCAGGTAAATGTTAGCGTTTGTTAAGCGTCCAACATTCGAGTTTACATCATATTAAATGCTGTCGCGTGTTAATAATTTCCTTTATAATTTTTATATATATATATATATATATAATATTAGTCAGGTCTTATCAATGTAGATTTGTGTTGTTTTATTAATTTATACATTTTTGATACGATTTCTGATGAGCCTCCCGATTCACTTTCACTTGATGTCCTCAGAAGAATGTCTCCTTGCATATAAGAATACTCAGACATCAGTGTGAATGACTTTGCTGTCATTACGGTTATTGTTAAGTGACTTGAAGGAAATAAACATGTTATTTGAAGTGCTAAAATATCAGTCAATAATATCTTTTTTTTTAGTTAATATCTTTTTCAGAATAATACGTTTGATGCTTTTTGTAGGTATGATCACATCAAGCCATCTGCTGGACGTGGAGTGGGTGCTCTGGGGGACCCAGCAACCAGGAGCAGTGGTGTAAGGGCCCCCATTCCAGGAAACGGTCCCCCTGCGGGCTCGGGGACGCGTGGCAAGAAGCCGCTGGTCCTGAGAGACAGGGGTGATTGAAGTTTCCTGAAACCACACCTGATTCTCAATGTTATGCTATGTGGCTGACTTCTTAGTGTTCCTTAGCAAAAATACCATGAGGCTGAACTTGCTATTTTATTAGTAATGAAGAAATATTGACATACACTGGCACATTCATTTATGCCTTTTTATGTTAATTTTATTCTCCAGTGACAGGACTGGAAACACTGCATTTTAAAAGTACCAGTCTGCCACTAGGGGGCATTACTGTGTTATGGTATATAGGAGCTAAGCTATATCTGGATGGTCTCAAAATGAAGACCTCAGAAAAGTACTTTGACTTTCTTAACCCGGTGTTCTTCTTTAGTGCTTTATATTTCTGAACACTTAATTATTCTGTGTGTGTGTGTGTGTGTGTGTGTGTGTGTGTGTGTTCTGTAGCTTTATGCTCCGAGGCCCGGGCAGGACGGGATGTGCCTCAGCTTGCAGAGGCCCTCGAACCCAGGTGCTGGGAGTACGGTGATGAGGCCGCCCAGGCCAAACCCCTCTCCTACCTAGATGCTGTCCGCACTGGCCTAGATGATCCCACTGGTGGGGTGCCCTTCGTTGATGCTCCGCCCCTCTGCCCTTTTGCGGCCGCTGGCCAGTGTCACTATGGCGACAGCTGCTCCTATCTCCATGGAGACGTGTGCGAGATCTGCAGGCTGCAAGTGCTGCACCCTCATGATCTGGAGCAGAGGCGGGCACATGAGAAGGTGCTGCTATTATGGTGCTTTTGCTGTGTATGAATTTGAATATACAGTCGCCCCTCCAGATTCGCCAGTTTGGCATTCACGGTTTCAATGGTTTGTTAGTTGGCCGTAAACAAGTAAATGGGAATATGTTTCGGGCCTGCTGAAAGACTGCAGAAACCCACCGACGACACATGAGTCAAACATATCGAAAATGACTGGATCACAAAATAAAAACACTGATATTCATATATCATATTTGATAGGATACTTTTCAGTGCTGCTAAATTAGCATTTTTAATAATGCGCTGAACTATTATTCTCTAATTTTCACGTTTGAGGGGATCTTCCTTCCCTAACCCTTCGCGAAGAGCTACTGCACATTTTATATATTATTGCTCTGGTATTCTTTTCATGGCAGAAGAATTTAAATGATTGAAATTTAGTTATGATGCGGTGCTGGGGCTGTTATATATGTGTCAAACTCCTGGTACAGTACAGTGTTGATAGAAGAGGAATCGAATGTATAAAAAAACGGCACATTTTGATGACATCAGTTTTAGTCACCGTTTAGTCACTGGGATGATGCGGAACTGAGGGATGCATGACAGGGATGTACGGGTCACTCTTCCTGTCTGGCTCCCTAGATGTGCATGCTGGCGTTCGAGGTCGATATGGAGAAGGCCTTCGCTGAGCAGCTCAGCCGGGACAAGGTGTGCGGCATCTGCATGGAGGTGGTGTACGACAAGGCCTCGGTCGTGGACCGACGCTTCGGCATCCTGTCCAGCTGCTGCCACACCTACTGCCTCAACTGCATCCGGCAGTGGCGCTGCGTCAAGAATTTTGAGAACAAGATTGTCAAGTGAGTGGCGTGGGGCTGTGACCCCTGACTGCCTGCTGCTCAGGAGTCTTTATCACAAGTTTGTGGATCTTGGTAGAGGAGGACTGATCCTTAGACTTTGTAGCTTGGCCGATTTAAATCGGGAAGGTTGCATTATGACTCCTAGGCTGATTTGTCTCTCCTGCCAAGGTCGTGCCCAGAGTGCCGGGTCGTGTCCGAGTTTGTCATCCCCAGTGCATACTGGGTGGAGGACCAGGAGGAGAAGAACCGGCTGATTGAGGAATTCAAATATGGAGTCAGGTCAGAGGGGGAGGGGTCAGCCGTCCAGCGACCTGCTCTGCATGCTAACGATAAACCGGTGTATGGCATCGCCCGTCTTCCTTCCACTTATCCTGTACGTGTTCATGGTGGGCTTAGTCTGGACAGGCTGCCAGTCAATTGCAGGACCTGCTCACACACACTATGGACAGGTTAGAGATGCAAGTCTGCCTGCATGTTTTGTGTGAAGAAATCTGAGCACGCAAAGGAAATGGTGCGACACGGAGAGAGCATGTAAACTCCACACACAGAGTGGAGGCGGGATTCGCACCTCCAGCCCTGGAGGCATGAGGCAGCTGAGCTTCCCACTGAGCCATAATATATTAACTACATTATTATGTACATTATTGTGCCTGCATGTTTGAATTAATTTAAATATTAATTGTAGCTGTGTAAGTACAGTATGTACTTAACATGTAGACCTTTAGATTCTGAGTACAGTGCTTGAAGCAGTTTGGTATCTCTGCAGTGGCACTCTCCATGCCCTACCTTTTAAGCACCATTTCTGTAAGTGCCAGTTTGGGTATCTCTGCAGTG
>JAODKN010000127.1:6101951-6116711 GCA_026774425.1 Petrocephalus zakoni | reverse complement strand
TGCTTACTGAAGCCACACAACCCCCCCCACAAAGATATAATTATGTATAGAGACATTTGTATATGTATTATGATGGTTGCGCCTGTACTGAATGTGTAGACTTTTCCCCCCTTGTCACCCTTCCCTAAACAATAGTGTAACAGCCATTATCATAGTAGTTACATTGCAGCAGGTCTTATAAATAATCCAGAGGTGAGTTAAGTCATAGAGAAGCAGCCATGTAGGTTATATGTGAATATCATACTATGCCATACAAGGACTTCAGTATCCCTGGATTTGGTATCTGTGGGGGGGGGGGGGGGCTGGGAGGCTGGGACCAGGAACTAAGGACTGCCTGTATACCAAAATTCTAGTCACCGTACAATGCAAAATCACAGTTGTAAATGTAAAAATGTAAAGCAGTTTGGGTGACTGTTCTGCCTTCCTTCACCTGAGGGAACAAGGGCCTCTCGTCTTTGGATTTCTTGATGCAGTCGGCCACCAGCCTCTTCATGGCCTTGGGGCAGTTCTTGTAGAGCTTGCTGAGGTCTGGTGAGAGGTAGCCCCGACCAACCATGAAGATGATCTAAAAGGAGATACAGAAGCCCATGTGACTAATGATCCGTCGCCGTGGAGTGGCCGGATGCCTGTGACCTCAGGGCCAGGGCATGCACCCGGCCCCCGTAGACAAAGATGGCCCACACGGGATAAGGCACGACCGTCACACACCCCCCCATCCGGAGGCAAAGTGCGTCAAGGTCGCGACACCGACACCGTGCACGTGGGCCGCAGGGAACCACGCGCCAAATCCTGTGGCCTCGGGAGACAAGCATGGTTTTGGACTCCGGGGCCTAAATTTAGCGTTGCGGCTCCCGGGTAATTGCACTCGCCATGATGTTAGCTGTCTGCCAGGCACTCCTCCCCACTCCCCCGGGCAGAGTCCCAACACCCTGTCGAAATGCCCCCCCAAGCAAAAAGGACAGGGCAACTCTGTAGAAGCACTTCTCTGTCAGGGGGAAAATACCACGCTGATATTTCCAGTGATGTTGTTCGGATTCTCTCTCTCACACACACACACACACGCTCTAAAAAAAAACCTGAGCCGTGTCTGTACACTACTGGTTGTAATGCAGCTGCAAAAACTTTGACTGGTGGTTTCTTTACAGCACAGTCAATGTCATACCTGCCACCAATTCATTTTTACTTTTTAAATATTTCCTTAATGTTCCATATTCCGTTGTAAAGGATGCCATGTGTGCGTTATGTACCTTTTAATTTGTTTGCACCATGTGTACCGTCTTTCATTTAGCAGTGTATAATAATAGTTACTACAACAATACTTCACTGATCCCTTGAGGGATGATACACAGATAACATGTATAGCTTGGCAGCGAAGGGCGGCCACCTGCAATGGCACCCATGGAGCGGGAGTCTTGCTTAAATGCCCATGGGCTCGAACCGGCAACCTTCTGATCACTCAGCCCGCCAAGCCATGTGCTGCCCCCTATAGGACATGTGTTTTTATAATGTATAAGTAACACACATTATAAATTTGGGGACTAATACTTTAAGGATTTCCCCTTAAACATTTCATATGAACTGTACCAGGCACAAGAAGGGTATGAATTCTAACTGTCTGTCATTGTCACACAGAGATCCCACAAAACAAATGCCCAGGCTCTCCTCTTCTGGAAGGTCAGTTGCGGCTGATATTGGGAACTTTCACAATTTCATTGCATCATTTTGTTGTAAGATGGAAAACTAGTGTCATGCTTACAAAATATTTAGTGAAACTGAAGCTAGGAAGAAAGGGGGAGATCCACACAGTAGAGATGATAAACTAATTTTAACATCAGACAAATGGCAAGCAAAGACATTAAACAGTCTTGTGTGCGTGACAGGGTGTATACCCGTCTTGTGTCCTGTGCCCTGGGATAGGGATCCAGGCCCCCTTGACCCATTTGTAAGATTTTTGGAAAACATTAAAAAAAAAAAAAAATTAAAAAAAATAAATAAATCACATTCAGCATTTAACCCTCTAAATTAACATACTGAAGTTCCTAAATTTTGAGATCTAGAATGTCCAAAATGGACACTGCTATTTTTTCGTACTCCATTCTGTCATATTTTTGTACTTAACTTATTTTAACCATTACTTATTACTTTACTACAAGCGGCTCTTACTTCATTGTCAGCGAAAGTTACATGCAGTGCATTTGATAGTAGCACTGTGGTAAGTGGCCCCGGCCAGGTGCTTTCATTGCAGGCCTTTGGCCCATTCTCCCTGCAGATCTTGTTTTGATGTCAGAAGCCCCTTCTCTTACTCTGCCAGCCCCATCACCCGTGGTTACCTGGTCTCTGTTAGCAATGAGGGCGTAGGGAAGCTCTCCCGTCATCAGCTCATACAGCACGATGCCGTAGGCGTAGACATCAGACTGGAAGCTGTAGGGGTTACTGTCCTGCATGCGAATGACCTCAGGAGCCTGGTGGGGGGCACAGAGATCGTAACAGAGGTCATCCAGTGCACACTGGTGGGTTTCAGACGTGGACAGACCTATGTATCAGTTCATCTAAATAGTCACGTAATTATAACCAACTGTTCCTTGGATTGTCAGAGGCACCTTTGTAAAGCAACCAAAATTTTTTTTTTTTTTGGAATTTTGGCATCACCAAATTAATACCAAGAACCTCATTTTACCTCCAGCATTTCGTGTTACTAATTTTACAGACTTATTCCTGCACGCGCTCCCCAAGGCGGCGCGCCTTTAGAGATCCCACAGCTTAACTGATCCTGTAGAGATTTCGCCAACAGTGCAAACATGCCGGTTAAGCTTGGTTAGAGTAACAAATGCATAATACAGGGGGAGCAGCAAGGGCATGGATAACCTGGCAGATTCAAGGGCGTTGGGATAACATGGATAACCTGGCAGATTCAAGGGGGTCCAACACTTTACTGGGGCCCTTGAATATGTAAAATGAAGCGATGTGAACCCAAGGTGACATTTTGTCAGGGGGCCCAGACTGTCTAGTTATGCCTATGACCAATACCAGTGTGTTCCAGACAGCACTACCCAGTAAGAGGTTAGAATATGGATGGATTGATGGGACAATAAGTTGCAAGAACCTGCAAGCAAGAAAATTTCAATGTCATTTTATGCCCATTAGAGTAGAAATCCATGGCATCATCTGAAGTACTTAGGCGGGCTTAGCCGGCACTCAAAAGGCAAAAACAATGCCAGGTGCCCAGAGCTATGGTCCCCATTTTAATCTGTGTTTTTCCACATCCTTCTGGTATGAACTCTACCCCCAAGAACTGCACTTCATATTTAATAACCAATGAAAGTGTCCGTCTGTCCAAATAAACGAGCTGAAGATCACAGGTATAAGAATTTCCAAGAGTATGACATACTTGCTTGCTTCATGCTCACCTCAAAGTGTATTTTTAATTTGTTTTTAAACCTGTAAGCATTTCAGCAGAGGGGAGCCTCATGTTTTTTTCAGCTTTCCAAAGTACTCAGAAGTAACAGGTGCTTCAGTGGTGTGGGTAGCAGAATGTGGAGGTAGCAAATTTCTGACTAGCCTTTCATATCTCAAAAGTGAGACTGCAAACATGGACACAGAGTCTAAATATTGTAAAACAACATTCGATTTTTCAGTGCAAATTAAGTTACATTTCGATAAACTGAAATTTCAGATGTCATTCATAGCAGCCCGAATTTACTATACATTTAAGAATGGGTTACAGCATTAAAATTGGATGTTAAAGTGAATAATTTGCATTTAGCAAGACCTTTTTTGCTTTAGGCAAAAATCAACATTGCCGTCACCTGAAACGGGCCGGCACGCTCCACTTACTCCCCTCTCAAAAGTGCTAAGCTTCCGCATGCGCGACGCTGAAATAGTGCCACCAAAAATACCCATATAGTGCGTCTGCAACTATCAGATGTCAAAACCTTGTTCTATAAACTGTTATGGCATATAACCCAAATATTTTAGTTATGCAGTGCTAGTACACAAAATAGATTCTATTAATATTTAACAGGTAATTATGAAGAGGTCTATAC
Source organism: Petrocephalus zakoni (assembly GCA_026774425.1). NCBI lineage: Eukaryota > Metazoa > Chordata > Actinopteri > Osteoglossiformes > Mormyridae > Petrocephalus > Petrocephalus zakoni. Next base: position 6,112,668 of record JAODKN010000127.1, on the reverse strand, counting down.
TGTTGTTGTTCTAAGGAGATTGAAGAAGTTTACAGAGATCTGGGCTACAAGTGGGAGTTAAACCACTTCAGATTAATTTGCTTTGTCTTTAAACACTGCTGAGCAAAAATCTGGTGTACAGTGTAAATGAAATCACAACAGTAGCATCTCCATTGACCTGGATCTGGCACATTTTGAAGATGCAAGATTTAAAAATAAAAATAGAAAAAAAAAAAACTCACAAACAGAATATCAATAGTGTTTCAGTCGCCGGAGGTGTTTTTTGTGGAAACACAGCGAATGACCAACGTGGGTCTCACTCACCATCCAGAGTATGGATCCAGAGGGTTGTTCCACCTGGTGGGATCCACTCCATCTGGCCTTCACAGTAGCCAGGCCAAAGTCCCCTATCTTTACAGTCAGGCCTTCATGTAAGAAGATATCTGCACTTGGGTCAAGGGAATTCATTTCCACAATCACACATTTTATTATAATTATCTTATGTCATCGTTTTGACTGCAAGAGAATGGGGATGTTTCTGGTCCTCATGAGTCCTGAGTGTTTGATTACTCCACTCAGTGGCCACTTTATTAGGTCCATGTAGGTCAGGGGTCTCCAACTCCGATCCTGGTGAGCTACTACCCAGGAAGTTCTCTGTCCTACCTGGATTCTGATGAGCTACAGCTGTTCCTGGGATTTACCCGAAAATAGGTGTGGCTCATCAGAAGCCCAGTAGGACAGAAAACCTCCTAGGTAGTAGCTCACCAGTACCAGAGTTGGAGACCCCTGATCTAGGTAGTACATGTCAGGACCTACTTTTGCCTCCAGAACTGCTTCGAGGGTAGTGAAGCTGTGCCTTCAGTGAAGGTCATCTGCTCACCACACTCGTTTTTGCACACAACCTTTCGCTTTAACAAGTCTCCTCACACTTCTCTCATCGAGTAGGTGAGAACTAACCCTGACTGGATGTTTTTCTTGGTTTATCACAGTGGTCTCTAAACTCCAGACACTGCAGTGTAAGCAATCATACATCTCGCCATCAACACCAAGCTGAGGTTTCATGGTCATTCTACAGAATAAGACCTTCAAAACAAAGGATATTGTTTGACTTCATGTCCCGATGGATGATGTTCTTTGCATGTAGGTAACTTTAACAAAGGAAACCCAAATTAAAAGGATTCAATTCTTTGCCAAAACAGTGCTTAGTGCTTTTTGTATGAGTGAAAAGTATCCAAGAGACACAAATGCTTTTTAAATCCTGGGAGTCCAGAAATCCATTGATAACAGATACAACTATTAAAGACTGATTTGAGTCTGAACAAAATGCAGGACTTTTAAAACACAAAATATTGTCGCCTTATTGCATGACAAGCACGGTAAAAATGGTCACTGAAAGGTAAAATCGCTGGAAACTTGTTATAGTGGTGGTGGAGGACAACTGGATGTTTGGCAATCAATTCAAAAGCCTCAGCAGTTTCCTGGGCCTCCTTGTACAGTAAAGCTGACTCACTCCATGCCCTGAGCGGTCTGCCTGGCGATGTCGATGAGCTGAAACATCTGCAGGTTCGTCTCCTGCACATGCAGATGTTTATAGAGGCTACTGCCCTCACACCACTGGGTCACGATGGCCAGGTTCTCCTTCGTCATGTATCCCATGAACAACAGGATGTTGACGTGTCTGGTCTTCCTATAAAGCGTGACGGGAATGCACAGTAGAGGGAAGATTCAGCGGGTTTTCATGCCACGCAAGCTGCTAGGGCTATGTTCAAGGCGGAAGCCGGCTCACAGATAAGGGCTGATTCTACCAACAGATAAGGTGCTTTACACTGGGTTTTGTTAAATCTAGGTTTAAATTTTTATTAACATTAGTTAATAAAAATTCTTGCAAAGTACTGCCCAGAAGAAACATCTGCACACACAAGTGGTGTCAGGATTTATATCATGGCTAAAAACAGGTGCAAAGTATTACGCCAAAAGTAATCTGTGGGTTCTTTGGATGCTACTGGTATTAAGTAGTCATACTTGGAAGATATAAAAATTAGAGTAAATATTAAATGTTGTAAACATGGCAGTAAATATTTTGCGTTTGCATTACATACACAAATTCAGAATGTTATATGTGGCTTGCTGATTAAATGAAATCGGATGGAGAGCGTGCCCTCAGTGTGTGTGTGTGTGTGTGTGTGTGTGTGTGTGTGTGTGTGTGTCACATTTATATTACGTTGTGGGGACCCAATGTCCCCACAGTGTGATAACCAGTTATTTTCTACCTTGTGGGGACATTTTTTTGGTCCCCATAACGATAACCTCAATTTCATAAAAATCTGTGTCTGCAATAAAAAAACTAGAAATGCCAAAAATCTCATATTTAGTTTGGTTACTTATGGTTAAAGTTAGGGCTGGGTAGGGGTTAAGGGTGTCATTGTTGGGATCAGGGTTATGCCCATAGGAATGAATGGAGTGTCCCCATAAAGATAGGAATACATGGTATGCGTGTGTGTGTAGGTCTGACTCCTGGCCATGTCTCACAGCACATCATTACAAGTAAGAAGATCAAGGATGTCACAACTCAATCCTAAGAGCATATCCCTCACACCTTGACCTTACCTCAGGACCGCCACCTCATTGCGAAAGGCCTGGAACTGCTCTGGAGTCGGATCTGTGACCTTTAAAATCTTCACGGCTACGTCACCTGTCATTGGGGGGGGGGGATTCCATCACTCATACATCAACAGCAGCAAAGAGGAAGAGCTGCAAGAGCAAGTACTTTATGCTGGGGAGGAGAGCACCAGCGGCCTCTCCGTTTGTCAGCTGAACATCTCAGCACCAGGTGGACCGAGCCTCCTCCCCGGCGGCAGCTCGACGTACCGTGCCACTTCCCTTTGTACACGGTGCCAAAGGACCCGGAGCCAATCCGGGACAGCAGCGTCACCTCACTGGCTTCTATCTCCCAGTAGTAACTGGAGTCTCGCTTGTCACGAGGCCGCTGTAGGAGAAAGGTCCCAGTGAGAAGAGTGCAGGGCTGCAGCGGCATACAGTATCCATGGCTCGGAGCAAGCCTTGGTTTTTGGTTCACGATTTGCTGTAAATTTTGGTACAGAATTTGTTTCAAAATTAAACTGCAAATAAACCAAACCAAACACGAGGCGACGTGCGTCGACATGTCTGAATAACAAAACCTGAGAGATGCTTAATTGGACACGTAGCTGTAACCACTCAGCCACTATTTGCATAATGCTTTCCATGTTGAACATCTACTTGAATTTAAGTTACGCATGTCAATACATGCATTAGTTTGTTCATTGTGCGTTCTGAGCTGAATATGACGTAACTGAATGGCACACGAGGATCATGTGCATCATTAAAAGCCCTAGCAGAGGCTCCAAAAAGAATCCTAACAACATCAGGCAACCCAAACATCAGCTGGAGTCATGGCAGATGCAATGGGGGATGCTTACGATTCGGTTTTTCTCCTGCGCGTTGCCGGAGTGGGCCCTCTCCCTGTGTGCGGGTGCTGGGGTTTTGGACTGGGACCAGCCCGTCGGGCTCTGGTTCTGGGGACTCCCTGTGGTATGAGAGCAGGTGTGAAGTTTCATCAAAGGGCAACTAGGAAACATTACTGCAGCAAAGATGAAATGACAAGACTGTATATCCGTATAGATAAATCCATATATATTTTTTAAGTGATGACATTTTTAAGTGTAAAAATAAATTCCTGCGATGAAAATCTTTTCGGAATAAAACTTACCAGATTCACCACTTATGAGGACATCCTGAAAGGGGGAAAAAAAGGGAGGTTAGATGCCATCGGCCAGGAATTTCATAATACACACAACCTCTTTCAAAACCTTTTGAAGACAAATGCACGCATAATATTTTATAGGACAGATTAAATGTGACATGCAGGCGTACATTTTACTCTACCCTTCTGCTCAGGCTGCAGTAACGGACCAATTAGTTTTGGTTAAAAATAAATAAATAAATCTCCACAATGTTCTGGACAAAACCAGGTCAGCAGAGAAGCACCCAAATTCAGACAGCGTTAGTCAGTACACGGCTGCTCTTAGCATCAGCACTGAGGCTTTTCTCGCGGTCGTTTGGGACGCGGACGGACAGAGGCTGACGGCGGCATATTCCAGTCGCCAATCTGGCCAGCCTCCACTCCGCGGGGCCGGGTACAAGTACCGGGGACAAGCAGCCATGGCAACATCCTCTCACTCCCACATCACTACACCAGGGTGGGCTGGCAGTTAGCGTAAAACAGGCAGAAAGGACTGGATAGGTTTAGTCAGGCAGGTAAAATGGGGGAGGGGGTCCTTCTCACACTTCTGACCTTTTCTGGGGGACCTTGTCTAGTGTCGGCTACGGCCCTGGTTAAGTGAACGATACCGAATCTCCTCTTCAGGCAAAAGCGACGGCACCAGGAGCTAGGGGACGTGTTCAGGCAATCAAGCTACTCCCATGGAAGCCATGACACCGGGTGGGACAGCCGGGAGAGAGAGAGGGACAGGTGAAGGGGGGCGAGGGGCTACCTGGGGGCTCTAAGGAGCCACGTACCTCCATTAGGGCCCGCTCTCCTTTAATAAGCACATTACTGCATGTGTTTATTAAAAGAAGGAGCAGCCAGGTAGCTCTCACAAGAACGAGGAAAGGCCAGACAGACAGGACGTGAAAACCAGGTGACGGGTAGGAAAATGAAGAGTAGAATTTAAAGCATGACAAGAGGAGGATAAAGGGAAGGACTAAGGGCAAAGAAAAAGGGAAAAAGTCCAGGAAAAGGTGATATTTTAAAATGTAGCAGGGGGAAGAAAAAAAAAAAGAAAGAGGGAAGTAGACTGGTTTAAAATCCGCGGGGAGCGAAAGGCCCGTTACCTCAATCATGCTGCCGTCGACAGGCACCGTGGTACTGACCATGTGCACGTTGGGCGTGGAGGTGGACCTCTGCCTCTGTGAGAGGGAACCCCCAGAGGACGGGCAGGCCGAGACGTCGGCGAAGGCGTGAGGGGTAGAATGTCTGTGCTGAGAGCTTGGGGGAATTGAGAAGAGGAATTGATAAATACACACACATATAATACAAATTATATACATATCGTTATTTCACTCCGCATGAAGGGAAACCGAGAAGACTTGCCACTCCAAGAACAGCTTCTGAAATTAACCTGATCGGGGTGGGGGGGGCATCTTGCCTTGGCAGATATCATCGCATTGCTCCGGTGTGGTTCCAGGCCGTCTCCCAAATATGCAGCGGTCCCAAGTCCCGCACGGGGGTCTCCTGCGGCACTGTTTCCCAATCTGGTCCCTCAGGGACCCACACTTGGTCCAGTAGGAAAAAGCATGGACTGCGTGTGGGTCCTACGGGACCAGATTGGGGAACGCCGTCCCATGCGACCGAGTGCCCATGTCACCCGGATACTTAGCCCCCACCCCACCCACCAAAGCTGGGAACCGTCGGCAACTCACCTGGAGGGGAAGCGGGAGATGGAGTCGCGGACACGCCGCGAGGAGAGGGGAGGCAGGGAGTGGCTGCTGCTTTCCCCTGGAGACGGGAACAGGCTGCAAGAGAAGCATCCCCAATGCCTCAGTTTAGTCAGGATTCACCATTAATCCCCGTGGGGAAATTCTCTGTCGTTACAAAAACAAATAACTTTACTAAATCTTTTTATTTATTTATAGAGGACAGAATACTAGAGTAAAATAAAATAAGAATAAAAATAAAAGATATAATATAACCAATAAAAATTATAGCAGCTGACCTAAAAATAAACAATTTGTCAGTCCCTGGGATTATTAACAGCAGCAAGCGTATACACAGTATACATGGTTATTTAAGGTGGTTGTGCTTAGGATTGTGGTTTATGGTTTGGAGTGATCAGATATGCGAGTTTTATTGCGACCGGTAGGAATGATTTCCTGTGTCTCTCAGTTTAACTCACAGTACCTAAATAATTAATAAAAAAAAAATTTATTTAAAAAGTCAATGAGATATTGATTAAGGGGGTGGCACGGTGGTGCCAGGGTTCGAGTGTCCGGCAGGGTTCCATGTGTGTGGAGCTTGTATGTTCTCCCCCGTGTCATTGTGGGGTTTCCTCCAGGTTCTCCAGTCCACCCCCCCCACCCCCTGTCCAAAAACATGCTGAGGATGAATGGGGTTACAAATTGCCCGTAGGTGTGCATGTCCCCGCGACCCTGAACAGGATAAGCGGTTACAAAAAAAAAAAAAAAAAAAAAGGATGGATGGATATTGATTAGCCAAAAGAAGTATGCTAGTGGTAGAGTAAAAAAAATAATAAATTAAAATACTTGGGTGTATTGTATGGTTGCTGTAAAAATTAGGGTGATTTTAGGAGAGGTTTTAAAATTGTGAAGCTAACACACTTTGACAGACATAATATAGTTAGCAAGAAGGTCATTTAAACATTTAGTTTGTCTGCCTAAGACTTTCCTTAATGATAGTGTACAGTACAAAGATTTCAGTCAATAATATTTCTGGCCAGAATCAAAACCAAAGTTGAACATCGTGACAAAATAGTCTGAAGTAATTATAGTTAGGTTCTGATCTGAATTTTTAAAAACACAGAGTTCCTTAGCCATTATGATTTAAAAACCATCACCTAACCCAAAGACTCATTTCCAAATACAAAATTAAAGGCCCTTCATGTCTGAAACCTTTCATTTTCATTGACAAATATCTTTAAAACGCCAAGGCAGCAATACTGAGCTTCTACGCACAGGCTTAATTGAAAGGTATACGACCACAAAAAGGCGATTCGCATTTTACTTGCGAAATAACATTGTGTTGTTCAAGGATAAGATGTGAATGTGGGTTTACAGTAACTTGTGTCATAGAACAACAAGAAAGTGAAACCTCAACCAAATTAATAAACCCCATATAAACTGGCTTGATGTGTGCAAGAAATTTAATATAGCCGTTAACCTCAACCAGATGTAGGGTACAAACAGATTTGGGGCATATGCTAACAAGCTTATAAAGTTAATAAGATGCGGGCAATTGTAGGACTGGGCTAAATCCCTCATAAATAGGGTCTAGAATCACCCATGTAGGAGGACTAGGACGTTCGTACGGCGGGTAAATATGAAAAGGCCCAATGGGTGCTAGGGTGCTTCTCATTGGTCTTTACTTATGAGGGCAAGAGCCAGAAGGAGGAGATCTAACGCTCGGCTAACGTCAAGACGAGTCAACTGAAAGTGAAATGACTAACATCAGAATGATCTTGTTAGCGCTCACAGGATTAGCCCATTTCCCCAAAGGACGAGATACGGAGTGCCTTTCTGAGCCGCACAGGAACTTACAGAAGCTGCCTCATGTTGCTCCAGTCCACGCACATCGTCGGCACTTTGGTGCTGCAGTGCTCGTGAAACTTATAGCCGCAGGTCTGGCACCTGAAGCCATTGAGCAGGAACTTCTGGCAGATGTCGCAAAACGCCAGCTTCAGGAACGTCTTCCGGACCTGAGCAGAGCCGGGGGACGCGGCTTTCACCCATGGAAGTGTGGTGGTGGGGGGGGGTTGCCAAACAAGGATGGGAGGGCAGAATGGGCAGCGATGCAGTTTTTTTTTTTTCTTCTATACTCACAAAGTTGTGCGTGGTCAGAGGCACGTGGTCTAAGACTTCCACCAGCAAGTCCTCCCCGATCAGCGAGGTAGAATCAGTGTTCCAATCCATGCGAGACTTCTTGCTATGGAGACACGGAAGCACAGGGAAAACTCAACAAGGGAGTTAAAACGAGGAGGCTGGGATGTGGGATTCCCCAGTTACAGGGAGCCCACACTGACAGCAGGGGTCAGAACAGAGCCGGAAGCCAAACCACGGTAGCTCTACATTTGAAACTACTTGTAAAAGGGTCTATTTATTTATTTTTTTTATTATCTATATACATGTAGGTGGTGTACCTGATCACGTATCCTGAACACGTCAGTACTTAAACACCAGCAGTGCTATCTGGACAGCAATTTAAACTCCACATTTAATTTTGTGGAATTAAGAAATTTATTATTAACCATACTGAGAACTAGGTCAACAGTTAGGCTGTGCCATTTCCAAAAGTGGACAAATATTCCATCAAAAGATTTGCACCAAACTTTAGTGCATGTGTGTGACTGAAAGGCTCAATCAGTAATCAGGGAAACCTCAGGTCACACATGGTAAAGGAGAGGCAGGGAATAATTGTGAACTATGTCAGCAGCCTTTTGCTTTCGTATTTGTGAAAGGCGTCTGGCCAGATTAAGACCACTGCATGGCTTTGCTTTGCATTGCCATCCAGGGCAGGGCAGCCACACTGATTTATAACTCTGAAAGGACACAAAGGATTCTCCATAACCCTGACCGCAAATTTAGCATTTAGCATGATATGGCATAGCTTAGCTTCACTGGGCCAGATGGGAACAAAACACACGTATTGGCCTGCATTTAAAATGAAATTGTGACTTCGTTCTTAAAGATGCTCCCAAAATGACCAAAGTCTTAATAAAGACTTATAAGTTTCATTTAAACGCCACACTTAAATTTACACCCACAGTTATTATGGAAATTCTGACAAGAGCCACCATTCCCGTCTGGTATTGAAGGCCACACCTGACCTGTGACCTGTGCAAACAATTCTGAAGGAAGGAAGGGTTATGGAAAGCAGGCAAAATGGGGGGGGGGCAGTCTGGGGTCCCCCAAAGCACGGCCTTGCCTCTTCTGTCCCCGGTGTAGCCTGAAGACGGCGCAGCATGCGGGCTGAAGCCCTCGAACCTTCAGAGCCTTGATGAGGCAGTTGTGTAGGGTCATTCCGGGCCGCACATTCACCTGTGGGGACAGTGTGGGGACAGTGTGAGGACAGCGCTCACCACAGGTCAAACGCCAACTTGCTGGTGACGTCGTCCCAGGAGACTCACAGCTACAGGTTTGTCGGATCACTTAAGATCACGAGCCTCCGCTTAAAATCAGCGGCTGATGTGATGCGTTCAGCTCGACCGGCACCAAAGCACGTCATCCTGGCGAAAGCACTTACCACGGTCCGCTGCTTGTTGGGCAGGTACACCCGGATGGTGCTGCTCGTCTTGGGAGAGTCGGTGACCTTGCCGTCGCCGGGGGGACGGAGCTGATAGGCAAAGCCTTGAACAAAAGTGGGCGACATGCAGGAGTCTTCAAACACAGAGTCCTTAAAGCCGAAGCCATTGCTGATGGTCTTCCAGGCTCCTTGGAAATGCTCCATTCCCATTAGTGGCTGGCCTCAGTAACCTGGTACGGGGAGAGGGGAGATTATTGGCACAGACCCCTCCATCTAACCTGCATTATATGACGTGACTTCAGGAGCTCATGCAGCCAGCCATTCATGGTGAAAGGCTCAGCAAGTAGCACATTGGGCCACTGATCAGAAGGTCACTGGTTCAAATCCCAGGGACAGCAGAGCAATTTCACCACTGGTCTCGTTAGTGATACCTTTAACCCACAATTCCTTCCAAGGACTGCCTGACCCTACTTTCCCATAAAATGACGCTGCTTTCGATAGAAGCATCTACCAGATAAATAAAATGCAAAATTCCTGAAGGGATATTAAGTTCAAGATACCAGAGAACATCCATTTTGGTAAGTACACAATTTGACCTCCCATTTGCTGGACCGTCAGTTAAAGATCGAAGTTGGATTTTTATTTAAAAAAAAAAAAAAAAACTAATTTAACACTGAATACATCAGGACAGCATATTATGGTAAAATGGAGTAACTGACAGCGGTTTGACGTTTATACGGTGCACGCTTGTTTAGTTCTCACCCGTCTACGGGTCAGAGATCAGAGCGCAGGAGGATGAAGGGGACCCTGACATCATGCTGCTTCAGTTAGAGGTCTCGGATGTCAGATGGGAGCACTTCTTATAATCAGGAGAGGACACCGGCTACATCAAATGATTTGGCCCATGTTTTTACATGAGAGAAAACTGCAGAAGGCAGGCCGTGTGATGCGGAGGGCAGGCCGGCTGGGCAGGCCAGCAGGGCGGAAGGCAGGCCGTGTGCTGCAGAGGGCAGGCAGGCCGGCACGGCAGAGATCAGTAACGCGCACCGGCCAATGTTGTTACAGCTGCTCGCCACACTGCTAGCTTCTTAGTAGCCACCTCTTTCAGCCCAGGTTCCCAAACCAGCTCTAGTCATCTGTCCTCAATCACCACACCCCGGGGGGTGGGGCCCACTGCCCGTCACCCTTTCATCACCGTCGGCCACGTCCACGGAGGCCCAACCAGACGTATCAGATCCAGCCAATAGCAGCACAGCGCCAGCAGGCCCAACTTCCTTGGGCAGTTCCACCCCCCTCCCCCCCATCTCCTCTAAAATTCTGGCAACAGTAAGTTCTCCAGGGACACAAAGTATTCTGGGAGATTAAAAATGGCACACTGAAGCAATCCTTCATTACAGAGCGAACAAGACGTACCCACCTGGGGCTGCTCCTTAAACCGCACCACCCCCCCCACCCCCCCCCCCGGGCCAATGGGCCCAGCTTGGCAGAGGAATGGTTGGAGAAGAAGCAGGATGGCCGAGGTCCAGAATCAGGAGTGTGGTCTCTGGCAAAATCTCAGGCCGCCTCCTCCTAGAGGTGAACCCTCCATGAACCACTCCCCCCCCCCCCCCCCCCCAAACCCAAACCCCCCCCCCACCCACACCCACCGGGGGGGGGGGGGTGTTAAATGAGAACTTATTTCCAGCCCCTCCCCCATTAAGCAGTGTTCAAGTGAATGGTCTAGTT